>WOVY01012083.1:185000-497500 GCA_013436015.1 Rhipicephalus annulatus | reverse complement strand
GATGGCACGTAGGACCCAGTAGACGCCTTCAAAATTTATGAGGTCACAGTGCGGGAATCTTGACGTGGCGTCTTCAGACGCAATTTTATTTCGCGCGTTTCCTCGCTTACCAAGTGCCGTGTCGTGGTAAAAGCGGCGTTTTCGGGATTGTGAAATTGTACTTTACTTATCGCGAAAAAGCGTTTTGGTCTTTAGTGCCCCTTTAACTTTGACCAAAATGAGTATTGGAGGGTAATAAGAGGGTTTAGTGATTATGTCTGCCTGGTCATAACATAAAAAATTGGAGGACACTTTGTAATTTTCGAACTGTGTTCGGCGAAAGCCAAGGGCTATTCGACAGGCTATACCACTTTTTTTGTGTGGCCAGTGGAATGCCATACAAGCGAAATGTGTGTGCGTGCGTGTGTGTGTTTTATTTTTTCAAGTTTTACCATGGATCGCAGTGAGACATTACAATAATATACCTCCGTTTCGCATGTGTTCGTATTCTAGCACTCTGTGCATCGTGAAGACGCCATACGCGTTCTCGCGCTCATAAAGCTATATATTTATCCTCCCTCGTGAGGGAAGACGCCAATGCAGGGGGCCGAACGGACACCGGTCACCGTGAGTATCAGACTTGAAAGGCTTTCGCCCTAGTAACGTGAAAACCCCGTCACGTCACGTATGCGGTCAAACTCTTCTTTCCCGTCACACGGGGCAGATATCCCTATACCACGGGCCGTGATATGCAGGTATGCGCCACAGGCGATCGACAGTTTATATCTGCTCAGGAACGGAGTGAACAGACACTGATAATTTAAATGCGAGAAGACTAAGTAAAACTGCAGATATCGGCAAAGTTGACCCCACGAATGCAAATGATAAATATCGGGGTCTAAGCAGGAATAGAACTCAAGCATTCTGCGCGGCAATCAAACATTCTACCTCATGAGGCCCCACGCCTCAAAAATGCTTTGGAAAAAGATCATATGCAGGCTAATGTTAGTGAAACGTCAACTGTGGTTTCAGTACTGGCTAAGTAATTTTATAAACATTACATACGTCCTCCTATGATGCACACTGAAGTTCATATCCCCTGAATTTCTCCTATCCGCTCCTATCATCCACTATAAGTAGTTTACCTAGTACTACCCAGGGCTAGCATCCGCGCAACAACAAGCGCTATCAGCTTACCGTTCTGGTGTTGGTAATACCCATGTTGCTGTTGATTGGCATCGTTACGCATCTGTAAAAAACTTGTTACTGTAAACAACTTGTTATATAAAACATATGTGGCTGTTCGATTGATACGTGGGACTGAACGTCCTGAAACCACCATATGATAATGAGAGACTCTGTATAGTGGAGGGCTCCAGAATTTTCGACCACCTGGGGTTCTTTAACGTGCACCCAAATCTGAGCACACGGGCCTACAGCATTTTCGCCTCCATCGGAAATGCAGCCGCCGCAGCCGGGATTCGATCTCGCGACATGCGGGATCAGCAGCCGAGTATAGAGACCACCGCGGCGGGGCATATGCGGCTGTTCAACCAATGTCTCCGCGTACAACATTTGTACATATCTTTAGTGTCACTTCGTAACGTTTCGCTCAATAGAAAATTACACCATGCAAGGTCACCTTCATTCCGCATAACAACGATTGCCATGGTACGTGTGATCAGCAAAATTTTATTATAATAATTATTAACAACAGCATTATTATTATTATTATTATTATTATTATTATTATTATTATTATTATTATTATTATTATTATTATTATGTACACGCGTTAATTCATACATCTGTAAATTGTACGCTGATTTACTGAAACTTAATATAAGAGCTTATGGTTCATCAAATGACCTGACTGCAGTTAACGAAGAATACCCTCACTTTAGTGAAAAAAGTGCCGCCATATCCACGGAGTGAATGGTGATGAGTGGGCGAAGCTCCGGAGGTAAACGTGGTAAACCATGACTCCTCCGTACATTTTACCCACTCGATTTTATTACAACGCTCCCCCTATAGCGTACGTCGCCGCACTAAACCGAACGATTGCCTTCCACCAATGAAACGCGCCATATGTGACATCATTCCTATTTCATAATATCTCGCGTCTTTCATCATCAACTACAAGCACCGCCGTCTAGTATATAACATCTTGAATCTTTTCACCATCAGCTACAAGTACCGCCATCTAGTGAACACTGCAAGAACTAAACGAGAGGTGGCTATATACAGGGGGACGGTACCGCCATCTAGTGAACACTGCAAGAACTAAACGAGAAGTGGCTACATACAGGGGACGCACAGCCCACGCCTTAAGGAGCTTCGCCCCTAAAAAAGTTGGCGAAGCTCGCGCTAAGTCACGCAAGCCTTGAAACAGCGAATGCGGACGATTCTGAAGACTAATCCGGTTGCTTCAATGATAGGCCTTAGTAGTAGGTTGCTTCCAGGTCAATACTATGGTTTAGCTAGGTGCTTCTAGCTTGTTTCTATAGGCTGATCATCTCAGCGCAGAGAGGTTCGAGTTAAGGCAGTCAGTCAGACACACAATACGCCGGCACGTCGTCATTGGCGTAGATCTTCAATCAGTTCGGGGTACTCGTAGCCGTCGTTGCCTTTCCAGGACCATGGTGTTGGGCCAACTGTTGTCTTCTTCCTTTTTTGTGGACCAGTGGTGAGCAGTGGAATCAACCCTACTTCTGTGGCACATACCCGCTTGTTTGTCGTTCACATTGTCGGACACATTGCAGCTATAGTTTAAACAGCTTTGCTACTAAAGCGTCAGCCAGTTCCTCTCGTCAGACAATGATGAAACAGCGAAGCTTGTGGCGTGCAGTGGGTTGAATGAAGTGCAATGAAGTGGGTTGAATGAGGTGGGAGGAGTGGCAAGAGCAGAAGTGGGCGTAGTGAGCAACCGGAGTGGTTAGAAGTGTGGCATGCATGCGTTGCAGTTTACTCACTCCCTGTTGGTAAATCTCACTATACAGTCTACGACAGTGTCTGGAAGCATCGACCAAGCACACCATCGCTGTTAAAAGCAGCAAATCTTCAAAGCAAAATAAGCTATTGCACCATGACAATAAAAAATCAGCAGCAAGTGAATTCAAAGTTTATTGCAGCACCGAAAATAACGGCTCGGCAAAACCAGAGGCCGCTCTTAACGTCACTGCAATTATTGATAAATTAGCTCATGTATCTTCAAAGAAGGAGATTGTAAAGTACTTGCTTACAACAATCGCGTCGTGAACGCTTTTTAGAAATCGACACAAAAAGGTGTCCTACGTACAGCACCTATGGCGTTCCTTCTATATACGAGAAGCCCTTTTCAGTGGAAGCTGCATTGTCACCATTTCAGGATAGAAAAAGCTTCGATGCAGCGGAAAGACAAGGTTTCCACAGCTAGATGCAATGATAGCCCAACAATCTGAGTGACAAGGTGTCATTCCTCCAAAACTTCAAAGCACCTTAACGTTCTCTCCCCATCCCCCCCCCCCCCGAAAAAAAAAGCCTCTTGGACGACTTTCTGACACTAGCCTTTGGCTTTCGTACATCGCAATGAAAGCGAATTCAAGTGAGAAAAATAACAAATTGGTACTCTCCTAACAGTGTGAGAATACGTCCGAAGTGAGTCACTTCGCCGTATGCCGACGTGTCTTATACGAACAAGCTGCCGTTCAACGCCCCAACCTAGCATTTGTTTGCTGCGGCTTGACACCTCGTGTACGCGGCAATTACAAGGAACGATGCCTCTTTGAAGACTGCATCCGCTGCGCGGGATCTGACTGAGCCGATTTAAGTATCGGGTTTGGGAACCTGTCACTTTTTTTTCGCGCGCCAGCCGAGCGCTTGTTTTCCTTCCGCCACTCTTGCTTACAAATTGTCCCGAGGTGATATGTACACAGGCCCATTGCTTCTTCCGCTTTAGCTGTCAACCTGTCTGCGTTGTTCTTCGCACGGCGTAGTTACTAGCGAAGACGATAGATACACGTAAGGATGGCCTTCGGACAGTCGTCTCTGTACGGCGCCCGTTCCAGCGACAAGTGACGGCACGCTGACACACGGCACAGCGAGCAATAACTTTGTAGTCTTGGTGTGTTGGACGCCTTTGCCGATAGCTCGTAGTACACGTACATACGTGCCGCGAAGCATCTGAATGAAAACATCGCCTGGGCCCCACTACACACGTCGACGCAACTCCCTACTAATGTCGACGTGAGGGGGGAACGAAGGGGACGTAAAAGAAAACAAAAGAGAAGAGCGCACTCTCTGGTTTCTCACTGCACAAACGTCTGCCGGCAGGGAATCACTCTTGTAGAGATGGGAGACTGTCGACTCGATGGCTGAGAAGTGTATACAGCACCCTGTAATATTGCAGCAGCCGATTTGAGTTAGAGAAGGACAGACATGAGATCTGATTGTTCAAAAAAAAAGCACGTATGGAAGGGATTTCTGTATGGTCGTAGCGCAAACAAGATAAAAAAGGCAGGAAAGAAACGTCAACTCGACGTGATATGCTCGATTCAGGCGTGTCGGGCGTTTCATTCTTTAGATCCTGGTAGTTGAATGGCTATGGTGTTCTGCTGCCAAAAACAAGGTTTCGGGTTCAATTCGAAGTCCGGCGGATTATTGATGTCGGTGAAACGTGAAAAAAAGTGCTAAAAAACAAGCTGTTAACGCGCAGTCCTCCTCCACACCGTGTACATCAGACTGTTCAGTACGTTAACGGAGCGACTCTCTACGTATTCATATCTTTCTTTCATTTATGTTGGTTGATTTTTATTCGTGGTATCGCAAAAGTGTCAAACAAATTTTATGGTGTATTTCATAAGACGGGCTACCGCGAGGAGCAGTGGTCGTAGCTTTCATTTTCCGTCCCCTCTCTTCGGTTGCATTTTTTAAACAAAAAAAAATTGAAAGTAGCCACTTTGTGCAGCGAAAATGAAAATCATGATAACAGCACTAGCAAAGCAACGCAGTGTTCAAAGCTAGAAGAGTAACGCAATGAAATTATTCGGCTATAAAGGCATATCCTGCCGTTCCAGCAAAAACAACTCCTTCGATCTTAACATTATGAAAAGTCGGAGTTATTTTTCATAGACCAATGTGTAAAACTATCAATCCCACCAGACCCGACAAAAATAGGAAATATCAAATATCAGTTAGCTGCGCCTGCAGCTTGGTACAGCATTCACGGAACATTTCATATTGTAAGGCGGGATAAAGCGTGCGTCTAGTCCACAGAGTTCTTGTGGACACCCAGATCAAGATCTGAACCTTGCATGACCTCCTCAAAAACTCTAAAACAATATGACACCTCACGAAACGTTTTGCATTTTTTTTTACTTTTATGTATATAGTAGACCATTCTCACTAAAAAAAATACTTGGTCCATGGCGAAAAAAAAAAAATCTGGCGTTAACAAAAGTGCGCTTGTCATTTCGAAAAGCTTTAAAATAATCAAATATTTTACGGGAATATTAAATTTTAGCTCACCCTCAAAACCAATTGACCCACAATGCCGTTTACTCAAGATTATGCAATCTTATGACCGTGTATGTTACGTTATGGGCAATTCTTTTTCTTCAGTTTGCCTCTATATTGCAAGCAATACACAATTAAAGAAACAAGTATAAACTTATGGGTTCGTTTTTTTGTTAGACACAACTTCAATGATAACTAAGAGACAAGGAAGGGAGGAAAACGAGAAATGAAAGGCAGTGATGTTGACCAGTTTAGCGTAACCGGTATGCTATCCTGCAGAGAGGAGAAGGAATGGGGGATTGAAAGAAGAGTAAAAAGAGAGAGAGAAAGGGAGGAACTAAGGCATTGCTAAAATTCCTGAGGACGACAGACTTGCACCAGCAAATCTAGACTCTTCATGATGCCGTATACCACACAAGACTGCCGCTCTACGTCGTGACGGAACTAACAGGCAATGATCACAAGTACTTATGGGATGGTATTAGAAGTAATTGCAATGCAAAGGCGAAGAAAGCAAAGGGGATGGAAAGATAGCTTCTCACCGCCAGGATCTGAGCCTGCGAGCTCCCAATAACGCATTCCATGCTTTTCCACTGAGTTACGGCCTATACGTGCACTGAGTTATACCTATACGTGCATTTTAAACGTGGCAGCGTAAGTCAGCGCCACCTGTTAAAGGCAAGTCATCTTTTCGTCCACTTTTCTCTCTTCAAATTTACATCATAATTGCTGCTGATAACATCCACTATACTTCTCTTAGCATCATTGTCTCTTAGTTATGAGCAATACAAAATGTGGCTTTATACATATATTTGTGAACTTATTATTCTTACTGAACTGGGGCTAGAATCTTTGTGACTCGTGGATTGTGTTGTGTTTGCACATTCCATTCTCTACTGGGTGACATTTTTTCGGCTATTTCCCTTCTCTTTCTTGCTATAATATGGTTCGTTCGCTAAGCGACAGAAAGTAGCCGGCGCTGCAAAAAAAGGCGCCAACTTATCGTATTCACAACTTCAATAAAAAACTGCCAGATCCCACGTACAGTGAGAATCAATTATATGTGAAGCACGAATGAGGAAGGCTAAATTGTCACATTAAAATCAGCACTATGTTACAAGGTGGAAAAAATTTTGCCGTACAAATACTTCCGTGTCATCATTATCATGTTTTCGCCTATCATTTGTGCTCGTCTTCCTTTCAAGTCACGTAATACCGAATTCAGTATATGTGAAGCTAGTGAAACGGCCGTGAGTGCGCTATGTACGTGGCATGTAGTCATGTTTTACGTGACACGCGCGTCATGATTATCATGTTATCGTGTCATTATTCTTCGTCGTTTGCGTCACGTAATACCAAACTTGGTATATGTGAAGCTTGCGAAACGGCCGCGAGTGCATCATGAGCATGGCATGTAGTCATGTTCTTACATGACACGCATATCATGATTATCATGTTTGCACCAGTCATACGCCTTCGCCATCCATTCACGTCACGTAATACCAAATTTGGTATATGTGAAGGTATACCAAAGCAATGGCGAAAGCAGCATAAGCTTGGCACGTAGTCATGTTCTTACATGACACGCATATCATGATTATCATGTTTGCACCAGACATACGCCTTCGTCATCCATTCATGTCACGTAACACAAAATTCGGCACATATTAAGCTAGCGAAACGAACGTGAGCTCGTTATGAGCATGGCATGTATTCATGTTCTTACACGACACACATGTCATGTATATCATGTTTGCACCAGTCGTATACCTTCATCCTCCATTCACATCACGTAATACCAAATTTTGTATATGTGAAGTTAGCGAAACGATCGCGAACGCATAATGAGCATGGAATGTAGTCATGTTCTCACAAGACACGCAAGTCATAATTTCCATGTGAGGGCCTGGGACTTATGTTCGCCATGCAGTCATGTCATACAATGCCAGTTTTTTTATATGTCATGCGAACGAAATACTGCAGGAGCAGCAAAATCATGGCATGTAACTCACGACATTCATGACATACATGTCATGATTTTCATATTATTACTAGTCACTTATGCTCGTCATACAGTCATATTATGCCATTGGTATAGATTCCATTATCTAAACAGCCAGGAGAGCTAAAAGTCATAGGCGGCTAGATAGATAGATGGGCGGATATGGTGAAACTCGCTGAAGTTCACTAAGAAATGCTTCGCATTTAAAAAAATCAGCTTTAAGGAAATCGTTATATTAGGGCTTAAGTGTGAGTAAGTAAATTGCTTCACACAAAAGACATTCTCACACAAAAGACATTCTCGCCGGATGAAGCCCCATAGCATATAGTGTGCATCAGCATGCGAGCCTCATCAACGTAGCATGCATAAGTGTAAAGAGTTGGGCGAGTGTGTACGAATACATTTTGGGAAGACTTTAGCGCGCACACAAGAGACCAGGTTTTAAGGAAAGAAGCACCCGTTCGTCTTCTTTCTTCAAAGGGTCACTCACCCTCCGCGTTCAAAGACGCGAGGGAGGTTTCCTCATTTCCTTCGCTGCCCTTCGCACACGCTATGCATCCTCCTCGGCCCTTAGTCCTTAAAATCACGTGAACAATGCCATCACTAAGCGCGCGAGCCTATCAGGATTTCGTGTTTCTCGATCACACGCTGTTACCACCACATGCACAGTTGCAGACACACAAAATCAAGCGTGATTGCTTGATTGTGCACGATATGCATGCGAGGCGAGGGAGAACGTAGGGCGGCTGCATGGCAGAACAGTGCAGCAGACAAATCACATTTGATATTTCGCGTATATGAACCAATAGAGAGTATGTACAATACAGAAGTCACGGTAACCACTGTCGGCGTAAGAAAAGTGCGCAAGAAGGACAGAAATATCAAGAGAGACTATTGCACTGTTTTTTTCTTTTGTATTTTGAGAGCCCGGTGAGTGGGCCTTTAAGTCCTCGTCTATTGTGTGCGCGTTGAAGTCTTCCCAAAATAGTAAATATGAGACGAATAACTAGAGCAGGGCAAGTCAACATCATCAATGGGGGAGAGAAATCGGGAAAACATGAGGATTGAATATTTTAGTGACATCTATATCAAACTAATATTGTATTTTTTAGAATGTAGTGTACACTTCATCAACCTTAACATCACTGTCGGTTTCTTATGTTATACGTATGCAAGGGAAATACAACTTCCTGCCAATTGTAAATTGAACCAAGTTTATTGAGCCATTTTTATGACGTGTGTCGGACACAGTGATAACAGAAAACGTCTTGTGCGTATTTGTGGCTGTCTACTATATCGACGTGGCTCTGCAACGCACATTTATATTGTACACATTTCAATCAAGCGACTTGCGAACGTAAATTATATGCCCCGCCGCGGTGGTCTAGTGGCTAAGGTACTCGGCTGCTGACCCGCAGGGCGCGGGTTCGAATCCCGGCTGCGGCGGCTGCATTTCCGATGGAGGCGGAAATGTTGTAGGCCCGTGTGCTCAGATTTGGGTGCACGTTAAAGAACCCCAGGTGGTCTAAATTTCCGGAGCCCTCCACTACGGCGTCTCTCATAATCATATAGTGGTTTTGGGACGTTAAACCCCACATATCAATCAACGTAAATTATATAGATGGGTATTCAGAATACGCAACAACTTGCGGTTAATTATTACAAAATGGCACCACCTGCTTGCACCGTCGCACCATACGTTCAAGTGTGGAGATCATTGCTGTTTCTTTTTCTTTTTTTTGTGGTCGCTATTTGGGTTTTCATCACCGTCTTTGATTTGGTGAGCTTCCTGAACAGCACTGACATTATTTCTTTAATTAAAGTTTAAAGTTTACGAATACTCCATTTTCAAAATAATTATATAATTCTAATATATTACACAACCATAAGAATGAGGTTAGAGCCCTTCAAAGAACTATAGGGTGGGGAAATTACAGCAGAATACTTGACTGCGGCGTCTCTCATAACCCACTGCACACTTTTCGCGACGTTAATCCCAATACTTCCATTATATAACTATATCAGTAAAATATTGGCGGCAGTGCGTAACTTTCAATCCGTGTCGCCCAAGTTCTTCTATATACGATAGCTTAGCCACTATGTGAACTTGTGAAATAATTCATGCTTGTTCATTGTGATCGTAGCAGCCTTAGGAGATAGGAACGCTACACTGTTTAGTCTGGAGGACTATGGTCTTGCGTGCTTTGTAACTGGTCATACGTCACTGTAGCTCAGCTGGTAGAGCATCATGGCGTTATTCGAAGGACACAGGCTCGGTCTGTGGCAGCGGCAAGCTATCTTTTCATCCACTCTTCTTTCTTCACGTTGACTATACAATTACTACGGATGACATCCTCTATACTTTTCATGGCATCATCGTCTGTTGTAGTTATTACTTGGCCTAACAAAAAAAGTGAGCCCTTAAATTTCCCCTCCTTTTCTACAGTCATACGTTGTCTGTCATATGTTGTAACTAGTCTCATTGACCACAAACTTCTACCCTAGAAACATTTTGAAAACGTGCCCTCAGCACATGTCTCATGATTCCTTTAACTGATAACCAAATGACTATCTGCACACACTGCGAAAAATTCGGCAGATACCACGTACCTTAGGAATCAATATTATGCAAAGCCTGCGGAGGGCAGGTGACTGTGTTGTAATTTTTTTCTTGAGATAAATGTTACGACAAGACGTTAAAGATATGTTCAAATGTTGTATACACAGACATATGTTAAACAGTCACATGTTTACTGTTGTGTAACGATTCCAACAGCAACATGGGTATTAGATACACTATAGAAGCGGTAAGCTGATATGTAGCGCTTGTTCCCGCGAAGATGATGACCCTTGACATTGCTAGATAAATGGGCTTCAGTGGACGGCGCTTCACTACACCTGTCCTAAACACGACGCGAGGCTGTATAATAGGAGTACGTATGTACTGTTTATTGGATTGTATAGCGAGCACTGTAACCCCAATTGACGTTTCACGAGCATCAAGGTCTACTTGAAAAGCAGTTGCAAGACCTGGCGTTGCTCTACGGCAGAATGCTTCACTGCCACGCAGAACGCTGGGGTTCAACGCCTGCCGAGACCATGACATTTATTATCTGCGTTCGTGTGGTCAACGCTGCCAATTCCAGCTTTAAGGACCGAGGCTCCTTAGGGCTGACCTAGTTGGCGTGCATCAAGCCCCACAAAACCAAAAGCGAAACTGAACACACACACACACACACACACACACACACACACACACACACACACACACACACACACACACACACACACACACACACACACACACACACACACACACACACACACACACACACACACACACACACACACACACAGAAACGTACGTTTAAACAGCTGAATTATTTATGTATTATGAACTATACCACCGCACAAAACACGATCACCGGCGCTATCCGTCTGCCCGTCCATACATGCACCTGTCCGTCTGTATATGCGTCCGCGCGTACCTCCGTCCTTTCATTCATCTGTCCATCCGTCCATCTGTGCATACGTCCACCTTTCCGTCCGTCTGTCCATCTGTGCGTCCTTTATACTAGTCGGAGACATCAATGTATACAATATGCACCTTAGGCAATATAGATTCCCCACGCGTCGTGATTCACCACCTGGAGATGCACTCATTTTTCCTACCACTCTCGAATTAAAATTACCATTGTCTGTTCTCGCTGTTCTTTTGTTGATATAAACGGTCAATACCTTCAGTGCATCGCGCTTAACTGCTGTAGATCTTAACCCAACGTGACGGCTGTACCGTAGGAGTACATATGTAATGGTCATAAAATTGGATAGCTACCACTGCGTCCCCAATTGACGCTTCACGAACATTATGGCCTATTTGAGAAGCACTTACGAGACCTAGCGTGGGTCAATAGTTGTCACAGGTCTCGTTAATTAGGGAGGCGATCGCCGGGCTAATTCCAAGGGCGGAATTATTGGCCCCCCGAACAGCACCACGAAAACGTGGACAATTTAGAAGTGGTCTTATTTGGCGCGCCAGCGGACGCCGGCTGTGGTCCAAAGAACGAGTCAGAGCCGAGACCTGATAAACAAAACAAAATTATACTCAAATATGGCAGATAAAACGATACACAAATATGCACACTCGACAATAGTTGAATACGATATGTCACCAATAAAACAACGTACTACACAGTACAATCAGCCACACTCTAAACAACGGACACAAACAACAATACACGCTAATATGCAATCACATGCATCGAACAACCAAGACGCCTAAAGACTAAAGAGTTCAAAAACTTATTCAGCCCAAAGTCCTTGGAACAAAGTCTGAATGATACTTTTCCAAGAATCACTCACTCAAAGTCCAGCACTGTTGTCGTTCCGCTGCCCCCGAAGTTTCTCTTCCGGGAAACCTCGCGTCTTCAATTGGCCGCTCTCCAAGCACCAAACTTCTTCGCCGGTAACACGTTGGCTTCCCACGCGCAGCTGCTGCAACACGTCTTCGCTCGCTGGCGGTAGACACACTCTTCTGCTTGTAGGATGAGTCTTCACCCCTCAGGTTGGAACCCCCTTCATTACCTGCTTTGTCACTGACGACAAAAGCCTTCGCCGACACGGCAGAATGACCCTACGTACACTTGCACAAACTTCCTTCATCTCCTGCCTACGCTCCCTGGCGTAAAGTGTCTTCTTCTCCTGCTTTGTCACTAAGGACAAAACCTTCGCCGACGTGGCGCAAACACTCTACGCACACTGGCGCAAACTTTCTTCTCCTCTTGATCTCCCTTCTCCGCTGCTCGCTTAAACACTTTTCGTGCTAGATTCCAGAAAATTCTAATCGTTTCGTCGGTGCGATGCACAGCCAAGGCTGGGGAAAGGGTGAGACGTTTCGAGAGTCGTCTGCGACACGTGACGCAACTCTGCATCACCACGCCCCTTTCCTTCGAGATCTTTCCAGAGCTTGCTCGGCCGCCGATGTGAGGATGTTGGTCGGCAAAAGTACGTTTCTGGGGGGAGAGAGACATGCCCGGGGAGTCTTTGGATGCTTGTTTTCTTCTTTAGCGTTGACCTTGAGGCGTCTCCTGGCGCATGGTAGAATTCGGCGGTGCTCTCTCTCATTTTTTTGAACGCTCCTTTGTGACAATAGTAGAATACTTGGTTGTCACGCAAAATGTTGGGCTTCCATTCCTGCTGGGATTCTGACACTTTTTCTTGAATGCGAAGCATTTCTTAGCAAACTTCGCCGAATTCGAGCGTGCCTCTATATCGCCTACGACATTTAGCTGTCCTGGCCGTTTCCATTATTTATTTATCTAAAATACTTTACAGGCCTCAGATGAGGCATAGTGAAAGGGGGGTATTACAAAAAGTGAAATTTCTGAATCTTTCACAAAATACGAATACAGGAACATACTTAATAAACCAAATGAAAGAGCAGTACAACTGAAAGTATTTGTCGTGGAACTGGTTACAAAAAAAGTTACAACACTAGCAAGATAAAACATAACAGCAAACCAATCACCGAGACATTATCTATAAAGTATTGTAAGTCAAGCAAACTTCAGATTTTAAACATATAAAATTGAGGTATCAAGGAAAAAAGGAAAGAAAAAAAGCGAAAAACGACACTACGTGCTTAAAATGATGACTTAAAATACAAGAAAGAAATATTACAACGATAATGGTAGCGATACCAAAATTGGTATGGCGTGACATGACTTTATGATGAGCATAAGTGACTAGTCATAACAAGAAAATTGTGACATGTAATGCATATCATGATTTACTTGTCATGGTCTTGATGCTCCGGCGGTGGTTTAGTTAACATGACATGTTGCAAAAATGGTATCCTATGACATGACAGCACAGTGAACACAACTGACAGACGCTAACGTGGAAATCATCTCATGCATGTCATGTAAATCATGACTGCATGCCACGTTCATGATGCCCTCGCGGCCATTTCGCGAGCTTCACAGTATGCCAAATTTAGTATTACGTGACGTGAATGAATCACGAAGGTATGTGACTGGTACACACAAGGTAATGATGAGATACGTGTCATAAAACAACACCACTATTTCCTCGCTCATGATGCGCTCGCGGCCGTTTTGCTAGCTTTACATATACCTAATTCGATATTTCGGGACGTGAATGGATGACGAAGGTAAATTACATGTCCAAACATGATAATCGTGACAGGCGTGTCTAGTGAAACAGGACTGCAAGCTACGCTCGTAGAGTGCCCGCGGCCTTTTAGATTGCTCCACACATACCAAATTTAGTATTGCGTGATGTGAATGGACGGCGGAGGTAAATGACACGTCCAAACATGATAATCATGATATGCGCGTCATGTGAAACATAACTACACGCCACGCTCATAGCGCACTTGCAGCCCTTTCACTTGCTCCGTATATACTGAGTTTGGTGTTACGTGACGAGAATAGACGATTAAGGTAAATGACACGTCTGAACATGATAATCGTGATATGAAAGTCATGTATAGCATACTTTACGTCTGCCTCGTAACGTTGCGCTGATTTTAAAGTGACATATCATCTTTTCTCATTCGTGCTTCGCATATCATTGGTTTCCACTGTACGTGGGATCTGCAATTTTGTTTTTACATTCGTCGGTTCAATGCTGTCGATTTCAGCTTTTGCTTAACATTAGCAAGTTGAACTACCCACACGTGTTTCTCGCCGCTCCTGGGTAGATAGAAAATGTCAATCCCCTGTGGCCCATAGCCACATACCAGTGCCACATACCCACCCGCGGAGCTTGTGCCACTATCTGGAGGAAAGTGTTGACGACTCGTCCAACCACCTCAGCCTCCCATAACAGACAGACAGACAGACAGACAGACAGACAGACAGCAGACAGAAGACAGACAGACGACGACAGACAGACAGACAGGACAGACAGACAGACAGAACAGACAGACAGACAGACAGACAGACAGACAGACAGACAGACAGACAGACAGACAGACAGACAGACAGACAGACAGACAGAACAGACAGACAGACAGACAGACAGACAGACAGACAGACAGACAGACAGACAGACAGACAGACAGACAGACAGACAGACAGACAGACAGACAGACAGACAGACAGACAGACAGACAGACAGGACAGACAGACAGACAGACAGACAGACAGACAGACAGACAGACAGACAGACAGACAGACAGACAGACAGACAGACAGACAGACAGACAGACAGACAGACAGACAGACAGACAGACAGACAGACAGACAGACAGACAGATAGATAGATAGATAGATAGATAGATAGATAGATAGATAGATAGATAGATAGATAGATAGATAGATAGATAGATAGATAGATAGATAGATAGATAGATAGATAGACAGACAGACAGACAGACAGACAGACAGACAGGACAGACAGACAGACAGACAGACAGACAGACAGACAGACAGACAGACAGACAGACAGACAGATAGATAGATAGATAGATAGATAGATAGATAGATAGATAGATAGATAGATAGATAGATAGATAGATAGATAGATAGATAGATAGATAGATAGATAGATAGATAGATAGACAGACAGACAGACAGACAGACAGACAGACAGACAGACAGACAGACAGACAGACAGACAGACAGACAGACAGACAGACAGATAGATAGATAGATAGATAGATAGATAGATAGATAGATAGATAGATAGATAGATAGATAGATAGATAGTTGCCAAGTGCTTGCAGTGTGCAAAACAAACACTTCGCATTTAAATAAAGCACTTTGTGCGCTATTTTAGTCGACTAAGAATACTTGTGCATCGTTTTTGCAATGCTCTGCGGCGATTGAACACACAGTTTGAAAATGTAGTACAAGAAAACTGTAATACTTAGGGTCTCGTTTTTCCGTGTTTTACACAATATTAATGAGATCTAACAGACAATTATGCCAAGGAAATTATAGCGGAAGATATTAGACCGATTCGTAATGGGAATATGAAGAAAGAAAAGTGAGTGCGAACGGGTCATTTAAAGGTCGCAGGTTCGGATCCTGCCCATGGCCAGTTATCTTTTCACCCACTTTTTTTTTCTTCATATTCACAATACAATTCGGTTTAATATATACTTTCTTTGACATTATTGCCAGTTAGATCTCATATATATATATATATATATATATATATATATATATATATATATATATTTGTGTGTGTGTGTGTGTGAAGAGAGAGAGAGAGAGTGTGTGTGTGTACGTTATTCAAAAGGTCCATTTGATATCGCTGTGTTTGTGCTCTCCTTTCTGTCACTTGCGATACGTTTAATAATGGAATATTTCATTCTTTGTTTAGACTGACCATAAAATTCAAATCAACATTTCGTAGCACTTGTATCGTGGATTCGTTAGATAGTACGTCCCATCAATAGGGATGGACTGAAAAAGAAAAGCCTGTTAGCATGTTTTGCACTTGGAATGACAGTCACCTCATAAAATTGTCGTGGGCTACAAAGTGCTGATGACAATTATTATCGCACGTGCTGCGAAAGCTGAATCCTGAATTCCGCATAGCTCGACTAGATGATGTTATATCAACTTGCCATTATACTGAGAAATAATGTTGAAGAATGGAGCTGATTGAGCGGGCGCATAATCGATAAGCACTCGCACATTCTAATTGAAGTTTACTTCTAAACATACCAGACATACGGCAGTGAGACACCGGATCAGAATTTAAAGAAATGTTTACTTCAGTAAGAAAAAAAAGATTACATTGATGAAACCCGATTGACGAGATCCTTTTGCTCAGTTACAAAGCGCGCCTCCATTTGTTTTTACGATGAGTATACGTCAGTACGGATGAAGTAAGACGACGACGACGACGACGACGACGACAACAACAACAAAACGGACCGCTGACGGGGACTAGACGAGAACGAAGCACTGGTGGCTGGTTTTCACTTCCAGCTGGTGCTTTTTGAAGTTTGCACGCGTATAAATTTATAGAAACCCAGCTGTAACGGCACCTATTTTGACATGATTGATAAAAAAATGAAGTGCGAATGCAGAAATGTGACACACTTGTGCAAAAAAAAATTGACTTCCAGGACACATTCGCGAAATGGCAGAAGCATTACGTGCATGCGCAAAGAGACGATCTCCAAGGTAACAAGATAGTGTAGCACGCAGTGTATGTAGTACAGGGTTGGACAATAGTTTTCAAGTCACTATCGCATGCATTCCTATGGCAGCGTGGCCTGGAAATTTTTGACACTCCAACCCCGTACAAATAGTACATAAACTAAGTTTTCGAAAACTGAACTACTTTCGAATCGAGGCAAATTTCTACACAGTCACCTACAACGCGTCAGTGTAAGAAATTTTAGGCGCAAAAAGATCTTTCGGAAAAGGTCCGCACCACTAAGAAATTCCCGCACCTCAGCTTGGCGATGCCCACGAAAACATTGATTGATGATTAATTCCTACGGGGGGTTTAACGTCCCAAAACCCATATGATTATGAGAAACGCCGTATTAGACGGCTCCGTAAATTTCGAGCACCTCGGGTTCTTTAACGTGCGCCCAAATCTGAGCACATCGGCCTGCAGCATTTTCACCTCCATCGAAATCGCAGCCGCCGCAGCCGGGATTCGATACCGCGACCTGCTGGTCAGCAGCCGAGTACCCTAGACACTAGACCACCACGGCGGAACCGTCCACGAACCGAATCGTCTAGAAAGCCATTCACTGAGGCAAATAAAAAATGAAGTTTGGTTGGAATTAAATTTCTTTGTGAGGAAGCAGAAGTGATTAGTATGCTGAAGCTCGATGAAAAAATGTAGGCTAGGTCTTGGACGACTACGTAGCAGGTTACAGCAGCATGTGGGGATCGGAGTGACCTTTTTAAGTCTATTGTTGATTCTAAGTTGTGGTACTACATAGAGTGAAGCTAATCTTCACCGGCTCATTTCAAATCATGCCATTTCACCGTAACGCTTAGGAAATCATGCGTTCTGTATCCGGATAAAAGCTTATTTCAATAAAATGAAACGGTCTGTGCTTTGTGAGTCACTATAATGGCATCAGGTTGTACAATGCGGTGAAGACACTGCGTAGAGGAAGCGCGAGCAATTCTTCTGTTGTCATTGCACGTTTACCACCTTCAAAGTTACGTCGTCCATGACCTGCTTAAACTCCATTATGGTTTAAATAGCGGATCCGTTACAACAAGACTTTGTTCTGAAAATACGCAGGCGCTTCCAAACAAACATGTTCGATCTTCTAAGGAATTTTTTAAAAAGCTTCTGCAGTAAATTCTGGCATGAAATTTTCAGGCAATACAATTGCCTCATGCTGCTTTGAAATGTATCAACAGGTTGTATTCCCGCACGGAACTTCTCAGTATGCCAATCGCCGAAGAGTGCGTATGTGAAATGAAGTATTTTCACGTCCACGTCTGTTTTCTGAGCACATACAGCTTTTTTTTTTCATAATATTGTAACACATTAGGAGCATATTTAATGTTAGACTGGCCGAAACAGGTGTGAAAGTAGAAGGTTGAGATTACGGCGATTTACGAGAAATTACTCAAATACTTTAGAAGCACAGACTGCTGGGCGAGTTAATAATTCATCTTAACTGAGTTATAATCAATAATACAATCTGTCTGCTCATCATTGTCTTTCACCGCACGTGTTCTCGTAACAGCATATACATGTATGTTTTTTTCCAATGAAGTGTCAGTTGTTACAGTGTGCTGTGTCCAGGTACCTTGCTTTTGTACTCCAATTTTTTCGCTCAACTCAGTTAAGATACCCAAATACTAAACTTTTTGAGCTAACAAAAAACGAAATTTTATCAAAGGAGCGCTAACAGTGGAAAACGATTATCACTGTCAGTGCCCCTAAGTAATCTAGGAAGGTTGGCGTAGTGACACGAAGACAAGTAATTTTACACTTGTCTCAGCTGCCAAGTGCTTTAGCCTGGGCATTAAAAATTTATGCTCGTCAAGGTACTTGTAAATAAAGGTGACTTGTAATTTATAACTGCCATCGCAATAATAATCCAGGAAAAGTCTCCAGCGCGCGGAATCGAATGGCCGACCCCTCGTTTCGAAGGCGTTAACCACTGAGCCACGAGGGAGCACCTCCATCATCGTTGAAACGGCAAACTAGTTATATCTACTACTTACTGCGGGCGCTGCCGATCACGGAGGAGATAGCGTGTTTTCAGCGTTACCAGTGAGATGGCGTAATAGGTGGCTGACTCATGCATATCTCCCACGTGCACTTTTCCCCGTGGAGGGGGTGGAGAGTAGATAATTGTGCGCGCGCGCTTATCCTTTCCTTCGGTGAGAAAGAATTGTGTGCCTTTGGTCACTTTACTCGCTGCACAGGCCCCGTTTCCGAAAAGAGCACGCTTTTCATACACAGCGAAGTAACAACTGGGACACTTGTTTGCAGTCATCTGTACTTGCGACTATACGCTTCGTGCGTCGTTTTATTGTGATAACAATTATATGGACAATCTCGGCTGGATTTTGCCTCCGGCGTTGCCGTTACTCACCGCATATATATATATATATATATATATATATATATATATATATATATATATATATATATATATATATATATATATATATATAATGAGATCTAACAGACAGTAATGCCAAGGAATGTACAGGGGAAGTTATTAGAACCAATGGAATGTAAATAAGAAGAAAGAAAAGTGGATGAAAAAATAACCAGCCGTGAGCAGGAATCGAACCTACAACCTTCGAATAACGCGTTCGATGCTCTAACCACTGAGATACCACAGCGGCCTTCCCTCCATTCACTTTTTGGGTTTATATGTGAATTTAGAAGTAGGAGTGACAGTCAGCGCCATCTATAAGCCAAGCGACGAGTGTGAAAACACTCTTTTATGTGCATGTTTGGCGCCACGTAGCACGTGAACTTATTATGAGTGGGCAGCTGATTAATAGTCCCTCGTATACAACCTAATGACACTAAGTCTGCCAGTACGAGACCCTCGTTTAATGAAATAAGGGAAAGAAGTGTATACCTAAGGGCTCGTTTTTCCGTGTTTTAACACAGTATTAATGAGATCTAACAGACAGTAATGCCAAGGAATGTACAGGGGAAGTTATTAGAACCAATGGAATGTAAATAAGATCACGTGCTACATGACGCCAAACATGCGCATAAAAGAGTGTTTTCACACTCGTCGCTTGGCTTATAGATGACGCTGACTGTCACTCCTACTTCTAAATTCACATATAAACCCAAAAAAGGGGATGGAGGGAAGGCCGCTGTGGTAGCTCAGTGGTTAGAGCATCGAACGCGTTATTCGAAGGTCGTAGGTTCGATTCCTGCTCACGGCTGGTTCTTTTTTCATCCACTTTTCTTTCTTCTCATTTACATGCCATTGGTTCTAATAACTTCCCCTGTACATTTCTTGGCATTACTGTCTGTTAGATCTCATTATTATTGTGTTAAAACACGGAAAAACGAGCCCTTAGGTATATACTTCTTTCCCTTATATATATATATATATATATATATATATATATATATATATATATATATATATATATATATATATATATATATATATATATATATATCTGTGTGTGTGTGTGTGTGTGTGTGTGTGTGGCCCGCGGAAAATAGGGGAGTGGACAATCTCTCGCGCGCCCTCATCTCCCGGTGGGGAGAATCTTACGTGTTGCCTGGCGTTGGGCTTGCACTAGAACGATTGTGTTGTAGTTACGGGGGGCGCACAAGGGTCATTGCAATCGTTGGACAGCCTTCGTTTGCGAAAAGGCGCACGCTTTTAGACACGCGAAGTAACAACTGAGATGCTTATTCGCGTTCATCTGTACCTGTGAGTACGTTTCGTGCGTCATCTATGTGTGAGAAACACGGGGCACGTTTCGATCTGCTTGCCATTCTGCGCGTGATCTTCCAATTTGTTGCTATCGCGTTCATTGCTTGGCCTTTGTGGCAAAGCTGTGACTTTTCGCTTTCTTGCGTTCTCATTATATATATATATATATATATATATATATATATATATATATATATATATATATATATATATATATATATATATATATATATATATATATATATATATACATATATATATATATATATAGTGAATGACGCCAGCGGCAAAAAAAGAACACCGAGAGTATCGATATAATTGCTATTGCAATAAAAATGTTTTAAGACTACGCTTTTGAAAGCGGTGTAAAAAGCGTGGAGCCAGAATAATTAATGAAAATTCAAATCGAAAAGTAACACGGCTTAGCAGGGCATTTGCCCATTTTTTGAGGGGAAACTTGCTGAAAAACAAAAATAAAAAAAACAGGCCGCGTTATCATACACTTTCTGATACAGATAATCTACTTGTAACGATGTACTGTCGGCCGCAAATGTTTGCGGGATCAGCGGTGCATGGAGGGGCGGTGAGAAACTAAAACCGCTTGATTTGGAAACTGCATCGCTGCGCCGTCTACCATGCCGCGGCTTGCGATTAGTAACAGCACGCTTAGACAATGCGCCGCTGCTGGATCTAATCTCGGACGTCATGGCCTATAATCACAACACCATGCCGCGTCACGGTAGATGGCAAAGCAATGCAGTTTTCCGCTGTTTTCTGCTGAGCGCTGCAGATCCCACAAGCTTTTGCGGCCTGCAGTTTTGCGGCCTGCATATGCAGTTTTGAGCTTTCCAGTCAGTTTCTAATCTGATAACATCGGAATACTTCTGCATGCTAATGACGTCAGAAGTGTGTCCTTGGTATTCCATATAATCATGGCGGTCCTCATACCTACGTGAAAGTGGCCTCTGAGATTTGTGGGGTTTAACGTCCCAAAACCACCATATGATTATGAGAGACGCCGTAGTGGAGGGCTCCGGAAATTTCGACCACCTGGGGTTCTTTAACGTGCACCCAAATCTGAGTACACGGGCCTACAACATTTCCGCCTCCATCGGAAATGCAGCCGCCACAGCCGGGATTTGAACCCGCGACCTGCGGGTCAGCAGCCGAGTACCTTAGCCACTAGACCACCGCGGCGGGGCGAAAGTGGCCTCTAACACGTGGAGTACGCTTTGAATATTCAACGCGAAAGCTTTAACCCACACATTAAATCAGCTTAGTGGAACTTGACTGATTTATATAGCTTTCTTTTTTTTTTGCAAATAAGCTGTCCCGATCACGAGATTTCGACGTTGTATAGACGATTTCAAGATCGCAAGCAAGACCCCAAAAAACCTCCGGTCACCTCATTTACCAGCTCCTAATGTCGAAATTGTCCGCACGTTTTCAAGTTTTTCTCAAGAGTAAAATAAATATCTCTGTAGTTTTTCAGGCTCCGCTGCTGTGGTCTATACTGGCTATGGAACTCGGCCGCTGACCCGCAGGTCGCCAGATCGAATTCCGGCTCGGGAGGCTGCATTTCCGATGGAGATGGAAATGCTGTATAGGCCCGTGTGCTCATATTTGGTTGCACGTTAAAGAGCCCCAGGGGGGCGAAATTTCTGGAGCCCTCCACTATGGCGTCTCTCATAATCATAAGGTGATTTTGGGGCGTTAATCTCCACATATCAATCAATCAATGAATCTGTAGTTTTTCAGATAAAAGGAACGTGCGCAACCTTCACGGAAATCCCACGTAATTTTTATGAAGCTTGAAACAACAATTGTTTGAAAATATTTTGTCAAATAACCCAAGAAAACTGTAGAAAATCAGCGGGCTATTTTCTAAATCTTTTCTTGCCCACCGATGCCATTAAGGTACAATGGCGGATGAAGCCGGATGTCATCACGGGCCTGTGTTTGTAAACAGTGAAAGGGCATATACAGCATGCTATACCCAGCGTTTGATGCATTTAATTTAGGCTTAGAGTGATAGATGGCCAAAAATGGCTCCATAAACGATGCATTATTTGATGCGGAATACATTGAGCGGATTCATCTGTATTTCCTAACCACGACATCATTGTTCAATCAGACATATAGCGATAATCTGTTGAAGCGATCACATTTTCGGCTAGGTTTGTTGCAAATCGACCAGGTTATCCTAGCGTGTCGCCCGACAGGTGACTCGTGGCGCCCCGCGGTAGCGAAGGGAAGGCAGGAGGAAGAGGCGATCCCCAAGAAATGTGCAGCTGATTCGGGTCAGCCCTAAAGACAGGCTCAACGGGAGACTATTGCCGGTCGTAACAACTCCATTTGCGCAAAACAGGCGGCGGCGCTCGCGTCGAGAAGCTCACGGAAGCCCGGTCCATTTCACCGCCGCCGAGCGCAGCGCCCCGCGCCACTATAGGTGTGCGGTGGCGCCCCGACAGAGGGCGGTGCTGTCGGGGCGCGCGCACGTTCTCTTGCCGCCGCTTGTTGGTAGAAGGCCGGAAATGATGAGAAGCCGCCGGCGCGGGATTATGATAGACCCCATTCAGGGCAGCGAAGGAAGATTATAGGCCCCAAAAAGCGCCGCTGCCTTCAATTAAGGTACCGCTGTCCGGGGCGCCCTGGAGGTTCCGGCCCGGCGAGGAGAAAGGCGCGCACGGGTGCGGGCGAAATCGGCGGTGGACACAGTGATTACGCCTAATGCAAACTGTCGCTCGATTTCCGTCACCAGCGCCGCCGGATGGCAATGGGAGCCGCGTAATGTTTACCAGCCCACCGCGCGTGCTGCACTGCTGCGTGTCAGCGCCGCGGCTGGCTGGGCGCACGCGCGGCTTCCGTCGCCGGTTCCGCAAATGCCGCCGGGAGAAGCAGGGCCCCTCTGTGAAGGCGCCGAGGTGAGGAGGGTGGGCACGACTGCAGGGGGTTCTATCACGTGCCACACTGTGAGGCCAATATTATTTATTATGCTAATTGTGAATGGTCAAGCGTGAGGCTTTCATACGAAAACACGGCCGGGCCAGGAAGTCCTATGCGAGCGCCTCCCCTATTTTTGGGCGTGCATTCTTCTCGTGTCAACTTACACGGAGAGCACACATCCATCGACACCAAACCGCATACGCGTGCACGTGAATGCGATTGAGTGAAGTGCGTCGAATGCTTACTGGGTATGAAAATGTGCAACAAAGCTTAGGATTACGTGTCGCTGTCTCATTAGATGAAGTAATGAATAGACAACACATCGTATCGCACCCACGTATTAAACAAAATATCTTATGACAGTTTAGTTTCAACATGCCTTCACACTTGAATTTAAGCTTATCGGAAACGTTGACTTGATTGATATGTGGGGTTTAACGTCCGAAAACCACCATACGATTTTGAGAGACGCCTTAGAGGAGGGCTCCGGAAATTTCGACCCCCTGGGGTTCTTTAACATGCATCCAAATCTGAACACATGGGCCTACAACATTTCTGCCTCCATCGGAAATGCAGCCGCTGCAGCCGGGATTCGATCCCGCGACCTTCGAGTCAGCAGCTCAGTACCACTAGACCACCGCGGTGGGGCTATCCGAAAGGGGGAACTTGACTAATTTAAACGATATCTAATAAAAACCCAATATTATAAACTCTCAAGATGGTGATACTGTTAAGACTGGACAAATCAGCGCAGTAGGTTTACCTGGAGCCGAATAACCAGGTAAGCAAAAAAAAGAGGTATACGAACACCTATAGCACAGCCAAAAATTTAATTTTTTTGGAGAGTGGGGGTGGGGGGGGGTCAGCCATACTTTACGTATAATCGGGCGTGCGTTTGTATATGTGGGTGCACACATACACATCCAAAGCTGAAATTTTTCGAAAGGGAGGAAGTGAATCGACAGACATTCCCATCTTCTATTCCAATTCTGTTCTGTTCTGTTTTAACTGTTTTGCTGTGGAGAGGTTGAGGTGCCTATTGCCTCGGCTACTCCATATCACAAAGTTCTGCCGCGAAAAATAAAATAATAATACAGAACGGTACCCAAAAATTAACAATACGGAAAAGAAAACACAAACATAATAGCACACTGAAACCAGTTCAAATATCATGCCAATACACAGTTTTTTTTCACGCAGTTCACACAGTCATAAACTACTTACACGCACACCTTACTATTCTAATGTCAGTATATACATGACCACATTTTATATAATACCCATCTCTGGCTGTCTGTCATATAGGCGCTTGTCCAGTGCGGTCGCCACTAAAACGTCTGCCAGGAAGTTTATTGCCTTTTTCTGGAGATGCATCTCAGGCCATGGTCCAAGTAGCTTCTTTATTGTGAGGGGCCGTCTGTCCAAACCTGACTGCGCCAGAGATACAAACCGAGAAAGTAGTGCAGTGTACCACTACATGTATGATCTCTAGTGAGCTAAGATGCTCCACAAGGAAAATTGCGGGAATTCGTGACCGATTTGGGACAGGTAATGTAGATTAATACTATTATTATTATCGCCCCGCCGCGGTGGTCTAGTGGCTAAGGTACTCGGCTGCTGACCCGCAGGTCGCGGGTTCGATTCGCGGCTGCGGCGGCTGCATTTCCGATGGAGGCGGAAATGTTGTAGGCCCGTGTGCTCAGATTTGGGCGCACGTTAAAGAACCCCAGGTGGTCAAAATTTCCGGAGCCCTCCACTACGGCGTCTCTCATAATCATATAGTGGTTTTGGGACGTTAAACCCCACAAATCAATCAATCAATTATTATTATTATTATTATTATTATTATTATTATTTACACGCATACGCATAGACATACAGACAGCTGGGCATAGAGGATCTACAGTAAGGGTGCAAGATGTAAGCTACCATCTCTTTAGAAGAGTCGAATGCCTTCCTACTCCTTCGGGAGGAGGAAACAGACGGAGTAAATGAAGTTAGGAGTAAAGAGCGAGGAAATAAAAAAAATGGGAAGGTCAACAGAGACACAGACAAAACTAAGTAGTAACACCTAACAATTTCTACAAATGAAAGGCCAAATTCGTTTTGTGCATGACAGGGTTCCATGGACCTGATCACGTCGACGCAAGACACTTCGTAAAACACAAAAGTCTCTCAAACTTGAAAAAATCATGAAACTTTGCAAAGCATAATAGTGTCTGATTAGTAATTTTTGTGCTTGCGAAGGCTATTGTATAGATAAGAGTGAAACTTCTTCACCAAACAGTTTTTTTTTTAAAGTTTAGCCAGTCAGTTTGAAGAAATAGCGTATCATTAGTGTGTTGTTGCGTCGCTTACTAAGCCCCGCATACAACCCAACGAAATAAAAGCGCCACGTTGCTTTCTCACGTGTGTTTCATTCATTCTTCCTTTATTTTTCTATGACATTCTTTATTACTTGCAATCACAGAAGTGCAGTTCAGATTGCTTTTCTCGTGTACAGGCTTGAGAGCTCGTATGTTCTTTTTTGGATAATTGCGGTGCAGCTTAGTAGAACTTCTTGATTGATTGATATGTGGAGTTTAAAGTCCCAAAACCACTATATGATTATGAGAGACGCCGTAGTGGAGGGCTCCGGAAATTTAGACCACCTGGGGTTCTTTAACGTGCACCCAAATCTGAGCCCACGGGCCTACAACATTTCCGCCTCCATCGGAAATGCAGCCGCCGCAGCCGGGATTTGAACCCGCGACCTCCGGGTCAGCAGCCTAGTACCTTAGCCACTAGACCACCGCGGCGGGGCTTAGTAGAAATTCTTATTCTATAAGAAAACGACCTCTATGCTCAACCTCTCCAGCGTTGTACATTTTAAGTGCCCCTTCTTAGAACTACATGAAGTGAATGTCTCATGTTTATCTAAATAATTGTAACATTTGACTCAGTTTTATTCAAAAATAATTTTTCGTGTGTGTATGTTTCAATCGGTATGACAAATTTCGATTATGAATGCCTTTAAAACGAAAGACGTGCACCGATAGAATAGCTTCACGTTACGGCTGAATTTAACGCAATCGATAGCCCCCCCCCCAGAAAAAAAAAACTAATGAGAAAGCTCCCATGCGTACTTCTACAGACTATTTTTATCACTAAGAAAGACTGGGTATATATTAAGGGAATTAAGGCCATAATTTTTATTTTTTCAGGAAAGCTAACATTATCGCATCAGCTTGCCGTAATGTAAAAGGTTTCCTCGCTGTGTGTACTGATTCAGTGATCTATAGATAGGAAAAGGAAACGTTGATTTGCAGAACAACCAAACTCCTATAGTTTCGAGGAGTTTTCCTGTCACAAGGCGGCCTCGATGCGTGACTGTGCCAAATTTGTGAGAGTTTGCGAACACATATTTGCACTCGGGTGCAGGCGCAATACAAATGGCGAATAGAGGTGGAGGGATTTCATTTTATTATGTAATTTTGTATTGTATAGAAATAATAATGGGGTAGAGAAAAAATTCAGTAACCTAAACTGTCTGAATGTTCCTCGAGGAAGGAAAACAAACGCTCGCCAATTGGCGGGGTTGTTATACCAGTTTAAATGACGGTAATTCTTTAAATGCTGGTCACTTGTTAACAGGCCACTTGGCACCACCTGTCGTGCAATCTAATCTCGGCAACCAGATAACTTGAAATAGTCCCGTGCTTGACATAGTTACCATCTGTGGTTACAAGCAAACTTTAAAATTATCTGATCTAAAAACGCATTGTTTGAAATGAAAGTTAATCTCAATGCACAACGCTTTTCAATGAAACACCTATAAGGAGCGTGCTCCTTTGGAAATCTGAACAGTGAGAGGCGTTTCTTTGTCTGTAGAGTATATAAACGCAGTTCTCGTATAGCTTTCATTAATTACCATAACCAGACCGCCATTCATTGAATTGGCTGTCGATTATAGACAAACGATTTTGGAATCTTTTCAACCGCACAGAGCAATGAAGTGGATCTATCTTCTCTCTGACATGGCACCAATCAGGGAGAACAATTTCGTGACTCAATAACCACTGCATAGTTAATTACTAGACGGTTTGAAGTTTCATCATCCTGATTTCACTCGCCAGCCATTAATAAGTGCTAGTTACACAGAAATATTCTCATGGCTGTTTTTGATGTTTCGTTTTTCTTCTCCTTTGTTTGTATTCTTACGTACTCGCTTCTGTAACACCTTTAAAGAAAACGAGAAAATCAGGAAGAGAGTCCTAATTACAGTCGTTTAGATATGCCGGTAAATTGTGAGCGGTGCAGTATAGCTTTACACTACTTGTGCAAGTCAAGACGTGTGGATGACGTAAAATTTTTTTCTGCTACAGTTTGGTAATTCAACGTTTTTTTTTATTGTGCGAATGGCTTTTCTTATCTCTTCTTTGCTCTCTCTCTCTTTATGCGCCCTCTTTCCAGTCCCCATTTCTTCATACCAGAACAGGGTAGTAAACCAGACAGTAATACTCTGCTAACCCATCAACCATGGTCTGCTGAAGTGGAGGGTAAATGAATGAATGAATAAAAAATGCTGCAAGGAGAGAACTATTCCGAAAATGTACAAAAAACATAAGGCCTTACACCTATTACTTTTACACTTTACGTCATTGTAGTTGACATTTCTCGCGAACTCGCGATGGGGGGGGGGGACTACACATACCTGCTATGTAGCGAGAAAACTTGCTTTTTTGAACTCTTTTCATTTGAACACACAGTTCATTTGAACTGATGCTCTGGTCTCGGCCCACTCCATCCTATTCATATATATGTGGTAGAACTCTCCCCGTAATTAGAATGCGCCGGTATGAACAACAGGCGATTCAAACTGGGATCCCCTGGTTTTCTTTGCTGTTCAATGACGTCCACCCAGGGGGATTACAATATGTTTCAATAGAAAATGCAATCAAATTCACTTGAGGTACAAAACAACAGCATTTTTCAGCTGATAAAAATTCAGACGCTGCGTGCGGGCCTTTAAACGAATTGCCAACGATAGTTGCGGAGTCGAGGCAGAAAAACCACAACGAAACGCAAACAATTAACTGCATTTAAATTTGATTGCGCTGACTCTGCCGTCTAAATGCACGTCTTTCAGAGCGCTAATAGCATTTTTTTTATTTGCACTGAATATTAGGCCCAGTTTCAGGACACGGGAGCCGTGTTCCGTAGCGATTGCGTGAATATAGCATTCTATTCATGCTACGCCGTACTCAGAAGCAGCTTCCCTTACGTCATCACCAGCGCCTGGACGAAAAGATTGGTAGAGTGTCGATTTTATAGGACGAAAAAAAATTATTCAGCAAGCTCCGCTTGGCGGACACTGATGAAACAACGAAGCTGTTGGTGTGCAGTGATTGATTGATTGATTGATTGATTGATTGATTGATTGAATGATATGTGGGGTCTAACGTTCCAAAACCACCCTATAATTATTTGAGACGCCGTAGAGGAGGACTTCGACCACCTGGGGTTCTTTAATGTGCGCCCAAATCTGATCACACGGGCCTACAGCAGTTCCACCTCCATCGGCAATGCAGCCGCCGCAGCCAGGATTCGAAACCGCGACCTGCGGGTCAGCAGCCGAGTACCTTAGCCACTAGACCACCGTGGCGGGGCTGGTGTGCATTGCACGTTGGATGCAGCGAGAATGAAGTTGGAATGTAGTGGGTGACTGGAGCAGGAGGGGTGGCGGGAACAGTAATGGGTGTAGTGGTAAGTTGGAGTAATCAGTAGTGGAAGGGGTGGAAGGAGTGGCACATATCCGTAGAGAGAGATACGCATGTTCTGAGTGTAAATCCCACTACGACCTATGACGGACATGAAAGCCTTGGCAAAGAAGAGCTTCATTGTTAAATGAATCATTGCAAAATTACGCCCCGAATAAGTAGGGCTGAAGTCGAAATGTCTAGCGATGAAGAAGTTCGACATACCACTGCTTGACGTGTAACCTATACGTATACGGGCCCATTTTCTTCATAAATAAAATTTGACATTACGCCATATAATCAACCTATAGATATTTTAACCAGTTAATTAACCACTAAAGATGGTATAAAGGACCTTCGCCTAACTGCTATGCAGTATTGCAATAAGTCTAATACAAAAGAAGACAAGAGGAGAAGCCACCACCAGGCCTGCGTTAAACGTGCAGCACAGTCACAGCGAATGCTAGAAAAATGGCCTTTCAGAGCATATATTTTAAACATTCGTTGACTAACTGCTACAGGCACACTTGCATGGTAGTTTCTATGCTGTATATCATGATTGTTGTGTAGTGGACATGTATTCATTATAGCGTCCTTCGTCATTTTTCGGAGAAACATTTTATTCACTCCAAACATGCAAGGAATTTCGTGCAATTTTTTTTATTCTGTGGCTGATTACGATGAAGAATTATGCCGGAAGTATATGTAATGGGGTTGGAGCATTCGACGGCTCATTTGTTACGCAAATTTGCATTGTCTGACGCCTGGTTGTTCCTTTCCTGCTCTAAACGCTTTATTACTGATATTAACATGATTACTTTCCCGACATCAAGCTTGCCTAGGTGGGTTCGCAACGGAGTTCTAAGCACCGGCAACCCAGGTTCGAATCTCATCCCGTCCTTACGGTTTTTATTTACAATGTTTTATTTTGTTCGACAGTGCTTGTACGGAAGACCGGCGGTCGTGGTCGACAACTACTGCGCACACTCAACCCTTTTTGTGATCTCATAACAGCTTAATCAAATGCGTAGCTGGGTGAGTTGGGGCAGGTCTAAACATAAATATAACGCTCTATTCTGTCTACTTGTTTCCGTGGCTCATCGTTTTTTTTCTCGCACTCGACTTCTAAATTTCATCATAGCAGCTATACCACTGTTTAAAAAAAAAACAGTAGGACAGTGAGCCTCATGCAGAAATTCAAGAAGTCAACCAAATGCACTGCGATGGAGGACTACAGGGCGTAACAACAATAAATGGGAACAGATATTATTACGCTAGAAGTACCAATGCTGAATGAAAAGCGGAGCTGGGCGACTCTCCTTGTTTCTCTTTCTTTCTATATAACTTTCTCTGTCTCTATGTTCTTACTTTTCTCGACTTTCTTTCTTTCTCTTTACTGCTTTACGTGCTAGGCGCATCTGCGCCAATCGCAAGGCCACGCGAGGTACCCTTAAAGGTAGAGTACATTCATGATGATGGTAGTCTTTGTTAACATCTCGTAACGAACATTGAACCAAACAATGAAGCAGTTCAAGCTCGAATTTCGCTACAAGTAGCCAAAACAGGGTATCACAGCACAGCGCGAGCGGGAAGCGCTGTGCTGTGGTATTTCTTTGATTAGTTTCCTTTGTGAGAATTTCGGAGAGTATTCCGCAGGTGTCTGAACTTGCGCTTCGCCTCGCCTAAAGACATCACAGACATTCAGTGAGAGCAATATATATATATATATATATATATATATATATATATATATATATATATATATATATATATATATATATATATATATATATATATATATATAACGAGTAGTGGGACAATTCATTCGGCAACTTCTAGGCAGCGATAGCAACAGCAGGTGAAAGAAAAGAGCGAAGACCCCTCCCCCTTCTTCCACCTCACTTCCCAGTCCGCTCTTTTCCGAGTAGCAACAATTAGAGCCCCCCCCCCCCCCTTTTTTTTTCTATACTTGCTCAGAAACGGCATGCATTGGCGGGCGGGCGCGTTCACGGCCTCTTCCATATCATTGGGGAGATTGAAAATCGACCGGAAAAGGGAGTTGCCACTGCTTGCGCACAAAAGGCGCGCTATTCGTACACATCTGAATTACTCGGCGCGGCGCAAGTCGTTTCGCCAGCCAGCAAGCCGAGCACGCGCCTCCAGCGCGGCCGCCTTCATAAACCTAATGGACCCCGCTCAGTGAAGGCGTTCGATTAGGACTGACCCCTCGACGGCATTATGACGGCCGCCGTTTGTCGCGCGGCGACTGCTTAGAGGAGCTCGTCAGCGCAGGTGATGGGAAGTCACAGCTGTTTCGTGGACAGAATCGATGCGGGCTACACAAAGCACGAAGACAATGAACTGTCGCCTTTTTTCCCCTTCGTTTTCTTCCCTCCTGCGCTCTGACGGTGCCAAATGCGGCTAATGCCCGCCAAGACAAAAGATGACATGGGCGCACGCGCCAACTGAATAAACTCTGGGGACGCTAAGAAATCTTCATGGCAATTACCTCACCTACAGGCCCGCCCACGCGCGCTCGTCCCAATGGAAACATCTGGGACACAGTGACTGTCAACGTTTGGAGATAAAGTGCTATTGGGCTTATCATCATCCACCGTAGGCGTTGCAGCGTTGGCAGTGGAGAAAACAATAGGCATCGTTTGTTTGTTCCGCGCACCATTCGGCACATTCAACATGCTCGCATATCGATATATTTGTCCCAGTCTTTTACAAATGAGTGCGACGCAGTCGTGTTCATCTGTCTGCACTTGTGGCATTCATCAAAATGCGAACAACACTTATTCGCCTTGCTGAGCGACACGTATTGTCATACGCGTAATATGTTACATGCGTTGCCGTTTAAAACACGTGCACTACTTGACGCCAATGTGTCCTTCTCACTCTTACGTTATAGCACAGGCGTCGAGTGAGCTTCACGCTTCATGTCATAATTGCATGACGTTCTGCATAGTATATGACCATAGAGGTAGTTGTACTGAAGTCGTACGCAATGAATAATGACAATGCTTCCAATCAGGTGGTAACGTAAGTGACAAATGCCTAAATGTTTGCCCAATTTTCTCAAGCAATGGCCGCAAAGCGCATGTCCTAACTTTCAACAGAAGCAATCTTGCGCAGATTGAAATCAGGTAAATATTTAGGCGTGCACAGATATGGCCACCACGCTAGCACCCCTTGCGGATAATGTCACGTGAATACCTCTCAATGAATGGCGCATAGCATCTACGACTAACTACAAAGCACACCGATAATTGGCTGAAATGGCTCACCATAGGGCTTCGCGGTGCGATTTGCCGAAGTTGCCAACACACTCCTACATTGTAAGAATTCCACAGCTGCTTGAGATTATTACTATATACAACACAACTTAATAATACATATATAGGGACCTTTTGTTTGCCTGAGGGCTCACCAAGAATAATACAGAATACTAGAATGTTTTGGGATTAATCTTTATTCATACGAAAAACAGTAAATAACCTCATTAGTATACAGGTGTCATAATTTGGTTAGTGTAGCGCTTGTTTACAAACACCTATAGAGTACCCCTACAAACGGCGAAAAATAGGAAAAAAGAGAATTTTGTTATATCCATCATTACCTTGAAGATGATCGGGTCAAAAGGTAAAACACGATTAAATTGTACGACGACTGAGAGGCAGCACGATATAGTTAACCAGGCGCGAACTACGTGTTAGAAAATTTTTCGATTCTGCATAAGGTGCTGGTTTTAAAGGGAAAGGAGGAGGTCAACAGACACGCCACAAGATTCAAAGCGCGCGTCGAGATGGTCAAGGCGAAGTGTCCCCACAACACTGAGAAAAAACGCCGAACTCGTCCTCTTAAAAAGCGCCTTCGACTATCATGCCGAGAAATATTCGCGATAAAAATGTGCATGAAGGCCCTCGTCATACCTGTGCGAGGAACGTCGTTATCAAGCTTATCTTATCCACAAACTCATTGCAGGGACGCGAACAGCACGTGACACATATGTGTAACTTCAAATTTCTTAGATTGATTGATTTGTGGGGTTTAACGTCCCAAAACCACCATATGATTATGAGAGACGCCGTAGTGGAGGGCTCCGGAAATTTCGACCACCTGGGGTTCTTTAACGTGCGCCCAAATCTGAGCACACGGGCCTACAACATTTCCGCCTCCATCGGAAATGCAGCCGCCGCAGCCGGGATTCGAACCCGCGACGTGCGGGTCAGCAGCCGAGTACCTTAGCCACTAGACCACTGCGGCGGGGCAACTTCAAATTTCTTACCTGGCATAAACAGCTAAAGCTAAATTACATATCTAAAATAACCAATTAAGCCGTTAATGAAGATTACATGCGGTCAGTTTAGTGAATGCGAGAGAACTATATTAGAAACAGTTTCGTTCATGTTCATTCGAACATGAACGAAAACTATGGCCTACATTTAGGTTTCAACAGCTAAACAATTTATTAGGTGTGAATGAAGCAGTTACACACCGCTGAAACATGCCGCACAAGCAATTCGTGATACAACGCAACAGATTCAATTGGTTCTTAATTATTTTTGATGACTTGAATAGAGGATACAGCACAAAGAAAATTACGTATACCTTCAGATCTGACAGTAGCCTGTCGTTTATACCAAATCCGTGAATCCGAAGAAAAGTAATCGCACATCTAAGCATCGTGCCTATCTCTCCAGTATACGTAGAAGAAAAAAAAAGTTCTGAGAGCACTGCACTCGCAAGACGAGTGAGCGTGCATCTTTCCGTTGGGAATAGAACGACAATATAGGTCTAACCATCAGTTGGTGAAACAGTCACTCGACAAAAACTTAGTTGCCTTCGATCGGGCCCATAAGTTGTACATGCAGTGAAGTACAACTTTTCTACAGCTGCGTCTGTAGTCTTAAGAACGAGACAAACGCAAGGCAACATAAAACAGGATATGACTGATGGGCGCGACCGCACATGCTGAATCTACGAGCTTAACTGACATTGCAGAAGTTTTAGGAGAAGCGCGGATGGGAAGAAAATTAATGCTGAAGTGCTCGGGAGGAATGAAGTGGGACGGTTATCGCTGCCAGTATATTACGCAAAGTTTTGGAAGCCCTCGAAATTTCTGACGCATGTCAACACCTCATGCATCCAACATTTCGTGCGCTACTTTTTTATCGTAGTGAGCGACGACGTGTGCTGGCTCGACATCAAATTACAGTTCACGGTGGTTCATGCATGTCCGCGCATGCGTTGACCAAATGAAGTCGATCAGCTGCTTGGCGAAAAATACGGGTTTTAAAAATCTGTCTTATTGCGGTGCTTCAACTTCTAGTTATATTCTTACTGAGGTAGACCTCTAATATGCGTATTGCAGATGGCTAACAAGATATGTTCATAAAAATACAAGCTATAAATAAGACGATGCTTGTAAGCGTTTTTTAAGAGCCTGCCTCATGGCAGGGTTTTTCGTCCTGATTGCTTTTGTCCTGAAATTGACTTCTTTATTCTGGCATGCAGTTAGCCCGATATATTCCTTAACAAGACAGATTAAATCTCTTTTGTGCAACCTGCGGCCCGCGCCTTCCCACGAAACTAAGTTTTGTGACTTTGCTAATAGTATTCGCATTATTTTCTCGTCTATTGCAATTAACGACGCTATGTACGTTTGAGCTACAAAGAAGGGACTTGTCCTAAGCATATTTATTTATTTTTTGTAGGGCACCCCATGCATGCGATCTCTACGAGTTGAAACATTGCCGTGGAACCAAGAATCTCTATTTCAAAGTCGGCGTCCAAGTTATTATCATTGTGTAAATTAGTATCGATACGTTTTTTTTTCTGTGGAAACCAGATGTTAAAAGAATTAAGGGCCCATATTCAGGATATGAGAAAGGTGGTCTTTCAAATGGCTATGTTGATTAGCCAAAAGATATTTACTGGAATGAATTACACCAAAAAGCTTTAGTGAACAATAAAAGACACACGCAGTGGCCTAAATGTCATGGGAAATATGTAAGAAAAAAAAGAATAAGGATGTGCATGTATACCAGTAACTGCACTCTAGTAATGCGTCTAAACGAAGACATTTGTTTTTATATGCAGCTTTTTATTAACGCAATAGCTTTAAAAAACGCTCATTTCGCGGAAAATCTTGCGTAGACGTCACCGTTGTTGGCTGTGAGCGAAAAATTATCTTTGCGTGACCGGATAATTGAGAAAGATGCAAATAAATAAATAAATAATTATGGGTCTGCGTGAGATCGATCGAATCCGGGTATTTTGCGAGGAGCGGGTGTTCTACCACACAGCCACGCCTCTGCTTGTGAATACTTTGAGAACAGCTTCCTCTGGCATCTTTCGTGCTTTACAAATACGCGCGTGCTGTATACATAGTTAACATTACACTATAAAATATTGCCGTAATGATGCGTGGTGCAATCGTAACTTGCCATTGGGCGTCAAAACATGGAATTATCATAACGACTTCATAGTTTAAAGCCGGTCACACTACAAAAGGCGCATACTCCTCACTGTACCATTAAGGTCACGCACTATATAGTTGCATAACAAGTAAAAAGTTTTTCATACACTGATTGTTAGAAGTACGCACTAGGAACAGAGCATCGCTATCTCCTTCAGCTCTTTAAAAGCGAAGCTTAAGGGTCCCCCAATTGTGTACGCGCCGTATTACACCGCGGCAAGCGTTTGGTCAAATTACATATTTAAGAAGCTCTGAAGCATCAGCGTGCCAAATTCACGTCTGTAGCTATAACGTTCCATCTACCTAACGCTGTCGACAGCAACTGACACCGTGGTTTTACTCACAGCGCTGGCGCAGTGCATGCGCAGACGCTCTCGTAAACAAAGGCGGATGAAAATATATGGCCGGAGAAGGGTAATGGACATGTCACCACGTGATCAAACATGGTGACGCCGATGAGAAAACAGTGAAAAGCATCGACGAGTGATGTTTCCATCAAAGCCCCCCCCCCCCCCTTCCTCCGCCGCCCCTGCCCCTCCCTCGCTTCCCTTAATGGTAACGGCTGCTTCAGAGCAATAAAAACCAGCGGGACGTAGCATCGGCAGGGAGTGGGGAAAGTCCATACGAACTGGTTTGTATTGACGTCGTGGCTTGCTCTCGGTACTGAACACATCTGAAAATAAAATTTAAGCGTTGAATTTAAAGCACTGTCTGAGCTGTTAATGTTGTTGCGACAATATTTGTGAGTGTTTAAACGCTTAGCAGGGCCTCCAAAATTATCACTATTTGCTGTTGCACTAGCACGATGCATATGTTCCTCTTGAAGCATTATTTTGTCTGATTAGAAGACTCATCATATCATGGTCATCATTTTTGGGGCACTGCAACTTCAAATTTAACTTAACATTGATCGTCACTGTAGAATAAGAACAGGATTGTTATGGGATTCTAGCCGGTGTGTTCGCTCAATAAAAAGCGTGGACATCTGCTCAGACTTTTCTTAAAGTGGCTTTACGACTGATGCTTTCACAAAAATATAAAAAGCAACAAAAACAGATTCACTGGATTGAGAAGCACACAACAACACCTGCTCCACGTCCCTGCTTGGAAAATGAAAGAGGCAATGCTTGGCGTCCCTATTTTAGCGGCACCCATGTAGCGGTCAATAAAAATGGCATCTGAGGCTTATATACTAAAGCCGGATTGATCGATTGATTGATACGTGAGGCTTAACACCCCAAAGCCACCATATGATTATGAGAGACTCCGCAGTGAAGGAAATTTCTTCAATCCACGCAATAATAAGTTGTAGAAGTGTGGAATGGCGCCAGGCGTCTAACCATGTGAAGTGCGCAACGAGTGGGTGTTAGGCCCAGCCATTACAGGGCCCTCAAACGCGTGTTGCTTTACGCGTGTTGTTTTACGCACGCGTAAAGGCCCCTTTGCTCATTCGCAAAAGGAACAATTATGGCACAGCGGGCACTTCGAAACTGTACTTGCAGAACACATTCTGCGATAGTGTGAAACAACCAGCGTTGCACGCACAGTCGTTCGTTCCCTCACGGCACGGTTGAGGCACACACCGAGACCGAAGCTAGGTTAGCAATGGAGAAGGTGATTCGCACAGGGCCCGGTTATACGCTATTGCGGTCTACTCTTGAAGGCGAAGCTCTAGCGCCGTCCAAGTTTTGTAATTAGTGTGTTTGTAACTGTTGTGTGATTGTTGTCACAGAATATACATAACACTCAACGGTGTTACCTCCGCTATATTCGTCAATTGCTATCGCATGTAATAACATTATAATAAGAAAATGATAATTGAAATATAATTTGTATTTGCACCAAAATGTCAATTCTCTCGAGTAACGTGAGGCTAGACAGCAAATTCGCTTACGATCCTTCGTCTGCTAGCCCGTCACCGCTGGGCGAAAAAGAGATCGGAGGCTACACTTATGAAATTCTCAAGCTGCTTATAGCAGCTTTTATGTTGGCCCAAGCCACTGTGTAACCGCGTTTACGCAGAAAATAGGTTAATGAATAAACAAACGAGCAAACAAGTTGCGTGAAGTGGAGTCGTTCGCCGCTTTTGGAGCCCGGCGCAAAGCTAGTCCGCGTACCCCAATGTAGATAAATCTGCTCCTTCTCGCTACGCCGCATACATGACAAACGCATTTTCGTACAAGAAACTACACAGTGCCGAAAACAGTCAGAGAAGTTACGTGGGAATACAACGCACCATTCGCGGTTTTCCGCTTGCACGTCGCTACCACCGATCACAACACGCGCGCCCCCAGGCCACTGGAGCAAAATCGTACTGCAGTGCCACTAGTTTTCGTGACCGCCATGCGGCCCGCCTCTCCTGTGGAGCTAGTACATTGTAGCGGAGCTTTCAAACTGAGTTTATTCTAGTAACGTTGCATAAGAAGAGAAACACGCCCTTCCACTGTTTTTTACGGCTCGAAAAAGAATTTCAAGCCCCAGCCGGCGCGCCAACTCCTAAGTAGGGTGTGATGCTTGTTAACAAAAAAACAAAACATTCTGTGACAACTACGCAAACTTTGATTTAAAGGCTCGTCGTTGCCACTAAAGCTACTACGTGTGACTGAGTAGCAAAGTCAGAGAGCAAAAAAACGTTATATCGTGGCGTTAAAAATTTTGATACGTACCTAGCAACTTGACTGTGGTTTTTTACTGTCACCCCCGGTGATATAGCGGGGAAAGGTTGCATTCATTGAGCCGTACCAGTAGCTTTTGTTTTCGTTTTTGCCTCATTCAGTGTGAGGCTCACGGGACGGCTTTCAGCTCTCCCATAGTTGAGTACCTGCATGGTACTCTAAATCGTTACTCCTTTTTTTTTCTAAAGACAGCCATCTTACCGCGACAGCTCAAAAGTCTCCCGTAATAGAATACATCGTACTTTAGGTCAATCAACATTAGTTCCAAACACAGATTGTTGAGGGACAGTCAACTGCTATACCATATCGTTTCGAGAGGTGTGGTGGCCTTGTGAACTAAAGAAACCATTGGGCTTACATCATACAGCGAAAGCTGTAAATCGCAGGAGAAACGAAGATTCATTTGGCAGCGATGTCACGAATCGTCTCCATTGGCTGCTGTAAAGTAGAAAGGTGGAGAGCTGGAACTGGTGCATTGTTGAAAACTTTTCATTGTTAAAAACATTGTTGAAGACTGTGACGGAGTACAAACAATATAGGACAGAAACAAGCACTGTAACAAGTGAAGTTTATTGAAGAAAGTTGCAACCATGTTAAGAACTAAAAGCGCATGTGCAGAAATCACCTGTAATCAAAGAACTCATACAACTTACGTAGTTCACCATCTAAAAGGCAAACAGGCAGCTCAGATATGAAATCTTCTCCCGAATCTTGAATGAAGTACGCTTTGACGTGTTCCCGTGCCATTCTATTTCTATGAAGATGACAGTGCTATCGCAGTGCATGTTTGTGCCCTATTCTTTGTGCCGCGTCTGATTGATATGTGGGGTTCAACGTCCCAAAACCACCATATGATTATGAGAGACGCCGTAGTGGAGGGCTCCGGAAATTTCGACCACCCGGGGTTCTTTTACGTGCACCGAAATGTGAGCACACGGGCCTACAGCGTTTCCGCCTACATCGGAAATGCAGCCGCCGCAGCCGGAATTCGATCCCGCGAACCTGCGGGACAGCAGCCGAGTACCTTAGCCACTAGACCACCATGGCGGGGCTTATGCGCGCACACACACACATGTATATATATATATATATATATAAATATATATATATATATATATATATATATATATATATATATATATATATATATATATATATATATATTCTTTCGCTTTCTGGAGAGCCATCTTGCTATTCTTGTGTGTTTCCCTCCACCGGCTTTCTTCCTAGTTGAAACCTTTTGTAACATGTGAATCGCACCATTAAGAAAGAAAAGGATGAAAATGTTTAAATTCCTAGAGAAATGGTGACTGTAGTATTACTTATAGGCATGATATCGAATCATCTCAATCGTGCACACGGAGGATACATCATTTCATCATGCACACCAGCGGTAAGCGATCATGCATGGGATATACCTGAAGCATCATAAAAACAGCTTAGATAAAATATAATTTATTCTGTCGTTAGTTATTATTAGGACCATATGTATTATTATCAGAAGTCAAAAACAGTGCGTAAATACTGTATTGCAAGCCATCGACTCCATTATAAGTCTGCTCCTCAGGAATATGAAGCGGTTCAGTATAACCTGTCCTTTATTGAAGAGGGGAGATTCTGTTCCACATAGAAAGCACCAATGTTCCATTTTGACGTTATATACAGCAGTATTACCAAATAGAGTGACAATAAGTTGTAATGGATGCATTATTAGCTGCCGAAAAGCCCCCGCTGACACCTCTCGCTGGTGTGCTATGCAGTGAAGGTGAGGGAAAGGCAGGCTTCTTACTACCGAATGGTTGTTCACTTTGAAAATTGTTTTTCTCCCTCAAAACAAAAACTGCTATTCAGAAACTTTCTTCATATAATACTCACAAATCATACTATGCAAAATTATAAATATCAAACTTTTACTTTGACCACAACACTGCGAAAATGAGGCCGCAATGTGAGTCATAGTGCTGTTTTTTTCCAACTTGGTCACAATATTTTGGATCGATTTTTGCTTCATTTGTTCCCAAAGCATTTTAATAATTTAACATAGGAACATATAAATCAGATAATGTAATAATATTACTGGCTAAAGAAGTTGTGCGTTTCGTAAAGAACGCTAAACATGCAGCATATTCAATTTTTCGCTAAAGCGAACTTAGAAAGAAAACAAAACTAAAATGAATAAACTATTATAGCCATGAAAGAGTAGCACCTTGAGATAAATGAAAAGATTGTTTCGTATTATTTACTCAGACAAGTATATTGTAATAATTATTTAGCGTGAAACAGTTTCACTTGGGTGCTCAATGCTTGAAGCTCCCTTTATGCAATACAAAATGCTTCTGAAAGTTATAAACGCCTTGATCACTACTTATCATATTCACATATACCTCTACTATTTTTTTAGAACTTGATCGTAATATATATATATATATATATATATATGGGAAAGAAGTGTATACCTAAGGGCTCGTTTTTCCGTGTTTTAACACAATATTAATAAGATCTAACAAACAGTAATGCCAAGGAATGTACAGGGGAAGTTATTAGAACCAATTGAATGTAAATAAGAAGAAAGAAAATTGGATGAAAAAATAACCAGCCGTGAGCAGGAATCGAACCTACGACCTTCGAATAACGCGTTCGATGCTCTAACCACTGAGCTACCACAGCGGCCTTCCCGCCATCCACTTTTTGGGTTTATATGTGAATTTAGAAGTAGGAGTGACAGTCAGCATCATCTATAAGCCAAACAACGAGTGTGAAACCACTCTTATGCGCATGTTTGGCGTCACGTAGCACGTGAACTTATTATGAGCGGGCAGCTGATTAATTGTCCCTCTTATACAACCTAAACACACCAAGTCTGCCATTACGAGACCCTCGTTCAATGAAATAAGGGAAAGAAGTGTATACCAAAGGGCTCGTTTTTCCGTGTTTTAACACAATATTAATGAAATCTAACAGACAGTAATGCCAAGGAATGTACAGGGGAAGTTATTAGAACCAATTGAATGTAAATAAGAAGAAAGAAAAGTGGATGAAAAAGTAACCAGCCGTGAGCAGGAATCGAACCTACGACCATCGAATAACGCGTTCGGTGCTCTAACCTCTAGTGTATATATATATATATATATATATATATATATATATATATATATATATATATATATATATATATATATATATATATATATATATATATATATATATACTAGAGCAAAACAGGCATACAGCCAACTACAACGTACGTCTGTGCGAAAAGAAATGTTTGGGATGCCATTTATAGGTCCTTTTGTTCTGCCATTTTTACAGTTGATTTAAGTTTAGCCTTGTGCGCTTCAATGATACCAAGGTTACGGTGCCCAGCTTGTGACCCGAAAGTCGCATTGCAATAGAGGAAAAAAAAAATCGATACAGTTGTACTGTATGATGTTAGAGCACGTTTAAGAACAAAAGATGGTCAATATTTCCGGAGCCTCCTGGTGCGCCTCTTCATCATATTGGGGTATTCTCACGCAAAATCACATATATTATTATATAAAGTTTTACCTAATGACCTGTCTTTTCACCATCCATTTAAAACCATGCTGCACTGACGCAAGATTAGTATTGATCGAATTGATGCGTGGGGTTTAACGTCCTAAAACCACCGTATGATTATGAAAGATGCCGTAGTGGAGGGCTCCGGAAAGTTCGGCCACCTGGGGTTCTTTAACGTGCACCCAAGTCTGGGCACACGGGTATACAGCAATTTCACCCCCATCGAAAATGCAGCCGCTGCAGCCGGGATTCGATCCCGCAGCCTGCGGGTCAGCAGCCGAGTACCTTAGCCACTAGACCACAACGGCGGGCGCAAGATTTGTATTGAAAGCGTGGAATATATCTCAGGATCTTATTTGGATTGCAGACAAAAATTACACGGAATTTCATATCCGGGACTTTACGAGCCAATACCACAGTATGAATATAATGCAAGCCGTATATCGGGCAGCCTGGATTATATTTGACACCATGAGGTTCTTGAACTTGCACCTAAATTTAAACACGCGCTTGTTCTTGCATTTTGCTCCCAAAAATATGCGACCACGTAAGCTGGCAATCCAAGCCATCACGTTGGCCATGGTGTACTTTAAAAAAGTAGGTCTGTACATTGCTACGCGTGACAATTAACAGTCGCTTGGCAGTTGCCGAATCGCTATCACTACAGAAGTTCGTATCATGTTTTTTTTTGTACTCGCGCTTTTATTGGTTCTCCGTCAGCGAATGCAGTGGCAGCTGCCGCAAAAGTCGGTACGAGACCGATCTGTGCGGTGAGGGTTGTTCGGCGGATCTTGCTGCAGCGGCAGTGGGCTGCGCGTGGCTGTCGCGGAATGCCATATAAGGCACGTTCACACAGTAGTGTGAACGCGCCGTCAGTGGGTAAGAAGTATAATAATGTGTAAGGTTCTAGGTCAGAAAGTCACAATATGATTGTGACAGATGTCATAGAGGGTGCCGGAAATTTCGACCAAGGGGCGTTTTTCAACGTGCACTGACATCGGACAGTACACGGGCCTCTATAGCATTTCACCTTCATCGAAGTGCGACCGAAGCGGCGGGGATCGAATCCGCGACCTTCAGGTCAGCAGCCGAGCTCCACAACCGCGTCATAACCGTGTTGGACAAATCGGGTAATAAGTGATTGGGCTTTAAAGCATGGAGTAGTTGGCTCAAAACCCACCACCGCCAACGTTTTTAGTTTCGTACTGATTTAGTTTTTACATCACTTGGTCATACTTTGCAAGTCATGAATTATCGTCAAGCGCCGCTTACGGATCCGGACATGCTAGTATTATTTGCTCAATACGGATGCTAGAGCGGCCTGGTCAGGGCGGTTTAGGGGGACGAACACAACATTGGCGGCACACTGCTTTTGTTACTCCCCCCTACCCCCCCCTTCATGTAGGGTAGCCAACCAACCCTACACCTTGGTTAACCTCACTGCCTTCCTTATTCGTTTCTGTCCTCCTCTCTCTTTGTTCAACTGGCTTCTACCTAAATAAGAAGAAACCCTGGGACATCTGAACAATTATTGCAGTCTGACGAAATACCACCAATCCTTATAGATCTGTGCCTCCCTATTTCTCAGTAAAGGACTTTCCATCCATCCATAGTATATTTTGGTAAAAAGATTTGTTTTACGTCACCGGTGAAAGGACACGTTTCCTCAATGCGTAGAAACGCCTGTGCATTTATGAAAGAAATTATTTACGTAAATAAATTGAATACATTGATTTGCCTTAGTTTGCACTGGTTTACAGTGCCCAGAACCACACTCTAAAAAAAAGAGCGAGTAAAAAGGGTGTCTTTTTGTCCCACAACAATAATCGTCATCTATATTGCGTCCCATCCTTGCGCTATCACCCCGCGCCCGATACATTCCGGTCACGATCGACATGCCCATTATCAGGGTTACATTGGATTCTCAATAGGAAAGTGGCCCGCGCCGAGTTTTCAAGCAAGGAAGCACCCGCAAGCCTGGTGACGATTATTGTTGTGGGACAAAAAGACACCCTTTTTACTCGATATTTTTTTAGAGTGCAGTGCGAAAGTGTTAACTGTAATGCCCCCCTTTGTGGAAAAATTAGGAAAGGAGCTGTTCTACCGAAATATTTCTAACTGTACGTAGAGATGAAAGATGGAAGAGCAACGCGTGGCCAAAAACTCAGGCATTTGGAGGGCACTATCATTGTTAAGAGTGCATATGATATAGGCATTAAGATTCCGTTCAGCCAATTTCGGCCTAGGTTAACTTTACCAGAAAAAGCTAAAATTGAAGCCAGTCAAATACGCAAATCATGAGGCCAGCGCCTTTTTAACTGCCCTGTCCCGTTTTAAGCGACAGTATACAACAGCCTGAATGCGTTGTTAATTGATTCGCGGCTCGTTTGATAGCGCTGCAACTGAGGCGCGCAGACATGCATGTCATATTTTATTTATTCTTGAAAACGTTTCTACATATTTTAGTATATAATTAACGGTTCACACAACACACTTACAAAGAACGATTGCGTAACTAATACACAATCTACAGCTTTCTCATTAAACTTTTTCTTGTGCGTTGTTGGTTAAGTATTCTGAAATAAGTATGAATTTGCGCAATGTGACTTTTTTTTCTTCAATAGCCTACAACGAGATTTGTTCGAATCATTCTAGATAATTCTGGGTTATATTTCTCGACTTTTTATGACTGCGCCAAGGTGTGGCAGTGTAGTATATTGCAGCGCAGGGATGAGAAAACTCGTTTTACTCGTTCAACGTTCTCGAACGGAACTGGATTTGTGCCTTTCATTTTATTCTTACAGCTATATAAAATGGTGTACGAAGTGTCTATGTCGGCCCATGAATGGACTATTTCCTATTTCTGGACCATATACACGTTTAGTATCATTGTGCATTCGTAGTTACCATTGCGTTTTCACTTATTCGTACGAATGCACTATTCCTAGACATTTATGCTTACCACCTTGAGGATCTCGCTATATACGGTGAGTAAGCTGAGCTAGACGTCTTATCTACGGCCCAATGGACCACCGGATGTTCAAACGTAGATGGGTAGTTCACGGAGGTGTCCAGTGTCGTATATTATATACAGTGACAGAATTGGCGGCGCGAGGGCTGTCGTCCTGCCTGCCCGATCACAGGGAGAGCAGGAAGCCGGCTTCGACCACACGAAAGATGCTGTCGCACGAGGCAGCTGATAAAAAGAGTCGTGTCCCCACGACCGCCCAGAAACAGAGGCGGCCGCGATCTCTCAATCCCAGCCGTCGGCCGCGCGATCGGCGGCGGCATCCGCGATCGGGGCCTAATGGCCGCCGCCGCCGGCGCACAGCAGTCGGGACCACCACGGCGCCTAAAAGGGGCGAGCACTTTCTCACGAGAACAGGCCGTCGGGGCCCTCTTATTACGGCGCCGCGGCTGCCGATCCTCGCGCTTTCGGGCGGGCAGCTTGTGGCCTCGGCGCTGTTTTCCCCAACGAGCAGACGCGCCTCTTCACACCATATCGACATTAGAACGGGAGGTCCAACTAGACCATTTCGTGCTCATTGGGACCTGTCGGCGACCGTGGTTTCAGACACGATTGTGCAAGCCGAGCACTCGCGCTGCTCTTTGCCGCTTTTTTTTTTTCGCCATCCCCTTTGCGTGTATTCTTGCCGGTATTTTTCCTGTTGTTCTTGTCGTTGACCGTCGCTTGAAGCGTAATTGAAGAGCAGTCGCGCTCCGAGGCGCTTGCTGAATGCCGCTTGCGCGCAGCTTGAAAGTGGCCATGAAGGTAACACGGGAGTGTCTGTTAGCCTCCGAATCGGTTAAGATAACGTCTTCTTCTGTAGAGGCGAATCCTGGTGAACATATACGATCTGAGAATCGGTGTTGTGCTTTGCGATATATCTTCCTTTCCTTCCTTTTTTCCGAACCTATTAATCTGCGTATCGGTTTTGTATAAGACAGCACTTCCAATAAGCAACACGACCGGTATTGTGAAATGAATCTAGGTGTGCACATACACACAAACCTGAATTCACGCGCTATCAAGTTTAACGTGCCTAGTTATGGCATGTAGACGTGGTTGATAGAGAGTGCCTTTGCGGCCATGAACTTTATATTCGAAATAGGGCGCTTGACCTGAAGTGAAAAGCAGCCAAGAGAAGTCAAGCTTAATTTTTAACCAAACTTTGGTCATGACCAGATGATGAAAAAATGATAGACAGAAAACCAACAAAGATAACGCGTATCAGAGGGAGAGAGGAAAACCTCATTAATTTTCGGCAGCTTCATGGCGCGAAACATTACAACATCGCTAGCATACAGCGTTTCTATTTTGTGTTCACAGCAGAGTTGTTATGACCGAGGCTTTCCGTATGTCGTAGATATGAAGTTATCATAATCATAAGCAGACGCGAGCTCAATGAGCACCCAAACATTATGGGCTGGTGTTTAATGGAAGAAGCCGAGACGTGCCCACCAGCTCTGCTTTGCTTGTGATACATAAGACACGCTGGGCTAATTTTACTTTTTTCCAAGAACTTAGTGGGCATGCCGAAGGTAAAAGTATAACACTTTGCCAGTTGACGTCTTTCTACTTAGAACTGCCGTCTAAATGTATTAAAATCTATCAGCATGCAGTTCCAGCTGCACCTAGTTTCTAAGCTTTGTTTTGGAAACACCGAAGAAAATGAGCCAATATTTTTACAATAATTGCGAAGGTAGAGTTTTCAAAGCAGATTCTCCAAGGTGCAATTAACGGAATGCACCGGTGCTGTCCTGATAGTTTAATGTTCAATGAAGTCCATTGGACAATCACACCATCAATGTTCCATTCGCTTGAATGCCTGTCAGATAAGCTTTGGAACCATCCATATCGTAAAATGGACTCCTTGAATGCATCCAAGAAATTCCGACATGGCTTCCAAATTACACTGATATTGGAGAGTACTGGGATTAAATAAATGAACAAACAAACTCACAAGGTCGTTTATCAATTTGCGTAATACGACTCGAAAGCCGAAATCATGTGGTGCAGTAATCGTCATCCCCTTCGATGCCACAAATCGGTTCTGCAGAATTCTACAAATTGGCATATTGGGGGGGGGGGATCAGTTTAAGAAAGGCAAATTGACAACCACCCGTTTGTAGTACGAAGCCAACACGAAGACACATATTAGCCGTGCTACAAATGGTAGTTGGTTGGTTGATTGGTTCCTCAGTAGCTTGGCGCAACCCACCCAGGGAGATAGACCATGAATCGAATGGTGCCTTAATTGCTTGTCAAACTAATTCACTTTTTGAAGGAAAGAGTTGAATCCATTAGGTATTACAGGTAATTACAGGTAATTAGGTATTACAGATAATTACAGGTAAACTTGCAGGAGTTCAAACTTTCAAATAAATGGCATAATTAACACATAAAAAACGTCAATGCCTAAAATAACTGAATTTAGCTACGTTTAGTATTCCATTGTTTTAGACTCTCGTGAAAAATTTTTAACAGCGTTGAAAACACACCGGTGACTAAAACCGAATGTGATTGCGATAAATGAAAGAATCCCCCGAAGTGACAAGATTAAGTGCAACTTTCTTAGGGGTTCTTCTAGTAGTCTTTTCCTTTGTCTTTTAAATCTTCCTCTTCTTGTTCTTCGATGATGATGATGACAACGATGGCTTTCGGATGACTTTGGAGTTAGAGTGCTCATACAAGAACAATCGGTTAGTTAGAGGTACCATCAAGATGCCGATGATGATCGTCACCATCATTATAATCAACTGCGACAGATATTATTGTCATAGGCGATAATAACTTTTGTGCCATTTCGTGTGGATTTATATTTATGAAGGCTTTCACCCTAATAAACATAAGGGCGAAGAATTAAGCAGTATAGAAGAGCCTGCTAAGAAAAAGCGGTTTTTTTTCTACCTGTCTTCGTTACAATAACGCAGTCACAAAGCACCAACTTTAAGGTGTTCCAGCCTTAATTGGGAGTTTTCGCGTTTCGGATCCTTCCAGCCAAAAAGCGGCGTTCAGGCATTTTCGGTTATGAAGTTCGCCCCTCTGTTGCAAGTGCCTATACAGCTTACCTGCTCGGTGGACCGAGGGAAGAATTCCACCGGTGCTGCATTCCCATCTCACCGAATTACAGCGGACATAATGCATGTTCCCCATGATACGGAACTCTCACTCGATACTTGGACAACAGAGCCTATCAAAGATGGCGTTCGCCATCTGTTGACTACAAGGGCCACCGTATTAACGCTATAGCGTTAGAGAGCTCGTGTCGCAGAAATTTCGCCGTCGGTGTCGGCACCGTTGGTTGTGAGCGAAAAACCGAGAAAGAAGCAAATAAAATAAAGAATAAAATTTCGTCGCCGCTAAATACACGCAGAAACTTTCAAATAGCTCTAAAAATGGACAACTATACCCACCTAGCGGAAAACATATAATGCCTTTCCAGAGGCTTGATCAAGCAAACAGAAAACGCTAGATAATGTGCTGCCATCTGTGAGGAATTGTGAGACTCTTTATGGCCTCCGAGATGGTGAGCGCACGGCGTGTATGTTGGAGGCCATAAGACTCTCGCTGTAGATCAACAACCTGTATGTACCACACGCGCACGCGCATGTCTGTGTGTTTGTCTTTGTGCCATCTGTGAGACATTGTGAAAAACGTGTCTCGACTACAGCACAGTGCTGTTCTAGCAGAAGGGAGTGGCCACACTGCACAGTCACTGCATTATTAAAATTCGTCGCGCTTGCACGCACGCGTGTTTGTGTGCGTGTGTTTGCGTGTAACAAAACAAATTAATAAGTATACACTAAGCGGTTGAGGGGCGCATTAGGGGCCGGATTTCGCCATCGCATTCAACTCTTAAAGGCGAAGCTTATGGGTCCCCCAATTTTTTCTGTGCGGGCGCCGCACCTTACTGTTCAGGTGGGCCACCCGAGCGTACACGTGCCATCTCACACCTGTCAAACAAACATGACTTCACCTCGGTGAACTTCCGCTTCTCGCTTGGAGCCTCCCGATTTCAGGCTGGCTGGAAACAGCTGGAGTTGCGTGTTTTTTAGGATGACGCCATCCTGGGGCATAAAACACACAACGCTCTAAGCGGTCGGCATGCTTAGCCGGATCATAAACGATGGCTGATCACCATGAACTGCTCCTGAAGTGGGGCCACGGCATGTCATGAGTACGAAAGCGCAAGGACATGTCTTTCCATTCTACCGTCACGGTCAGAATGGAAAGACATGCTAATAGCTGCTTCTGGTGGGCTTGCAAATCCTGCAGCCAGTTCGACCATCTCGCGAGGGTGGCGCTCGTGAGATAGGGGGGGGGGCGGGGGGGGCGGTCAAGAGTTCTAGGCCACGCCGCCATAGAAATAAATGGGATAGTGGCCTGGAAACTTTTTAACCAGCCCTATACATCCTTTCCACACGGCAGCTGTACCCCTCGACAAAGAGCGCTATGGTCTGCCCCGCCGCAGACAGCGGCCGGTCGTGCTGTACTCCGCTGCATGTCTCGGACTATGTCGGTTTCTGACGCTAAAATGCCGCCAAGACCATTCCCATCCGAAACTATCGGAGAAACAGCCACCAAGATCGCCATCATCTGTGTATGCATGAGACGACTACACTCATATATCTTACGCTCTGTCACATGAAGAGCCTTATACCCTCTGCTTTTATCTTACCCTCTGCCACATAAAGATGCATCCTGGAAACACACGTTTCTGGACCCGTATAAACTAAGGATATCATCAGGTCTCACAGTATATATAGTCATTACTCTGGCAAATGCCAGAGTAATGATTTCGTTACACTGACCCCCGTATTCTAGAACCTCCCTTCACTCAACGCTTCGCCTTCACTTGAATAAGCCGATGGGAGCGCCATCTCTAGGTACGGCAAGTCATTGCATATCAGTGACAGTCTGCTGCGATTCTAGAGTAGCGCAGCGTCATTTTCAGCCGAGTGGTGGCGCAGTGCTCAACTCTGTCAAGTGAAGGGTGAAAGTCGAGTCGAGGAGCGTTTGTGTAAAATACGGGGGTGAGACTTTCATGGCCTACTGATCAAGGTCTGTTTCAATGAACCGGACCAAAAAAATCGCCGAAGTGCTTTCCATATATATAGCTTGCCTCATTTGCCAACGCCCCGCCGCGGTGGTCTAGTGGCTAAGGCACTCGGCTGCTGACCCGCAGGGCGCGGGTTCGAATCCCGGCTGCGGCGGCTGCATTTCCGATGGAGGCGGAAATGTTGTAGGCCCGTGTGCTCAGATTTGGGTGCACGTTAAAGAACCCCAGGTGGTCTAAATTTCCGGAGCCCTCCACTACGGCGTCTCTCATAATCATAGAGTGGTTTTGGGACGTTAAACCCCACATATCAATCAATCAATCAATCTCCTGCCAACGACGGAGTATCAGAATTCAGACCAGTGCTCAGTAAAGTCAATGAAGCCACAGTGACGACCTCATTATTATCTGAAACCTATCCATGCAATCCCGAGTCTCCTATACAAAAGACATGGCTTCGGAACTAGACTCACATGTCAGTCTCTGCGCGGCTGCATGCATCGTTTTCGCAAAATATGCCTCTTTTGGAACCCTGGCTGCGCGGCGGCGTTGCTAAAGCTCCGACTGGGCCATACTTTCGCACAGTGTCTTTTCAGTTTCAACAATAGATGTGGCAAAATATCACATCGGTTAACTGCGACTCATTGTGATCCGGCATACAGACTCCCGTTTGTACAACAGACGACAGCAATATGGCTATATAAATCGGCTGTACCATTCTCCCACGTGTAACCATAGAGTTTACTAAACCTAACTATAGGGAACTCTGTCGCTGCGATCGTTCAGCCACCATGGGGATGATAGGTAGTACACATATTTTGCTTAGTCTTCGTGTTTGTGGGCTCCGAACACACTTATGGCTTTGTTTATTGCCGTGTTTTGTTTTTGTTCCGAATAAAAGAACAGACCGTTGTGACTTCCGTGACCCGTTTTGAATTGGTGAGCCTAAAAGATTAAGGTGGCGAAGTGCAACTATTTAGCCTTTGCTGATTGTCGTTTCGTGACAAAGCAGCTCCAGGCCACGCGAAGCCCAATGGAGTCAGAAGAACAAAGATTAGACAAATTTATCTACTATCCGTCATTCCTGTTTTCTCTGAAGCACCACGCCTTGCAGCTCCCACAGACACCATCGACAGAGTTCCCTCTAGTAAGTATTCTATATAGGACTCTATGCACGCGACGAAGCTTTCCCCTGCGATGCATGAAATCACGACGACACAGCTAACGTAGCTTAACACAGATATTTTCGGCGGGTCCCTATGCGGCCTCGGAGAAAACGTGGTATGGGCACTGCGTCCGAAAACAGTTATGCTTGTGCCCTGTTCACGTGTACATATAATGTCGTCTTTATTCAAAACGAAAACGTGTGGCATTGATAATAAATGACCATATATACAGTGCTCGTAAGCTTTGCGAATGAGGCAGCCACATTGCTAAGTGGTGTCATAATATATTATATGTATGTATGTATGTATGTATGTATGTATGTATGTATGTATGTATGTATGTATGTATGTATGTATGTATGTATGTATGTATGTATGTATGTATGTATGTATGTATGTATGTATGTATGTATGTATGTATGTATGCATGTATGTATGTATGTATGCATGTATGTATGTGCGTGTGTGTGTGTGTGTGTGTGTGTGTGTGTGTGTCACCCAAAGTAAGCTTCGATTGTTTAAGTTCAGCTGTGGGAGGTGATATAACGTAAAGGGTTACTGCACCTCTTTTATAAGCAAATGCGGAATATGCTTTGCAAGGAGTCACAAATGATTTTAGCTTCGTCACTAAACGCCGCGACGTAAACAACATTCTGGCGCCCAGGTGTCAAGTGTACTTGTGGGACACATGAACAAGTTAAAACGACGGAAAGGTTGCGTCAAAGTCGGTCACAGAGGTGCAAGAGCTACCTTTTGCAAACACTTCCCATTAAAAGGGCGGAGGTGCGCACTCTGCGAAGGGCGACAGCTTTAGAAGCCATGGCCTCCAGGAAGAAAATCCGTGGTAAACAAGGGCGTGTTAATTCCCGGTAGAGTATTTGTAATGTGACGCGTGCAGCGTGAAACTAAGTTGCAAAATGGGCCTTACGAATCAAGTAAATGACGTGATCCAACTTTAGAAAATAGTGCGTGCTTTCAAAGCTCCGATTCAATTTTTCTAATATAGCTATACTGCACACGAACAGCTAAGAACAAATGCGTTTTTTTTACTTTTCTGCGCTTAAGTGAAAACCATGGTGTAAGTTGCGCGAAACTGTCCCTGCAACCTTGAAGTGAGTGCACGCGAGTTTCATTTGACAATATGTAAGCTACTGGACGACAAAGCGCTACGTAGGACATAACACTTTAGGCAACAAGGATATAGATGCTCGGTTTCTTTGAAAACTATTAAAATGTGCTGCAGGGCATAGAATTGCATTCATGCTGAAAACCGACATGTTGGAAAACAAATATGGTAAGCAACTTCACCGTATCGCAAGAAAGTCGGTGAACAAGATCAGTCTAAATCCCTATAAAAGGAATCAAACTTTATGGCGATAAAATGTGCAACGTGTGCAATGTTCACGCAGCTTCGTATAAGTGGATAAGTGAACTCTACCACAGCGACGTTTTGCATAAGGAGTGTAAGCATCTTGTCGAGAACTTATGCTGAGATTGCCAACAATCGCAAGGTCGACCACGTATATAGCTGCACGAGGTGGTTCATGGTTGGTAATAAAAACGCAGCACAGCATTCACTGGATGGCATATAACATGTAGCAGTTTTACAGGTAGGTACTCTGAAGCTAACCCCAGGTGGTCAAAATTTCCGGAGCCCTCCACTACGGCGTCTCTCATAATCATATGGTGGTTTTGGGACGTTAAACCCCACAAATCAATCAGGTACTCTGAAGCTACATCAACTTCAAATTTATGGGAGCCTGCTGAGCCTCACACTTGTCCGTTCCGAGAGCGCAACGGTTTCCACCGTAGTATGCAGAACTCCCGGCAAGTGGAGTTAGACACGGTCAAGTGTGTTATTTCACGCGACGTGTCGACGACGTTGCCTCCGAGGCGCGCGACGTTCCCGTGGCATCGCATCCGCGCCGATCAATCGCCGGCACCTCCACGAATGGTCCACCATTGGTGCCGGCACACGAGCTGCGGTGGACCAGCGCTCGTCAGCATCGATTGTGTGTAGCGAGCCTGTAGCATGGAACTGGCAGCGGCAGCCCAACCAGGCCTCCCCAATTATTGGGCAGTCGATCGGGCGAACAGGTGAGCTTCCGATTACGGCCAGGTAACGCAAGCGGCCTCATTAGACGGTAGCTAACTACCGGGGCGACTAACGGACCGTGCCGAGCACGCGATCCGCGTGTCTTCGCTTGACGTGCGTATCCGGTTGCGCCAATTAGGACGCTTTTTTTATGCCCGTTTACTAATAAGACGAGCGCGCTCACTCCTACGTTTCTCTCCCGGCCTTCGGTGCGCTGTCAAATGGGAAGCCGCACTCCACGCTCAAGCAGCCACACGACAACGCCAGGCTTTTTGAAGAACCATGGTGAGAGAGAGAGAGGTAGAAAAATATGAGACAGGCGCGTTTATAAAAGGAACGCGAAACCCGAGCCCCGGCTTTTGAAGCGCCCACGCTCGAGCGGCCTGTTATACACTCGGCGTACCGCTAAACAGGCCCCTGCAGTGCGCCCGGCTTCGGGAGTGATACGCGAACCCTAAATAGAGCAGCAATGAAGCAGAGGCTCCGCTTGGCCCCACCTGCAGAGAGATACCTTTTGCGTTGACATGCATAACCTTCACTGCGCCGACCTGCCATCATACTGCAGGAGTCGAAATGAATACCTTGAGCCGAATATTACATCTCGTAAAGGTGACCTTACGGTTAGGAGAATCAGCTAATGTTGTTCTCTAAAGAGAGAATTGTATTTCGTTCATTGAGGAAGTTGGCGATACGAAAAGATACTTTAGGATGCCAAGTGAAAGGATTTGCGGTTATCTATAGAAGAGGGGGAGAGGATACTACAGAAAAAAAGAATTAGATGCCACTGTGCGCAATGCACATATACACACGTGCACTGAAACTAAGCAAATCGAATGGGACAATTGGTTTGACCGGTTTCACAATATGAGCACTTTTATGGTCGGCCTTTAATCGCATATTTTTTATATTGCCTTGTTATGATGCGTAGCGAAAGTGGCTGATAGCTGTATGTACTTTAAACATTCGCTTGACGGCGAGTATCCAGTGGCGTAGCTTAAAAGGGGGGTGGGGTCAGCCCCTGCCCGTAATTTTTTTTATTTGCGTCTGTATATATATACACGCGCACATATAAATGCACACACATACATACATAACTCATGGTTTAACAGCCGCGAAAAAATATCTGGATACGTTACTTAGAACTATCCTTAACATTATCTTATAGCCACAGTTGACTAATGATACATATCATCCCGGTCGGGAAAGTTTATACGGGACTGGAATGGCAGAAATGAAGTAGTTGGCTATATTGAAAACTTGGCAAGGTGAACATAGCGCTATAGACAAATGAATTCGTTACTATGCCGTGCCTTCATGAGTTGACCGAGCGACATCGCTGGCGTGTTCGTTCCCCATAACGCTGCTGTTGCCCGGAAAAGTGCTCGGGGAAGAAATGCCCTGTTATTTTTCGGCCATTATGTGGCGTTACATTATTATTATTGCTAGTTCTCGTGGATCGAATTTAACGAGCATCCCGTATGTTGTCAAGGTATACAAGAGGCATCGACCAGGAGGAACAAAAACGCTACACTCGTGTTATAGATGATCGTGCGCTTCGTTGCTCTTCGTTATCCTGTTGCAATATTCGTTGAGCTGTGTGCTGCGATGTATATATATAGGGCTCCCATTGTGTGACAAGATTTCTCTAATACTTCAGTTTTGTTACGCTTTATCGCAAAGATTGAGGAGTTATTAAAATTTTACTCTTTTCGAGAAATAAATGGGCACTGCTTCTTTTTCAGGCCAACTGAAGTCAGACTCTTCTCGAAGTACCATCGGGGTTTTCTGGTAGCGCCTGGAGTGCTCCATCGAAGTGGTGCGAACCTTGTTTACGAGCTATAAATTATGTAGGCTGGCCTCCGAGGTTGCTGACAATGTTATGCTCGACTGGCTCTTGGATCTCAACAAGGATACTCAGATTGGGAGGCAGTTCCGAAATCTCCCCGAAATTTCCCATTGCACTTTATAGGTCCTCTGCGCAAAAAAATTTAATACGTTATCATCGTCATAACAGTTGACATGATGACATTGCGACGACGGGTGGCAATACCAACCGTTATTTCCTGAACACCGGTTCAACGTTCCAAAGCGGTATACGCGAGGGATCCTGGTGATTTCGACCTCATGGGGAGTGCACTGAAATCGCAACGTATCCTCCAGCATTTCGCCTTGCTCGATTTGCGTCCGCCGTGGCCACGATTGAACCCGCGCCGTTCGGCTCAGTCTATAGCCGAGCATAGAGAGCTTTCATGTGCGCGCGTCTTCGTGTTTTACGTTGTGTCAGCCTTTGACCCACCGCTTGCCGCCGCCCACTAAAACACAATGTTACCAGTCCCGGTTTCTATGGCAACAAGCGCCAGTGTTGGTTCTTGCGGCCAGGCGTTCCTGCTTCGCCGTACTGCACCAGCTGCATGTTGGCGCAGGTGCGCAATTCTTCGGTATATATGAGCTGCGTTTGACTACAACGTAGACGTAGCTTCCGCTACGACACCGTCTTCACCAACAATAACCTACAATAACTTTGAAGTGTAAATGCCAGGATGCTGTGTGCCGCAAAGCAAAACCATCTGGAGACTTTCCCGCTTCCCGACTTGCTCTTGCCAATGGAAACGCTGGATTACACAAGTGAAGTGAGACTTATTGGAGCCGACTACTTCTCCCCGTGTTTTTGAGGTGAGAACACGTTGTATTGCGAGTAGGTTGAGTATATCGCCGCACATTTCGTAAAATGGCTGACTTAGCTATGTGACGAAAAGCATTGGGAGCAAAGTAAACACGACAACGTGTGTGCCCAGTATGAAAATGAATCGGGCTTTGTTCGGCTTCGCCAGGCTATGCGAGCGAAAGCTGGTTGAGTATGCTTGTTTATCACTGTAGCCGAAGCGCCGTTCACTAATCGAATGATATGACTAGTCGAATGTGTGGTCCTGCATGAATTTACCATCTGCGCCTTATCGATTTCCCAAGCCGTGCACCGTATTTGTCGCGGAAAACGCCAGGCCCGTAAACCACCTACAGACGCTCGTGTTCGCGTCTTCCTTTGCTGGCAGATGTTCGCGTTCATGCAATTTCACCTCGGTCGCTGAGGAAGGTCATTTAGAAAGGTAGACAGACGAGCCGACGAACACGTTCCCTGTATACTCTTGTAGTCTTGCACAGTTGCAACACAACCAAACTTTTTTGCGGCTTGCCATGGGGTATTCGTTCTTCCCTTCAAAGACACGCGCAACCACACTGAAATTCTTTCAATAATTGCAAAAAGGATTTCTCTTTAATATCATAGAATGCCACAGATTTACTGTTTGTGTCCGTCTGTTCTTCTGTCTGTCTGTCGGTCCTGAACGGTGCAGTATATGTGCACTAAGAAAATCGGTTGTCGGCCCAAAACTAAAATATGCTCTGCGTGCTGCATCGTTATTTTTGTTAACCTCCCTGTCCCTTTCTTTTATTTATTTCTCTTTCCTTTGCCATCCTTTTGTTTCATAACCAGCCACACACATGATTTCGTATCGTAAACTCAGTTGTTATTTAGTGCTTGTACAGAAAATGGGTATAGACTCTGTATATGTGGTCGGCGCCATGACTTTTCGTCTTATTCCTTTATTGTAGGCCCACTGCGAGGACACAAGTTTCTAGCTAAGGAGGCAGGACGGTTTGAAGAAACGAATGCCAGATGCCGTTTGGATGCTGTTTGCAATAAAATCTGACCTCGAAAAACTTGGTTTGTCCCTTGTTGCTCCCCTTTGCTTTTCTTCTAGCCTAATATACAAGCTTGTGGGAGGAGGGGGAGGGTTGGTGTAATATGACTGAGTGCCCTACTACTTTCTGGCAATGTTTACAGCTTGTAAGATTTTTAAGCAGTCCATTGTAGAGATTCATTCGCAGGAACCAAACTTAATGCAGAAAATTATATTACGGACAAAAGCAATATTTAGGCTATGAGAAACAGGTTAGAGGAGTTATGCGGTTTACAGAGAACATTGCGAGCTACCCGGTTGTTTGATCTGCCTTCCCTGTTGTTATGGGCACCATCATATAAACAGCACGATTTCGAGCCTTGCACTAGAAGTCCTTTGAGGTGTCTGCAGTGCTAAGGTGAATTTGCTCCAGGAATGCCGCGCAGACATTGTGGTCTGTTCACAGTGACATCGAGGTTCTCCCCCTCGCAAATATAGGCTCCCTAAATATCCTCCGCCAATGCACTGGGTCTACCAGGTGGGAAAAACGAACTGTTTTATCGACATTTTATACAAACTCGAGTGATGAACATGTCTTTTCTGTTCTACGATACCGTGGCTAACCACAGAAAACAACCTCTCAGCCGGAAGTGAATGGAAGAAGCCCGTAGCTTCATTTCGCTCTCTTAATTCAGTTATTATATTGAGTTCAGGATCTTTTTACAGTGTGTGCGGTGGGTGGACTGTCTCCAGAGTGGCAGCTAAACATCGGTGAGTCGGAGTTTCACTACGCATCGCGATCAGAGTTGCCCCTTAGCGGGCCCGTGCCTCATACCTGGCGAAGCCCGGGTATGGGGGACAACGAGGTGCCGCTAGCGCCAAGAGGAGCACCACTTATCCATCCCGCTCGACTTCAAGTTGCTGCAGGCTCAGCAACAATATCAACGTCCCATACAGAGAGCAGCGAGGCCTCGCAGTGCAAGAAGAGGCGTACAGAGGAGGAAGAGGTTGACAACGATGACGCTACATCGACGTACTCTCTCAATGACATGACACAGATGGATACAGAAGCACCCAAGGAAGACGAGGGAGCTTACACGGTGGTCACCCATCACAAGAACAGAGCTACGGGGATACCGGTGGTATTCAGACCAATCGCTGCCGAGGACTCTTTCTGGAAGGTGAATCCCAATCGCATAGCGTCTGAGATAATCTCTGCTATCAATGAGAAAGTGACATCATCAAGAATCAACAGAGACGGAAGTTTTTGTGTTGGAGTACGGTCGTTGTACTCGGCAAACAAGTTACTGCTGATCAAGAGTCTGGCTGGATTGCCTGTACAAGTGATGATACCTCAGTCTTACATGAAGACCCTAGCAAAGATAAGAGATGTTCCACTCGAATACAGTGATTATGACCTACTGGATTATCTTAAAGATGCTGGAGTAATCTCGGTCACACGACAAAAGAGATGGGTAAGAAATGAAGATGGAAGTGCCACAATGCAGCCCATACGTAATGTAATACTCCAGTTTAGACATGACAAGCCATTGCCAAAAAGAGTTGCTCTCGGCTTTACGGTCCACACTGTCGAGGAATACATTGAGCCGGCGGTAAGGTGTTACAACTGCCAGAGATATGGGCATAAGGCTAAGACTTGCAGGGGAACCAAGAGATGCAAGGCATGTGCGGGCGCACATGATTACAAAGAATGCACCTCGAAGCGTCAACCTAAGTGTGCAAACTGTGCTGGACCACATCCGGCGTCGTTCTCAGGCTGCTCTCGAAATCGTTTGGCATCAGCGGCACAAAGAGAGAGAATTGTAAAAGGGTACCATAAGATACAAAAAGGTCCAGCACCCAATGCGGATATAGTCGAAGATGTTCCTGCGGCACAAAGAAGTGCAAAACAGCGGCGCCACGACTCTTACTCGGAAGTATTGAAGCGCTCAGCACCAAAACATCGCGTTGGAAAAGAAGTCCGGGCCCAGGAACATGCTGAAGTGGAACTTTCTACCAGGCCAGACACAGCCAAGGAGCCACTGACTACCAAAGAGAAGGGTCACAGCAGCTTGCTGAGCAAAACTTCTTCGAGAAATGCGATCTCGGCGGAGACAGCCGGAAGCGAGCAAGTCATTTTGCCAATAATCTTTGCGGCTCTCAAAGCAATTCTACGATCCCTGCCACAAGCAGGTTCTTTACCAGAAGTGAAATTGCTGCTAGATGTTGAGCATCTTCTCTTGTCGTAATCATGGCTACCGGACTATCTAACTGGTACAAAAGAAGTGCAATATTCCAGTGGAACTGCAACGGTTTGCAGAATAAGAGTGGAGATTTTCGGAAATTCGTCGCTCAGCACGGGTTTCCGATTTTGTGTATTTCCGAAACAAGAGTATCCACTAACTTTCGCTTGTCCAATTATGTGGTGTACCAAGCAGACCGTCCTGCTGCAAAAAGCAGAGTGATGTTGTGTGTGAGACGCGATATTCCGTCGACACTTGTGGCTACTTCAAAAACAGATGCGCCGGAATTTGTTAGATGCAAAGTGAAGTTTGGTGACATTACTGTAACTGTAGTTAGTGTTTACGTGCACCCTCAAGCAAACGTTTCATACGCAGAGTTGGCTGCAGTGTGTAGATCTGACCATGATCCCATAATTATATGTGGTGATTTTAACGCGCACCATGAATTGTGGGGTAGTGAGCGTTGTAGTGTAAGGGGATCTGCTATAGCAAAAATATGCGAAGATTATGGTTACACTATACTAAATGATGGTTCTCCAACGTTTCTACGGGGGCATAACTACTGCAGCGTACTAGACATTACTGTGTGCTCCTCTGAATTAGCGGCTGGAGCAGACTGGACTGCAGACGCTGACACAAGAGGAAGTGACCACTTGCCAGTATTCATATATCACCCAAAGTTGAAGAAAACAAGAAATAACCGCACAACAAGAATTACAAACTGGGCAATCTTTCGAGAACTACAGAGACAAAATCTTGAACCCTGTACTGACGCAGAAACGTATGCATCTAAGATAAAAAAGTTTCTAACAAAAGCAACTCGTACAGTACCCATTCCAGATGGGTATTCGGGTGTTGACGCTGAGTATGAGAGGCTTCGGGCAATACGACGCCGATCTGAAAGAAGATATCGCAGGTCAGGTAATTTAGAAGACTTCAAGGTTGCACAGAAAGTACACACTACAATGCGTAACCAACTGCAGAAGCTTTCAACCAAAAGGTGGCAAGATTTATGTGCCTCACTTTCCCCATTTACCTCGGCGACTCAACTGTGGAACATGGTACGCGCCCTCCGACAGCCAGTAGTCCACTCGAGACCACTACAGGCTCTAGCGCTGTCTCGAGGAGTTAGCGAACGGGTGATTGCCGAAGAATTTTGCGATCTTATACTGACAAATGGAGAGACCGTCCCAAACGAGCGAATATAAATCCTCAGCAGAATCAGCTTCGGCGGTTGTAACAAAGTCCTCTGCGATCAGTTCATCAGATCTGGATGACAGCTTCACACCAGAGGAGCTCCAATATGTGTTGTCTTCAGTAAAACGAACAAGTTCACCAGGAACAGATGGAGTTACATACGCTGCTCTTGCTAATTTGTAGCAAAAAAGGAAAATTACACCTGTTGGACATCTATAATAAAATTTGGCAAGAAGAAAAAGTTCCGGAAAGTTGGAAGATATCAAAAGTAGTACCGTTGCTAAAGCCAGGGAAGAGCCCTATGCAGTTGGACTCGTTTAGGCCGGTTAGTTTGACGAGTTGTTTTTCAAAAGTGATGGAAAAAATGATCAATGAACGAATTTTATGGTGGCAAGACATGAAAAAACTACTACCAGAAAGCATAGCCGGCTTCAGAAGAGGTAGATGCACAATGGACTGCATTCTGGATTTGGTCACAGATGTGGAAAACCAACGAACGCAAGGAAACATCACTGTCGCTGTATTTCTTGATGTCCACCGAGCATACGACACAGTGAGTCACGTTCACGTTCTGGAAGGCCTGGCGTTACAGGGATTCAAGGGCAAGATACTGCGTTGGATCGCTGACTTCCTGAAGCACCGGAAAATTTTTGTAGTTACGCAGGAGGGCCCAACGTCAGAACATGTCGTCAACCAAGGAGTGCCACAGGGCAGCGTACTAAGCCCTACTCTCTTTAATGCAGTCATGGCGCAGCTCCCATATAATCTTCCACCCAACATCAGATGTTCAATATATGCTGATGATATAAGTATATGGACGTCTGGTCCATCGTTTTTGGATATACAACAAACTCTACAAGAAGGATTGGATAATGTAGACCATTTTCTAAAACAAAGAGGTATGGCACTGAGTCTGGCCAAAACAGCCATACTTCCGTTTACATTAAAAAGACCTGGAAATTTCCAGATTATTCTGCAAAATCAGCCTATTAAAATGGTTAAAACTCATAAATTCTTGGGAGTAATTTTAGACCGGAGACTAACATGGTCGCCTCATGTCCAGTCCCTGGAACAAAAAGTGAATCAGGCCATTCGAATCCTCCGGCATCTCTGCGGGGCCAAATGGGGTGGTACTACAGAGTCGTTATTAGCCCTACATGTTGCCTGGATACGCCCCATCGTAACTTACTCACTGCCCCTGCTGCACGGACTCCCAGCCTCCACCGAAAGGAGACTTCACTTGTTATTGGCAAGGAGCTTGAGGGTATGTCTGGGTTTACCACGGTCAACTTCCAGTGATTTAGTGTATGCGGAGGCTCGAGAGCCACCTTTGGCAGTACTGCGAACTAAAGAAACATCTCGAAATTTATTTAGAATTTTCACGCAACATGAAAGTCATTTTTTATCTGGTGCACTAACACAAAGAACGGCAACGAGACTACAGGATACTATATCATCATTTCAAGCAGTAGTACCAGAATTTAAACAATGGAAACCTTCAAAACCACCTTGGACGCTGCCACTTCTCAACGTTATCCGTGAAATAGACGGCATAGAGAAGAAAGCAGCCATGGCACCTCTAGTAGCGGCACAGTTGGTACTTCAACAGCTTCATGTAATGCATAATGAAAAAACGAAGATATATACAGATGGATCATGCACAGAAGAAGCGTCAGCCTGTGCGGTCTTTATACCCGAAATTCAGGAAAAGAAGATGTACAAATTATCGCACAAATCTTCATCGACGACAGCAGAATTGGTGGCTATCTTTGAAGCAGTTAAGCTTATCTGCGAGAATCCAGATCCACGAAAATGGGTGATATGCACTGATAGCAAACCTGCGCTTCAGCTAATCAGAAATGTGAGGTCACCTTACAGAAATGGTGAAATACCACAATGTATCGCAGAAACTGTGGAATATGCCTCATCGCAGGGTCACAACATCGTATTCCAATGGATACCCAGCCACATTGGAATAAAGGGAAATGAAGATGCTGATAGTCTCGCGAAGAAAGCATTGAAGGAAGGACGGGACTGCACAATCCCTATATCTGGGACGGATATTCGACATTTTATATCGCAAGGAGCTAACCATTGTTCAATGGAGAAGTGGTTTGAGAGCCCTAAATCAAAGGAAACGGTACTTTATGAAGTTGATCCACACAGAAAATTTTCCATAGCGACAGACCTTCCACGACACCTAGAGACATTGATCCACCGACTTAGATTGGAAGTAGCATACACAAACAGCTTCCTGCACAAGATACATCGATCCAACTCACCGGAATGCCATTGTGGTCATGCAGAAGAAAATGTTCGCCATATTCTTTTGGAGTGCATTAAATACGCGAAAGAAAGAGAAAAATTAAAGAACAGATTAGCAAGTTTGGACAGACGGCCCCTCACAATAAAGAAACTACTTGGACCATGGCCTGAGATGCATCTTCGGAAAAAGGCAATAATCTTCCTGACAGACTTTTTAGTGGAGACCGGACTGGACAAGCGCCTATGACTGACAGCCAGAAATGAGTATTATGTAAAGTGTTGTCATGTATATACTGGCATTAGAGTACTAAGGTGTGCGTGAAAGTAGTTTATGACTGAGTGAACTGCGTGAAAAAAACTGTGTATTGACAGGTTATTTGAACTGGTTTCAGTGTGCTATTATGTTTTTTTTTCTCCTTTTCCGTATTGTTAATTTTTGGGTACCGTTCTGTATTATTATTTTATTTTTCGCTGCAGAACTCTGTGATATGGAGTAGCCGAGGCAATAGGCTCCTCAACCTCTCCACAGCAAAACAGTTAAAACAACAACAACAACAACAACCTCTCAGCCTTCTGAACTTGCTACATATATATATATATATATATATATATACATATATATATATATATATATATATATATATATATATATATATATATATATATATATATATATATATATATATATATATATATATATATATATATATAAAACTTGCCTTCAATGTAAATAAGCGACCGCTCAGAACCAGCATGGTGGCCCGTCACGTATGGCGGCCGTTTTAGCCAGTTTTAAGTAACCATGATCGAAGTTGTCACTGCCCTAAAACACGAAGACGCGCGCACATAAAGGCACCTTATTCTATCACTGTAACCATAAGCGTGCCCCAGCGGCAGATATATTACACCTGGGAAGAGGTCCTAAAACACTTTTTTTTGGTAACAATGAAATTAATTCACTGGAAAAGCGTATTGCCTCACAAATTCACCGCCGCAAACATTTTAAGAATCCGTCCAGTACGAGCAGAGTTACAAACATTTGTCTCACGCTGCAATCGCATTCTCTCTTCCCTCGTCCCGACGAAAGCGCTGGAAGCTAAGCAGGAAGGTATGGGAGGAGCAAACAAAAAACGTCACGCGCACTTTATGACCTTGAGGACTTTTTTTTCTTTTTTTTCGAATACGTGGCTTTTTTAATGCGATCGCGCGCGCACGCGTGAGCAAGTGACGGCCTCCCGCGGTGGTCTTTGTAACGACTGAGTACGCCATGTTCAAATCAGCCAATGGCTGATAGATGGGCTTGCTACGAGTGATTTTTATGCTTATTGCGTAATTTGTCGAGAGAAGAGAAAGCAATTTTCAGCTGACTTTGACAATTTACTGTGCATTCCAGCCCACATGCTGCGCTATAATATTTGGTTCGTGTGTTGCCGGCAGCCTCTACGATCGGCAGCGTTTTCTGACTATACTCAAAAAGTGTTTCAGGGCCCCTTTAAAGGATGTCATGATAATACCACCCCTTGTGAACATGCCGATAGGAATAGTTCGCGTCATTTTGATATATGTTATCTTCATGACGCGACAGATTTCAAAGCTGAAGACATGATTTCAAACCTCATGCTTGAAACAGCGGGAAGGTGTAAGTAATGATGAAAAGGCGTACTTGTACACCAGTTCTTTTAATGTGAGAATTCACATTGATGTTGCTCAAATAAAAAAGGGTACTCGTGCAAGCCACCACGTAGCATGCGAGTTTCTTTTCAGCATATAATTCATATACTATACATGACAAAGTGTACGTGCAAAGAACACTGCTTGATGTGCGCAAAATCCTTATTTAGCAGCAAACACGTCAATTTAGTTGTCTCATTTGTTAAGCGTCGAGTTCAAAACTAGACCTAAAAATAAGGTCAATATTTCTGCTATCGATGATTGATTGACATGTAGGGTTTAACGTCCCAAAACCGCCATATGATTGAGACAGATGCCGTAGTGAAGGGCTCCGGACATTCCCACCATCTGGGGTTCTTTAACGTGGGCCCAAAGCTGAGCACATGGGCCTGCTATTGAGAGCGACAGAGAAAGAAAAGGCCATTGCCACCAAGATTGCCGTACTTATGGCCTGACTATTTAGCAAGCCGCGTTACAGTATTTGTTAACTGTTGGGACTATAGCTTCTTCACCTCTCGAACACTATATTTGTTTCAAATGGCTGTGATCGCAGGCACTGCTGATATATCAGGTCACTATGCGCAGCTTTAAAGTGATTTAAAGTAATTTAACGTAATCTTTAATTACCGCTTGCCTTTTCTTATGCTCTATTTTAATTCAGTAATTACGACAAGCTTCCCAGCATTACTAGGTGACTCATTGAGCATGCTCGTGCAAGAGATTAAGGTGCTATAGGTATCGAGTAGCAGCCGGAAATTCTTGAAAAGATCAATAAAAATCATACAGGGCTAAACAAAACCATTGTATGTTATGAAATGAACCAGATAAATGTTAATGATTGAATTGTAGTCGATAATCCTGCTAACAAATGCTGATGAGTGAACTGCTTGTAATTGCAAAAAATAGTCATTTATCTCAGCTGAACACTTTTTTGGGATGATGTAATCATTGCTATATAGGTAATAACCATTGCAGGTTTCTACAACCACCACTTAGTTGTATAGCGGTACTGTCGTGCTTTGCTTTAGTGAATAATTATACCAATCCCCGAAAATATGGCCAGTAAGTCGATTCGCAAGTTGTTTGTGTGCTAGTTAGATAGTGCAGTAGCAGACATGGCCTGTACCTGTAAGGTGCGCCGGTTTAAATTGACCTGACAATAAAGAAAATATTTGTGTGATACAGCGTGGTGTGGTGTGAAGTCAATTTTCTAGTGTTTCACAATGGCAAACTAAGTTTGTTAAGGGGACCAAACTAATAATTGAAGTCTAGGTAAATAAGTTTGCCGAGTAACTCGACAGATCAGTGTGTGTGTGTAAGGGGATGGGGGAGGAGGTGCGTGCATACCTGTGCATGGATTACATGTTTTACCCAGGGCCACATCTTCAATTGTTTCATTTCACAATAACCCTTCATTTGCGTGTTGGTAGAACGATGTTTTACACGTCAAAAGCTCAAGCACCTAGACAGCGACCCTCAGAAAACGAGCCCTGACCACGTAATTACCTCCACACTGCGTTTCATGGTTGATTCCTTGACAAGGCGGCAAAGACAGCCTGAAGGAAACTCCTCCATCTGCTAAAGTTTTCTCGTGAGCGTGCATCACACTTCGCCTGGAAGCTCGGTGATCTTGGAAAGTAAAACGGCGGCCTTTTTCGGTTAGCGAAGAGGGCGTGCGGCGCTTTTTGCCAGATCGTCGTTTACACAGCCGTCTTCATTTCCCCAATTAGGGACGCTAGACGATACGGCGAGGGAACTGGATGGAGGGGGGGGGGGGGTAGGAGGGCTAGTGCAGAGAACCAAAACGACTTCGTGTACAGGGCCAGCCCCGCAGTTCCCGAGTGGCGGCGCATCCTGGTGTCAGGTAGTCGTCGCAGGCGGCCCGCCGAGATGACATTGTCTTCGGGCGCGCTCCGCTTCCGCTGGGAGCACGACGAGCGGCCATTTGTCGAGTCAACGTTACGGCGGCAACTGGCCCGTGTATGTGTGCGTGTGTGAACGCCGTAAGTGTGCGTATGTGGTGCGCTGGCCGCTCGCTTTTGGCTGGGTACTCTCCTTCTCCTCATCCCCCTACGTCGTAGGTTCACCCCGCGAAGCGTGGCAAAATGGATGTCCCGGCTGCGGCCGCTTGTCACCACTTCTGCGGCTCCTTCCTCCGCTGACACAAGAGCGGCTGTGCGCGGCCGGCTCGAGTTTCGCGCGGCGGCAGCCGGCGGCTCGCCCCCGCCATCCTCACTCCGCGAAGAGCACACATGTCTTCCGCGAGGTATCGCCCCTGGAATCACGATTCCTGAACCCGACAGTGAGCCGCGGCGCCGCCGAGTGAGCCGAATTCATTCCTGGGAACGGCGTCTACCGACCGCTCAGCTGTACGCGTCCCGGGCACCGTTTTGCCGCCCGCTTTTTCTCGGAAAGGGCCGTGCTCGTATATCGGGCCGCTCTTACAATGTCATTGCTGGTGATTCATAAGCTGCAGGGCGTGCCCAACATGGGCCTGTTCTTGCCGTCACCCATTGTGGCTCGCAGTGTACTCACGAAGCGCCGCAATAACGGATGCAGCACGAAGGATGAGGACAGCTGCAGTGTCGTGTGTTTCTAAGACTGTCGCGTTTGCTGATTAAGACAGATTCGGGGTAATCATTCTGGATAGGGTTGAAAAGCTGCGCCATCGGGCACACTGTCCCTGTCAGGAACATCGGATGTATATCCCTTTGGGGTTAGTGGGCTGCATATGATTTACGCTTGACATGGTATGTAAGCAGAGTTGAACGACTCCCTTTGCTGAAGAAGGGGAGTGGAGGCATTTACTACCTCTGGACCATTGAATAAACAAGACGAATGAAGTTTCATCTGTATTAAAATAGCACACGTTGTGCTTCACACACTTTTTCTGCGTTGTGATGTAGCCGTACCAATCATCGCCTTGTTAGCATTTGCAGCCATGTTCTCGAGTAAAACACAAGCGCATACTCTCACACGATAACTTCGAGAGGCAGTTCTTCTTGCGGCCAATAAAGCTTTCCTTGGGACTACATCGTTTCATTGTTATTTTTTTTTCTTCGTGCAAAACTGAGTAGCTTGCGATAAATACATTTCATGTATGTTTTAGAAGTCTAGCAGCGTTGCAAGGGCAGTGAAATGCTTGAGTGAGAATTTTTCTTTCGGTTATGATAAATCATGTAGTTCGGGCTCGTAAGTCTTCTAAAGGCCTCCAATAAAAAAAATAATTGCAGGCCTGACCCAGCCTGGCCTGATTAATTGTCAGTAACATATCAAACATGCACTGAATCTATCAGGTTTCTTGACTCCCATTTTCACATGGTCCAGAAGACGCAACCGGTCCTTCTAGATCTTTACAACCCATGAATTTATAATCCATGGGATGGTCTGTTCGATCTGTGATGATTGCGATGCGTATTTCAGTGCGTATGCATGTGTCGGGTTACCCCCCAAGGGAAGCGAAGATTTGTCGCAGCGCTCCCCCCCCCCTATTACGCCAATGCAGAGGGTTGAATTTGCACCACCCTCTTTGATAACTAAGAAGGTGGCCGCTCGCCCCCCCCCCCCCCCCCGCCTCTATCATGCACACGCCATGCTGCAGCAGTGATGTTACGTACTACGCCGAAGAATTCTCATTCTGAGACATAAAAATTCCCTATTTCAGAGATTTTTCCCTTCGAACATTGACAGAATTCCAAGTAAAATTCACTGAACAACAGTGCTAATTTCCACCCCCGTCCACGCACACATGCCATAATTACACGTGTCTCACGTACTGACGACTTTTGACATCATGACTAGCCCCTACACTGCCTCACAAAAGTATGACTTTATTCATTTATATACTGTTATTGTGGGCTTCAAGTCTTACACCACTAGTGAACTAAAACTCGCTCCGCGTTAATATCAGAAACAAATTTCAAAGGCCATGCTTGCGTGCTGCATTTGTCTGAACCAATTACAGCAGATGAAAGTGCACTGTGATCGCTAATTATTGGTCGTCATAGGGGAATTCACCATTCCCGAAATTCCCTGCAATATCAAGAAGATTCCCTTTTTCGCTTTTGTTCAAAATTACAGGCAAAAAGTCTCTAAAAGGGAAAATTCTCTGCACGGAACATCACTGTGCTGCAGTGTTGTATTCTGCACCTGCCTTGGAAGATCTGCATCGCTTACAGGGACCCTAAACAACTCGGTGCTTAAAGGCGAGAGAGTGGTTTCTTTCTAGTCGTCACTACCCTTCTTCCAGGCGCTATTTCCGCACCCCCGCTTATTGCTTCATAAAACACACAGACAATATCAGCAAGCGTTGAGCCCACCAGAATTTCGCGTTTTTCTGTTGTGTGCTGGTGTCTCCGATTGCGCAGTAGAAAACGCAGACAACTAAGGAAAATAAGTTGATCGCTGACGGTGCCCATGCGAGACAGGGTTGCCTGGTCTGGCTACTTTGAGTCACAATGACTACTTTTCAAGTTCAGTGGTGGGACAAACAAAAAATAACTCCGGCTGCTTGGCTACTTCTTGGCTGCATTTTTGTTCCCTTGAGTAGAGCCAAATTATTTATACGCAGTGACACCACAGCTGCACGCATTCGAGTATGTGGTGACATTGTGGGTACAATACGTTTTCTGCTCCTAAAATTAAATTTGTCGCTTGCAGTGTACAAAAGAGAAAGCTTTCGGATGCACGGCTGTAATCCGAGGAAAACTGTTGCTTGCCATGGGCTCAAAGTTTTCACACCGCCTATTGCTGAACCTGACATTAAACCGATGTTGTAGGCGAACGAGACCATCGAAAGCACTACTCGGATTTCATCATCAGGCAAGAAACGAACATGAAAGTCAATTGTACGAACCACTTGTCGCCCATCTTTAGAAAGCACCGCGTTTTGCCTAGTGGTGGTGCTTTAACCACTGAGTCATTGAGAGGTACCTCCTTCAACATTCAAACGGCAAGCTATTCAAATCTACCACTTACCGCTGTTGGCAGGCATCTCTAGGGGGGGGGGGGGGACTATCGTGTTTTCAGCATCATCAGCAAGATGGCGCATTGAGCGCGTGGCGGCTTTCATCTCTCACGCGTACTTTGGCCCGCGTAGAGAATAACGGGGTGTACGCTCGATCGATCGCCCTTATCTTGCAGTGGGGAGAATCGTACGTCTTGGCTAGCCTTTTAATTTTGTCGGAATTCGAAGGATTCTGCTGTAGTTACCGGGCGCACAAAGGTCACCGCAGTTGTTGCACAGCCTCCGTTTGCAAGAAGGTCACGCTTTTCAGACACAGCGAAGTAATAGGTGAGACGCTTATTCGCGTTAATCTGTGCATGTGAGTACGTTTTGTGCGTTCTTTGAGAGTTAAAAACGCGGGGCACGTTTCGATGTGCTGGCAATTCCGCGCTTAATCTTCCAATTTGTTGATATCACGTTCACTGCTTTGTCTTTGCGGCAAAGCTGTGTTTTTTATCCTTTCTTTCTCTTTCTTCTTATTTATCGCTTGCTTAGTTTTTTTTCAGATTTCATACGTGGTTTATTTGTCCATGCTGCGCCAAGCAATCATAGCCCGGGCCTAAAGTGCTCTATACTTAGTATCATCATCAATGCACTAAAAAAACAAGATGAAAAAAAAAACTCATTAGTGCGAGTACTCGCTAAATTGGATATATTTTATGTGGTTTTGCATGCCTTACTATCATCATCAAGACTCTGGAAAAACAAAGGGAAAAATGGAAGAAGACTTCTTTCTTGCGCTCGCACTAAAGCTATGGTATAGGGCAATGCTATCCATATAATGTGCGGTGCTACGTCAAGCCACGACGACAGCACACGATCGTAGCCGAGGGGCCCATAAAGCGTTCCGCACTTAGAATGTAATACCCTTCAGTGCACAAGTTGATAATACACTGCACTACTTCTCAGGTTTCAACTGACTTCAGGTGAGTCTCACGGGTTAATAACACATCATCCGAGGATAAATAGTGCGCCTACTTAATATGATTGCTTATTGCTTAATATGCTTAACGTGCTTAATGATATACTTAATTATTGTGCGCCGCTCGTAGTCTTTAGTGAAAGTGATTTACGGCGGACTCGAAGTTTGCCCCCAAGCGTTCACGGTGCAACTTGCGTGCTTCGTGTACTATGGGCAATACATCCCACGTTGGCTTATGTTTGTGTGTGAGATGCATGAACTGCTTGTGTAGGCACTGCGCTGTGGAGTCAAAATGGGGGAGACCTCTGCCATGAATTATCAGGGTGCTATTCCGATACGCAACAAAACACACATCGCGTGATAACTGCCTTACGAACACTGTCGAGCTTTAAACATATGATATAACAAGACAAACAAATCTTTAAGCATGTGTTGTGACTAAGAAATAAAAAAACTAATAAAAACTCACAAGGTGTCCTATACCCCGTCTCAGTAATTTTAAAGGCGAAAGCCATCGTATTATTCTTCCTGCAAATCAATGTGTTGAGCCTTGCGTGCCCTCCTCCGCTAACTTTCTGCCCCTGGTTCTGCAATGCCTCCAGGATTCAAGGCATTGTGGGCTCTCTGCACGTCACCTTCCTTTGCACTGCCTCCGTGATCAGACACCTTCATTCAAGCAACATCATATGTGATGACGTCGCCACGTGACGTCACAGTGCCGTCATAATGACTTCACAAATTTTGGTGATCAGTGACGTCATGGTGACATCGTATAGTGGCATCATCACGTGATGATTTTTTTATCACTTGTTGAAGCCACCAACGGGGAAAGCCCACGCGAGACGCCGATCCATTGTTGCGTTTACTGAGGCATCTCAGGCTTTCGCTTTCTAAAATGATTCTCACGGGGTAATGTGCGAAATATTGACACTGCTTGAGGGATTTTCTTTAGGAGCGTGCTTGGAAAGCTTCTTACGCTCGCGCCCTGTCTCGCGTCGCCGGCGTGTACACCAGTGCTGCCAGTGTACACTTCTCTGGTCGGCGCTCAAGGTCGCCGCTCCCGTCGTGTCTACGCCGATTCCAACATTGCTCATTGTATGGTGCGCCACCAGCCAAGGCGTCGGTGTTCGGTGGCGCGCACGCTTACCCCCTCGCGACTACGTCCACTTCGTTCTTGTCGCTTCGTAGGCACTGCAGCGCAGGACAAGTTCCTACGATGAGTCTTACGCACGGGTACCAATATTCCCCAAGCCCTCTGCCTGCTTTCAACGCCGTTGAAAAACGCCTGATAGCTCCGCGTTTGTCATTTATGAGCGTTAGGCATTTGACTCACGGAAGCGGCCAGTATGGCATTAAGGGGAAGGTGGTTATTGTGCCGATCAACGTGGCCAACACTGTGCAGTGCCGGCGGCGGAACATGCCCGACGACGCTGCCTTTGACGTACGCATCATGCGCCGGCTCGTTAGCGAGCCTTCCTCAGAAATGGTCTCGCCAAGAAACGCCCCCTGCACTTCCGAGCAAGCTCCTCTAACATCAATCATTTTGTTGATATGGTGGTGATTTTTTTATCAGGTTTTCGTAAGGGAAATGTGGAAGCTAAATATCTTTTGCAAATTACTCATGTTTCCAGGTCTGCGCCATGTCCGAGGAGGCAGCGAAGACCATAGGTTTCCTGGATTGAAGCCTGCCACCAAAAGTAGAAGTGGGGCTTGTCCTGATATACTGCTTCAAAATAAATGTTTCTTCCTCAAAATTGCTCATTATGTGTCCCCTCCACCGCACCCTTCAAACTTTCCTTGTACCGTCATGAGCGGAGCGAATTTGGATCCCATCATGGGCGAAGTGAAGGTGGGGTTAGGGGGGGGGGGACTTGCAGCTTGTCTGAGACTTTTCAGTTTCATTATGTGTACAAAGACACGTACACATAAACACAAGCTCATACGTACAGAGGCATCGGGCACCTGCCGAAATTGAATTTGGGCATCCCATCTATAGTCAATTTCCCCATTACTGCCTTGCAGAAGGAAAACTCCATGGATACTATATAGGTTTGAAGTGACCTAGACACTATGTAGAACGTATCGAAGCTACTATCGTTCCATATTTACTGTCTTGCTTTTAAGCAACTTTAGAGCCATATCTATATTGTTTTCAAATATTAGAGCGTACAAGGATGCCTTTTCGAGGAAGCGGAAGGGAGGGGCAATGAGTCAGCGAAAAATAGTGCTCCTTTCGTAATGCAGTGTTAGTAGCCTCAACAGTATTTATTTCTTTTTTTAATATTGGTTGCCTCCCATCAATCAGTCATTTATTCTTCGTTCAAATGAGTTTATTGCTGCTTCTTTCTACTTTTATGTAAAAGTGTTGCGACTTCATTACCGAGTTAACTAGCGAAATATTCATCTTTATTTCCAATTTCTTATCAACCAGTCGCTTTTTACCACTCTCTCTTTCTCCGCATGTATATTATTCGCCACATGGATTTTCAAGGGTAATCAAGTAAACCAGTGGTAACGATGATGGTCTATCGAACTGCGGTGACGGGAGCTTAGATATACATGCGCTGTTATATAGGCGCGCTTATCTTGCACGGCTGATTAAGAAGCTGTACCTTAGAAGCAAATTCTCAGAGTAGATAGAGACGGCCTCCTGAAGTGTTTGTGTCCCTTTTCGTGTGTTCATTTGCTTCTTTTTTTTAAATGAACAGAAATTCCCCTAGTAAAGTTTGGGAAGCTGACAAGTGTTACGCTTATAATTTGCTGTAACAAAGGTCCTACCAATACGCATAATTGATCCGAATGAGTGGGTGCTGACGACAGTGAACATGCAAGACTCTGCTTTCAGTAACTATATAGTCCACGTCAAGCTCGAAAACACAGAGTTTCGCCATAAAGAAGCAAGACGTTACTTGCTCGTGAAGCAATATTTTTTTTTGAAACTCTTCCGATTGGTTTGTCATTTTCACTATTCGCCAGCTCTTACTGCCAGGTCAGTCACGACTTTCGCGGAGTGATTTCCTACTGATCACGCACACGGTCAAGCACCGGCGCGAGGACAAGTACCAAGAAATGATAACTGGGAAGAGCGTCGTTGTAATTTTACCGGCAGAGACCCCAGCGCTGTGAAGTGGGATCTTGACGCGTGGGGCGCACTATACATTACGAAACAAGCAGAAAGCGTTCATTCAGGTGTCAGTCTCAGTTTTCACCGCCATGACTTCCTTTCACTGTCTGTATAGCCAGAGGAAAGGAAGGAAGAAAGAGAAAAGCAGGCGCTGTGAATAAGACACGGCTGCGGGCAGGCCCTGCGTAATGACACGCTTCATTGCCCCTGCTCCTCCTGAGAAGTTTTCAGCTATTGTCTGGATACAGTAGCGTCGTGTCGATTGGGAGCGCAAAAACGGCGTCGAACAAATTAATATCGTGCGCGTTCCAAACAGCCGCAGTTTTTGACGCTCGTGCGAACTTTTGGATGAGAGGGTGGCGGCCCCCTAATAAGCGGTGGCCTTCGCAGAACACACGGACACAAGCCGTCCTTCGCTGACAAGCCAAACAGGCGGCCGCCGCGCGAGAGTCGTAAATTTACTCGAAATCGAATAAAACTGCGCCGCCGACTACCGTTTCTCGTTCCGAGACGCCCTTTGCAGGGCTCAAGCGGCGCGCAGGTCCCAAATGACAGGCCGCGTGCTCAGCCGACCAGAAAAATAATTAAATTTGGCGAATGGCACGATGAATCTTTATTGTCGCTTTCCGAAGAGGCGGCAGGAAAAAGTGAGGAGGTGTCCTCTGCCTGCGCGAGAAGAAGCACAAGTCGGTGGCGGGGAGGGTAAAGGTGGGCGGTGCGCAGCGGAGCGTAAGAAGTCGTGATAGCTTCTGAGGCCCGAAGGCGCGCCGGCAGCCACCTTTCCCGGGGCGCAATAAATAGGCGTTGGTGGCGGAGCCGGCGAGGGACGCCTCCGGGAGCCGGGTCACATCTATCAAGCGCGCTCTTTTGGGGAAGCCTTCGGGGAGAGCCGCTGTGGTGGTGGCGGCGAGGGAGAAATGGGACCCAGCTGCTGCAGCCCGGCTGTTTGATTTGCACCGGCGGCCAGGGATCGGGGAGCTATTGTCTGGTTGACCGCCGTGACGCCGCCAGCGCCTTGCCAGCCAGGTGCGCGGCGCTCGAGCGAAGCGACTGCATCCTAACGGGATGCTCTGCAGGGAGGAATGCTGCCTCGATTAGGGCTACCCTCCACTCAGCCGTCGCGATTAAGGTTCGCCCCCAAAACGGGATCGCCTTCCACTACTGATCCCGCGGCGAATAATCCGTAGTGCGCTCTGATGCACCCATCAAGTGGCGCGATGCTGGCGCTACAAAGAACGTGGTGCACCCACCCCCATCTCACGGCGCTAATCGTCCGGACTTAAGTGGCTGTGCTTCGCAGTTTCGTCGACACTCGCATTTTCGTTGAGAGAGCAGCTCTGCCATCGACAGTCCATGAACGAGTATGTTAAGGGCCGTGCTCGTGTTCTCTTTACTATGAGAAGTGGCGGCTGTGGCTTGATCTCACGTGAGGCGGTGCATCGCAGAGTTATGTCATGACCTTGAAACATAACCGTAACCTTTACGCCATCTTGATAGCTGCTGCGACGTTCTGCCGGTAACCCTACGCAAGTGTTTAGGTATGTTACATTGCTAAAGGCGCACCCACAGCAATTTTAACGCAATAACGTTAAAGATCTCGTTTTGCGAAAATTCCGGTGTCGGCATCAGTGTCGTTGGTTGTGAGCGAAAAATCATCATCTTGTGCATGACCGGAAAATTGAGAACGATCCAAATAAAATAAATAAATTATGAGAAATGCTTGAGCTGAATGGGGACTGAATCAGGGTTATTTGAGTCTAAGTGAGGATTGAACCCGGTTCGTTTGCGTGGCAAGCGGATGTTCTACGGCAGGGTCACGCCTCTCTTTTTTTCCTTTACTGCCTGTGTGCATACGACATTGACAAACAAATGCACATCACACAAAGGAAAAGATGAACAAAATAAAAGAGGTAAAAAGCGTCAAACTTAACAGGATTTTAAAAATTCCTTCAGCTGTAGAAGGCTTTCTACTTGATGAGGGCACGCCTCTGTTTGTGCAAACCGTGAAATGAACTCCTTTTGCTTAGAAATGCAGCGAAAGTAGCGTTCATGTTTCACAAACACACTCGTCTTGTATACATTTTTCACAATTCAACATGAAATATTGCAGTCCTAATGCATGGTACAAGCATCCATTGCCAACGGGTGTCAGAATATGTGAGTATCTTAATGGTTCCATGGTTGAAAGCCGGTACCCCCCCTACAAAAGGCGCACATGATACTGCGCCTATTCCCTTCCACGTATAGTGGGTGCGTAGCGAATTCGAAAAGGTTTTACACATTAAGTGTAGTAAATACGCACTATAGGAACAGGATATCGCTATCAAGTTCAACAAAGTTAGGGGACCCTAAAGCTATATTAGTCCCCTAACTTTTTGTACTGGCGAACATTGGTATGGAAAAAACTGGATGTAAATACGCGTTTAATGAAAGGGTTCCGTCTCATGACAGAAACGGTAACGAGCTCATACAGTATAGCAGTCCAATGTTGGTTTATTGTACAAGACCACATTTTTATCGCTATTTAATTAACGCAGAAAATGACGAACACACAGAGGAAAATGAGGTGGAGTTCGCGATATCTAACGGATACGTTGTGTTGTTGTTTTTTTTCTCGACAATTGAAAATCGGAATTTGTTACCTCGATATTTTCGTGGATCATTACGTCCGGACGTTTCGCTTGTAATTGAAGGGTGATGCGTTATACCCCCTTCTGAAACAGCACCATTGGCTCGAGGCTGGCAGTATTTGTTAATAAATAACTTCACAAAAACAATTAAATAAGTAAACCGGAGTTTAGACAGCTCCCGATGGGTTTTCGTAAGTGTATAGTTATTACACAGTGAAGGCTTCACTGACCTCACGGGCACTTTTCGCTGGTGTGGTTGATAATGTCGTTGGTTTAATTGAAAGAAGTCTTATAACAGCCGCATGCTTAACAGGTATACTCAGAATGGGAGACAGGTGTATTCTTTAAAAGCACTGTTACGCTGACGAACGAGCTCGCTGCAGTTTCATTTTCGGTTTCTGTTTCAAACGTTATGTGGCGCCTCGTGTGGCAGTGCCTTGTGTCAAATGTATACACCTGTAAATAAAGGAGTTGGTGACTTGCTGTTCTTGGAGGCGGACGTGCTTCTTCTCTCGGCGCTGCGCGCCGAAGTCGTGGGTGGTTGCCGCCGGCGGCGTCGGTCTGCTGCGGCCTTCGTTCTTCTTCTTCGTCGGCGTCGCGGACACAGCAGAGCCCGAAACAACAACAATTCGCTTACACAGTTACCCGTCTGCCCAACGTAGGCTTCTCTCCCTCAAGAGAAAGATATGAATCAAAAAAGAGGGCCCCGATGTCTTACAGAGCAACCGACCACTTTTAAGCTAAACTACCGTCCTCTCAATCGAGGTGCGAACTTTTCGATCTTTTCGTTCGAGCGAAAAGTCCACGCCCGATTCAATACCTTTCGCGAAACGATGAGACAGCCCGTGAACGTATGGCATGGCTACATTTTCGTTGCTGCTTTTTTTGCTCCTTTTTCATGTTACGACAGCTTAAAGGGAAACGCAGCGTGTAATCTGTTTGATAAGTCCATCAGACGCCGATAAAGCCGCAGGCATGCGCGGGGCGCTATGCGTTTTTTTTTGCGTATTACAGCGTTGTTAAATTTTGCGGCACAATTGGTAACAGTGCGGTAAAGGAGGAACTGTATTGCTATGGGTGTCAAAATATCTTAAAGGAGCCGACGAATAATTAAAAAGTGATTTTTCAGAAGAATAGAACGAGTGTCACAGGTGACTTCACTTAAAATGGTGATATCTAGAAACAGGAAAAAAAATAAAGTGCCTTCTGGCAGACGTTTACGGGAAGATGAAATCGTAGACATAAAAAATCCGTGGTGAGGGAGTGTAGAGCCCAAGTTTGGTGAGCGGACTTGTCTTCAACGCTGCAACCTAGTCCATTTGTCGAAACGTCGTCTCCGGCGACAACACCATGTTATTTTGTAGTGTTCTTTTGTAGGGGCGTGTGAATACGTGAAAATTTCGAATAATGAATTGAATAGCGTTCTTTCTATTCGGTACTCAAATCGAATAACGCATATTTAAAATATCGCACGTTTTTTAAACAATGTTTGACTGTGAATCACCGACAGGGAAACACCGAAGGAACGAAACGTTTTAGTGATCATTTGATGTAGTAACTGAAGGCAGGGACTATACGGCAGCACTCCGCCTCAGAAGTGTAATTTTGGCACTCGTATACATGAATTACAACCAAGCTGGGCGTTGTGTTCGTGTACATTGTTCCTGCAGGTACAGTATTTAGCACTGATGGTTTGCTGTTTTTGATTCGAAGGCACAAGTTGTAATAAGTGGTTTATCTGCTTCATTATATATTTAGCTATATAAATGGTGCTCGGTTTAACATTGTCTAATGCTTATGTGTTATTTTCGTGTAGAAGCTATAGGCAAAGTTAAACCTTTAATGCGGTAGTCACTCCTGTATTTCAACCTAATGATTTAAAATACCTCACAGGCTCTAGTAATTGCACTAGGAATGTTATCATAATTTCAGTTCCCAGCTTTCATAATTGTATTTGTTGTTGTTGATTAACGGTGTTCACATTAATCCTTTGTAAAATTGTGAATACATGTGTCAAATAAAATTTTGCGGAATCGCAAGACTCCATATTGAAATTGGTTGCCTAACTATTCAGAAACAATCCTAATAGTACTCGAGTCATATTTGTATTTGATTCGAAGATTCAGCAATGTCACACCCCTAGGTTTTTGGGAGCTTGCACGCAAAAACAAACGAAGAGCACTTTATCTCAATCTGTTGATCGCGTTAACGCGGTCGAAAGGGCCACAACCTTCTCCACCCGAACAAAAGTAAGAGTCATGAGCATAGCGTAAATGCTCTTTGAAGCTCAGGAGCTCTAAAAACCATCTCTGTTGCGAAGCAAATGTTAACAAAAACGACTGCTTCATTGAGCTCATTGATACATGTCTTGGCGTACGTCGTGAACTGCCCATGCATGTAGAAGAGAATAAAATATTCCGCGTCTATCATGATAGCACTAAAACAGCATGGATTCGTAAGAAATTTACATAACATAATTAGATATTGCAAATAAAAGTGCATTTTACAACCAAACCATCGAGCTATCTGCGCAACAATTTACAGGTACTTCCGCTGACAGCTGGATGCTTTATGTTAGCAAGCGTGGCGCTTGGAGACAACACATAAAAGGTTAAATCGACTTCACCCCTCTGCAGCGAAGAAAATGCTTCGCTTGCAGTTTTTACACCGGATCAATTAAACATTGAGCGTACCTTTTTGGTTCGGAAGCGGTAGAGACGCTGGCCTTTCGGCACTCTGTTCGTTCTGCTTTCAGCAACACGTTGAGATGCCACGGATCACTGCAAATGTGCCCGATACATGGAGCATGAGATCACACCGCAGTTTTGAACCAAGTTCCAGGACATGACGTATAACTTGTTCGTAATGTTGACGCCACCAACTATTCGTACAGCACCTTCAGGTTGTAACTTTTTCTTTTTGCCAGTGCATAAGGCAGGACGTTCCGTAAGCAGTCGGTCGTCTTCTGTCAATCTGCAGAAACACTGGGGCGTTTTTCTCGGCTTCCTTGGACTACATTTCTTTTCAAACTCGCACCCATGCTTACAACAAGCACACATAACTGCGGCGGCAGTTATCACCTGTAAGCCTGCAGTCTTCACGCACAGGGATAGCCAGTTTGGCGACGCAAGGAATGACCGAAAGCGAACGGGTAGTAAGCATGCGATAAGGATTTCAACAGTGCATGCTTGATTGGGCTGGTTGGTCGTCGTCTACCGTGCGATAAGGAGATGCTGGACGCTGTCGTTTTCACCCACTCCAACTGACCTACAGTTCCCTTTAAAAGTTAGACGGCAGCCCAAGGCAAGCGGGCTGCTTTGTTTTCGCACTCGTGCCTTGAAACATTCTTACGACTCTGTTGAGTACTGTTTCAAGCTTCCGTGACGCAGTATCACAAAACTTTTTTCGTTTTCGTTAAAAGGCAGTGGCAGAACTCCAATAAAGTATCACCCTCTTGCTTTTTATTAACTTCGTTTGCAGCACTGTGCCCCGCCGCGGTGGTCTAGTGGCTAAGGTACTCGGCTGCTGACCTGCAGGTCACGGGATCGAATCCCGGCTGCGGCGGCTGCATTTATGATGGACGTGGAAATGTTGTAGGCCCGTGAGCTCAGATTTGGGTGCACGTGAAAGAACCCCAGGTGGTCGAAATTTCCGAAGCCCTCCACTACGGCGTCTCTCGTAATCATATGGTGGTTTTGGGACGTTAAACTCCACATATCAATCAATCGTTTGCAGCGCTGTCATGTTTCTTAGTCTTGCGTGTATGTTATTTCTGGTGACAGAAGTCAGTGTTGTTGTGGCTAATATTCACGTTCAGGGGGCGTTGTGCAAAGATCAACGAAGAATCTTTCCAATCAAGCGTCATTTTTATTTTTTTTTCTTGGTTCAAAATACTATATTATATGGAAGAAACTGTGTGACCACCTTAAGGGTGACATTCATTATGTGTGTCAAAAATGTTCATGCAGAAAAGGCTCGTACAGTCCAGATTCCACCGGCGAAACCGAAACGCAACAGAGCACTGTTGCGATATTCTTCCAAGACGTGCGGAATGAACTAGCGTCATTATATTAACCATTGCTTGACTTGGCTTCGTGTGATTAGGAGATAACGCGCCACGGTCACCTAGTGGCAAAGGCTACTGACTCGCCAGTCGCGGGACCGAATCTCGGCCCGAATCTCGATAGAGGCAAAAATGATTGAGGCCCTTGTGCTTAGATTTGGTGCACGTTAAGAAACCTCAGGTGGTCTAAAATTACGGTGCCCTCCACTGCGGCGTCTCTCATAATCATGTGGTAGTGTTGGGACATTAAACCCCAAGAATCATTACTGATTGCGGGATGACCTTGCTATTATAGCCCGCGGGACACGAATCCAGAAGAAATAGCTGTATCGCAATCGTTATCACGAACAGCGACACCCTTCTGGTCCTCTGCTGATTGCGATTATTGACGTTTTTCTTCCGGTTTCATTTGTGAACTTAGTCGAATTTGATTAGCCCGTAATAATTGCCAGCGTCCATTTTTTTTAAATATCTAAGCGGCAGTGGACTCCTCGCAAAAAAGGGCTTCAATTTTTACATTTGATCAGACCACCGGTTTCTACTAAATAAAAAAATAAATATTTAGTTACAGCAGCAATTGATGCCTCTAGTCATAATATATCCACCACCGAAGAAAAAATAATCAGGAAGGTAGCGAGGAAATATTGCTTTTTTTAGGATTTTCAGACACAATTCTTGAAGCACCCTGTATATACCAATATTAATGAGAACTAACAGACAACAATGCCTAGGAAAGTATTGGGGATGATACTACAAGTAATTGTAATGTAAACGTGAAGAAAGAAAAGGAGACGTCAACCTTTCATGCACGTTTCTTGTTTCGCATTTACTTTACGATTACTTGTAATGACATCACCTATACTTTTCTTGGCAGCATTGTCTCTTAGTTCTAATTATTATTGGCCCTGCCGTGGTGGTCTAGTGGCTAAGGTACTCGGCTGCTGACCCGCAGGTCGCGGGACGAAATCCCGGCTGCGGCGGCTGCACTTCCGATGGAGGCGGAAATGTTGTAGGCCCCTGTACTCAGATTTGGGTGCACGTTAAAGAACCCGAGGTGGTCGAAATTTCCGGAGCCCTCCACTACAGTGTCTTTCAAAATCATATGGTGGTTTCGGGACGTTAAGCCCCACATATCAATCAATCAACAAATCTAATGAATATTGGGTCTAACAAAAAAAAACTGGCCCTTAAATTTCCACTTCTTTTTTTCTTTATATACCAGGTTTCTCACGTAACTAGAATCAAACATAAAAAAGGGGCTAACCACAACTGCATGGAACCAGTGACATACGGCTTGCCGTCATGTGTTGCTCGGTGGCAAAGTTTTGAACCATGAAGCTGTTTAGTGAACCGTTTTAGGCACGACAAACCAAATTACTATCACCATCATAAATGGGTATGTGCCCTATAAATTCGGTAAATTATTTTACTCACCACTGGTTCAATACAAATAAAAGTCACAGCTGTGCCGCGAAGGCGAAGCAATGAACGTAATAGCAATGAACTGGAAGGTCACGCGAAGAATGGCAAGCAGATCGAAACGTGCCCCGCGCTTGCACAAGTGACGAACGAAATGTACTCACAGGTGCAGATGAAACCGAATAAGCGTCTGAGTTGTGACTTCGTTGTGTCTGAAAAGCGCGTCCTTTTCGCAAACGGAGACTGTGCATGCAATGAGAGCAGTGACCTTTCTGTGCCCGGTGACTAAAACGCAGTCGTTCCGGTAATAGCACAAGGCGTATGATTGTCCCCACGGAGAGATAAGCGAGCGAACACGGGGGCGTCCGCTTTCCGCGGAGCAAAGTACGCGTGGGAGATGAGAGCACGCGCCGCCGCGTCGTGTCGATCTGGCGACACGCGCTCACAGCGCCATCTCGCTAGTAATACTGAAAACACTATAGTTCCCCCAAGATGTCCATCGGCAGCAGTAAGTGGTAGACATAATTAGCTTGTCGTTTGAACGTTGAAGCAGGTGCTCCTTCCTAGCTCAGTGGCTAACGCCTCGCACTCGCAATTCAGAGGTCAGACGCTTCATTCCACGCACCGGAGTCTTTTTTTGGATTATTTTTCTTCCTAGCGTTTTAATGTATGTATATAGATACGTATACACATACGGTGAATGACGGCGACGGCGACACCGGCGGCAAAGTCTAGCCAAGAGTTTCCATAAAATTGCTATCGCAATGAAAAAGTCAGCAGTTAGCTGAACTACAAACGGCTGTGAAGCGATGGCGGTGAGCCGAATGAATACTCTCGTACAACGAGAAAATACTAACAGGAAAGGTGACGGCGGCTCCGAGAAGACCCCGAAGCAATGAAAGGCCTAGCCAACGACGGCGTGCTGCACACGTCAATGAGAGGTGCGAAAGCTTGGTGTAAGCGGGAGTTTGTCTGTCTCGTAATAGGACTTCCGTGTCATGTCTTTGACTGTCTGTCGTTTAACTCGAACCCCTCTGTGCTGAGAATCGATGCATGAACAACTTATAGCATCCCCTAGCTCTGCGCTAGCAACGCCCTAAAATCAACATAGACAAAGCCTGCATCCCCCAGCTAAGGCCTAGAAACAACCTAGAAGGAACTAGATTACTCTGGAGGCGGAAATGTTGTAGGCCCGTGTGCTCAGATTTGGGTGCACGATAAAGAACCCCAGGTGGTCGAAATTTCTCGAGCCCTGCAGTATACGGCGTCTCTCATAATCATATGGTGGTTTTGGTACGTTGAGCCCCACATATCAATCAACCAATCGACTAGATTAGTCTTCAGACCCGCTCATTTTTGGATGTTTCAAGCCTTGCGTGGCTTAATTCAAGCTTCGCCGATTTTTTGTACTGGGTTTCTTACGCGCCAAAAGGCGTTTTGTTACGATTGTAGGAGAAATTATAAAATGACCGATACATTTTTTTTGTGTTCACATACGTAAATGCTGCTTGGTAATTTTTCTGCCATTTAAAGAAAGCCCATAATCATCATCATGACTAATACCATGACAGGACACAGGCCTCTGCCATGATACGCCAATCAACCCGGTCTTGTGCTTTCTGCTGCCACGTTATACTTGCAAACTTTTTAATCTCTTCGGCCTACCTAACTTTCTCCATCCCCATCGTGCTTCTGCCTTCTAGAAGTGGTAATCTAGTCAGTTACCCTTAATGACCAGCGGTTATCCTGCCTAAGTGCAATAGTATACGCGCCCGGCCCATGTCCATTTTTTCTTGATTGCAACTATGATATCCATAACACCGGTTTGTTCCCTGACTCACCATGCTCTCTTCTTGTCTCTTAAGGTTACAGATATATCATTTTCCTTTCCATCACTGGCTGCGTCGTCTTCAATTTAAGGTGAAGCCTCTTAGTAAGCCTCGAAGTTTCTGCTTCGTAGGTACTGGCAAGATGCAGGTGTTATGTATACCTTCCTCTTGAGAGTTAGTGGCAGATTACCATTCATTATTTGAAAATGCTTGCCGAATGTGATCCACTCCATACCTACTCTTCTAGTTTTTTCACTCTCATAGTTCGGCTCCGTGGTTACCACCTGTTCTAAGCAGACATATTCCTTTACAATTTCCAGCGCCTCTCCACCCATCGCTAAGTGCTGTTTTCTGCCGAGGCTGTGGCACATTACTTTAGTTTTGTTCAGAATAATTTTAAGACGTACTTTCCTGCTTTATGTGTCCAATTCAGCAATCATGAGATGTAATTCGTCCCCCGAGTTACTCATCAAGACAATGTCATCGGTGAATCGCAGGTTACTAAGGTATTCTCCATTAACTCTTATCCCTAACTCTTCCCAATGTATAGGGTATCGAATACCTCCTGTAAACACGCGGTGAATAGCATTGGAGAGATCATGTCTCCCTGCCTTACACCCTTCTTTATTGGGATTCTGTCGCTTTCTTTATGGAGAACTATGGTGACTGTAGATCTTCTGTAGATTTCCTTCAGTATGTTTATGTATAGGGTTCGTCAATGGCCTGATTCCGCAGTGTCTGCATTACTGCTGATGTCTCGACTGAGTGAAATGCCTTCTCGTAATCTATGAAAGCTATGTATTGGGATAGGTTGTATTCCGCGCATTTCTGCATTACCTAATTGATAGTATGAATATGGTGTATTGCCTGTATGAAATCCTGCTTCATCATTTGGTTGATTGAACTCCAACGTCGCCATATTTCTATTAGCTGTTACTTTTGTAAATATTTTGTTGAGAACTGACAGTAAGCTGATTGGCCTGTATTTTTTTAAAGTCCTTGGCGTCTCCTTTCTTATGAATTAGAATGATGTTGGCGTTATTTCAAGATTCCGGTACCCTTCGCGTCAAGAAAAACCTCGTATATAAGGTGGCCGGTTTTTCTAACACAATTGCTCCGCCATCTTTCAGCAGATTCGTTGTTACGTTTTCCTCACCAGCGGCTCTGCCTCTGTAGGGAGGTTAACTAGACTACGTGTAGGGAGGTTAACTAGACTATGTGTAGGTTAACTAGACTACGTGTGTAGGGAGGTTAACTAGATATGTGTAGCAAACTGGACGCATAGTCTAGTTAACCTCCCTGCCTTTCCTACATTCCTTCTCTCTCTCTCTATTGCATTCTTTCTAGGGCTTCCCTTACTGGTAGGATGTCGAATTTCTCTGGATTATTATTGTTTCTTAAGATATCATCCTGGTTGTTTCGGCTTCTGTATAGCTCTATGTAAAACTCCTCTGCCACCTCAACTATCCTATCTATATTGGTTATGCCATTGCTTTCAATGTCCCTTCAGGCATATAATCGATTTTTGCCTATGCACAAGTTTGCCTTCGCAGCTTCTAGGTTTATGTCGATTTTTACAGCTTGCTCAATTCTCTCCATGTTATACCTTCAGATGTCGGCTACCTGAATAACTTCGATACGTCCACTGGCTCTATTTTGTCATTTGCATTTGAGGCTTATGAATGCTTTACCAACTGGACCACCATGGCGGGTCCCAAATCAAAAATCGAAGAAGGCTCACGTTAGAGATTTGCGAAATTTTCAGGGTGATAAAATCAAACTCAGCAGACAGTTTTGCTTGCCATCAGCATACGTAAGGAAGGCAGCGCCCGGATGACTGACGTTGATGACGTCACGTCATCGTCCAACGAATGCTAAACAGCCAGAATAACGTATTGTGTCTTTGGAGTTTGTGGCAGCCACTCTTCCTTCTTTTAGGGCTCTTTACTCTGGCGACGGTGATTCTTCAAGGCACCCGTGGGACGACCACTCAGCGACTTCTACATGAGCAGCATTCGTAACGGAGCACTTAGCGTGCGCCGCGCAAGATTTAGCAGCACGCTCACTCTGCGGACCTGGACGCATCTGGACGCGTCTTCCTACGCAGCGTAGTGCCGTCTCGCCGCTGAAGGGCTCGTTAACGTGCTCGAATAAGGGAGGGCGAGCACAGGCTCAGACGTGTGCGCATCGCTGAGCGCGTATAATACTTATACTGGTGAGTGGGCGCCTCTACCACTGCGCTTGCATGGTATTCGGAAAGGTGGGCGGCCAACAAACCCTTTGCGAAGACTAGTCGTCGAGATGAAAAATGACGAAGTCGGTAACACAAGTTTGTCGACCATATGAATTCCTAAGGAAGCGCTCGGCTGTCTCACATCAGACGCATAAACATAGGGTAAATTTAAACGCTTCGTATACTCATTGCTCTCTCTCTGCCTTGCGCCAAGCGTCCATTCTGTAAACTCTCGTCCGGGTTGGTGACCTCCATTACCTCATACGAAATCCACGTTAATTCGATTGTGAAAAATGAGGGTGCGAGGAGTGTCTCCGATCTTCACTGGTTGTCAGTGTGGTAACGAGAAAAAAAAAACACAGGGTTCCTTATGAATCCACCTAAGACGACTGCCAGGCGACCGCAGTCACCTTCTTTTTCTACTTTGTCAATCTGTTGATCCTGCCTCGCCTTCTCCAGAATATTTCTGCGCCTCACGTGGTCTTGCCGGGCCTTGAGGCTCGGAGGCATTCATTTCAAGCTTTCTCCTCCTCACCTGGTTTTGCACTGCCTCCGTGATCACCCATCTTTGAAAAATTTGACCAAGCGACGTTTGTGTGGTGGCGACGAGGAGTGTCATTACCCATAGAGACGTCATAAAGACTGTACAATGACGTCCCTATTATTGGTTATCTGTGACGTCGCCATGACGTCCTATCGCGTAATTTTTTTAGATGCGGAGCATCTAATACTCGAGGCTTGTAGTGCGGCGCCGTCCGCAAGCTTCCTCCTCCTTCTTCCACCATCTGTGCATCCCTTCCTCCTCTACACACCGCGCGCGCTTCACTCCTCCACCATCTGTGCACCCTTCCTCCTCTACACACCGCGTTCGACATCTACAATTCTCCTGATTCTCCAGTGGACGCGCATGCGCCGTCGCGCTTCGAGAACATTCAACAGCTGACAGTGCATGCGCCGTCGCGCTGTATAAATACTCAAGGTCGGCGCTCGCTCGCTCAGTTGCCGCTCGTCGGTTGGTTTGTACGGCGCGTCGACGTCCAAGGTCGCGGTGAAATGAATTCCAACGAATCCACAAACACAATGATCGACGTCCCTTCGACCAGCGCCGCCCTTTCGCATACGTGTGTACGTGTTCACTCATTTAACACCCCCTCCTACAACCACGTTAACCAATTTAGCCATCGACCCAAGTAAGTCGCAATTTAACACCCCATTTCACAACCACGTTAACCAATTTAGCCATCGACCCAAGTAAGTCGCACTTTAACACCCCGTTGACCAATTATATGCTCCGCATCCTCCTCAGTGTTCCCCCGAGGGAAGCTGCGGGCAATTTTTTTTCTTTTTACATCACTCGTATTGACGCCGCGGGACGCCGCCGGAATCCACTGCCACCGGCGGTCAGTTTTCGCACTTGATGAGGCATCTATAGGGCTTTTTCCATAATATACGTCGGCTATCACTCACGTCTTCAATTGCACTGTTCACACCACGTTAACTGAAAATAAGACAAATGAGCTCGATCTACAATTAATGCAGCATATATGTCGATAATGAGCCGGTAATATTGACCATATATTAGTAAATAAATGATGGTGTGATGACCAGTGCTGATTTGCGTAAAAGCAGTATGCTGATTTTATGTAAAACACGCTTCCCGTGGTCACACTTCTTTTCCGGAAATACTATTTAGGATTTCCAGAAAGCGCGTGATGGGCGTTTCTATAAACTTAATTTAAGACGCTAAGGCGCACAAACATGTTTTGATAGCGGAAAAGGTACCACGCTTCGAGGCGACAGCCGTCCGTTTCAGGTCTACATATAAGTTATCGTCCTCCGCTATAGCTACTTTGTCTAGTCAGTTCCAACATACACTACTGTTGTATTTACTATAGACTTGTGTCGTGACGCTTTGGCATTAAGACATTATAGCGGGAAACACACATTATTTCTGAATGACGTATGTGCTTTTTTAATATTTTATAGAGTTATCAAGCGCAACTGTAATAAGCCTGCGATACTTCACAGCGTGAGTGACAACCCACGTATACATGAAGCCCGTTCTCTGGAACTGTACATATTAGGAATAATTTACGTGTACCGTCTAGATAGCAGCACCATTTAAATCATAATTAACGGAATTACAACGTGCCAGTGTTGTCTATATATGTGCTCCTAACATTGACAAAAGCGTAGAATTGTAATAACATTTTATTTATATTTGGTTTCCTTGCAAATACCCTATATTTATGAACATATGGTGGCCTCACACCTGTTTTCACTCCTTTATTTTGTTGAGTGCTCTGAACCGTACGATAGCAATATCGCTGTATTGGCTGTTGTCTTCGTTGAGGACGTGTCAGCCGGCGTGAGTCATTTGTATACACTTTTATTTCGCCATTTAAAATATATAATAAACGGAGGGCAACAGCGCAAAAACAGGACGGAGAAAGAATGGTCAAACAACACAACACAAGCAACATTAAACTGCACGTCCACGATGCCGCTGGGTTTAACGAAACGCAATCTGTTGTCGGTCCTTTGTTCCTACATAACTATGTTACGAAGTCACTTTTAGAATTTGCGTCAACGAAGTCCCATACCACGTCGAAAGGAGCGCTGTCTTTCATTAGGTATAGCAGTTCGAAATCTTTAGTGCACAGGACAGTCTGTCTGCCTGCGCTATATATCTGTACATTATAAATGGCCACGGATTGATTTTTCAGTCTTGCGAAAGCTACCAGTTGCTCTCGTTTAGTGTAGAGCTATGGCTATTGTTACCACAAACACAGGGTTACCAGGGACACGCTGTTTCATCAACCAGAAAGCCTCCCTATGGCAATAACGTGCACATTAACGTTAACACCGTAACAGTAAGAAAAACTGCGTCACAGTGTGATCGAACGAACATTGTATATACATTAACTTTGTCGTATGGTGTGCGAGATGATCCTGACGGCAAATCATTTGCCATCATTGCCCGCCGATATCCCATGTGAGCCAGTGTGTACGCGACGCTTCGGAAGTCGCACCATACCATTTGTCGAATACATTTTCTGCTTTTTCTTTAACATTACGTCGTGCCTTGCCCTAACAAAAGCGCTGCGACAAGATCCCACAATTGGTGGTCGCAGTAAAAAAGCCAAGATGTGCATATTTCTCTTAGCTTTCGTTTAGCGCCAGTACGCTTCAGCAGATGCTTTTGAGTTAGGAGAGCCGGGCAGTTTATTGTGCGTGTCTGAGAAAGGGGCAGATCGACACTGTCGCAACGCTGGTTTAGACTTCCAGGTCTGTCACACGGAAAGTTGATACTCGGGAGCCCGGAGAAAGAAAGAAAGATGAGAAACTGGGAGCGATGGGCTCTTGAAGCTGCATAAACGAGTGGCGTCGGCGGTGGCCCGCTCGGTCGACCGGCAGCATCAAGAATGAAGAGGCCGAGCAAAGCAAGACGCAGCAGCCATTGCCCGCGACACACATGCTTCTCGCGCCGCGCCAGCGTCGGTGCGCATCGCGCGGCGGAATTGCCTATTTCCCTGAATGGCCACTTGTGCCATTCGAGGCTCCGCCCGGAGTGTTGAAAAGAGGAGGAGAATGGCGCTCTCCAAATGGCACCGACGTGTCTTGTGTGGTATATTTACCACGTGTCAGTAATTAGGTGGTCCGAGGCGCGCTCTTTCTCCCTCTCAAAGCGCGCTTTGAAAAGCCGCCGCCGCCGTGAGCCTAAATGGAGCCGCAAACGGGCATTAATAGACGAGGCCCGAGTCGCCGGGCCCCGCGTGTGGAAGCAAAAGCGTGAGCTCCCCCCCTTCAAGCCGACTGCTGAGACGCCCCGGGAATTGTCTTGCTGGGCGAAATGTACGCCTGCACGAACCGGCTGCGCTCACATTGCGCTCGGCGAACTCGCGCGCGCTCTCAGGTGTGTCTACGCCGCCGCAGGCCGCGCCACCCGCCAACGACGTGGCCTCTTCGACGGCTGCATTTCGCTTGGGCAGCTGCCGACATTCTCCACTGCCACGCTAACTGGCTCTCACGACACCACTTTCCCTGAGGGACGTGGCATGGACAAAAACAAAAAAAGAAAGAGAAAGAAAGAAAGAAATAAAGAAAGAAAGAAAGAAAAAAAAAGCGCCACTTGATTTACCACTACACGCTACACGCATTTGAGAATCCCCCTGAAGTTGCCTCACATGCACAGACACACATACTTGTGCATTCGAAGAAACTTTGCTGCGGTGACCCTGAAGCACAAGCCATAACACTGACTCTGAGGGCCACGCTGCTTCCTTCGGGATTTTTAGTAATACTGTTTACCATGGGCTTAGGTATCGACCTTCGACCACGTTCGACCACGACGTTCGACCACGTATGCTTGAGCTGCGTCTGTCTTGCGTTTTCAATTTAGTATTAGGTTCGACATCATTCTCTATGCTTCTGCGTCTTATTTTCACGCGTATAGCCCACACATGTATGTACATGAAACTCCCATTGCTCTAATATATCCGGTTTGCTGAGATGTACTTCTCGCAATCCAACACGTTGGACAGATAGCCACAATAAATCATTCTAAACGTTTGGCAGGTAGAAACATTTCTTCACCAAATTCAGTACGGCTTCATCCCTCTATAGGACCGGTCGTTTTCAGGGACCTGCATGGTGCGGCAGGTTACTTCTGCGTGGCAGGCCCAAAAAAGCTTATCCAATGCTACAAATCATTTTTTATTTACATTATGAAGCTCTACGGCAAGGACTCACTAAATAATAAAAATATACGCAACGTAAGCTACGAAGCCAGACTATCTCGAGGACTCGTCCTTGCCCACAATGAATTTTACAACTCTTCCTAAAAATACGAACGAATATGGCTTCTTCTGGCACCGTGCAGACTGTAGTCATGACGTCTGTTTGGAGGCTGTGTTGCCATGGTCATTTTGTGGTTCGTGATGGTGGAACAATCTCTATTTAATTATTCGTTTTCTTGTTCCTCTTATGACGAATAAATCACCTGACAGACGAGAACACAATCAGGCGCAGAAAACACGGGCGCCCACTGTGTGGGCAAACATGCATATGCAGCCTCGTTCTCTTGCTTTTGAGTCTATCAGCGATTGAGTGAAACATGAAAGCAATGCCTCGGAAGGTCGATCGTCACCGACTGAATAACACGTCCACAAAAGCCTAATCAGCACCTTGTAACAGCGATACAAGCTCTCTGGCCTAATACGTGCATATATCGAATTCACTGATTAGGCAAAGCTTATCAGCGTAGTTTTAGCAGAAATATCTCCGAGGCACGTTGATGAAATTCACATAACGACCGGTGGAATAGTGCGCTGAATAAATATCACCAAGAGAGTCTTGCGTATTGTCATGGGAATGAAGAAATTCGGTGAGGTTCTTCTCAAGTCTTTCTTGAACAGAACAGTTGTATATAGTTGAATTCCGACAGCGTAACTCAACTCAGTACAATTTCTCCTAAAAGCTTCCCTTGCGTACATAAAACTAAGCGGCTCTGGTTTTGCGAAATCAACAAAATATCAAAGAAAAAAACAAAAAAATTACTATTTTGAAATATCCTACAGGGAACATTGTTTCTAAACATATTCTAACAACACCATTACCATAAATGTTGTATTGAAATGAACAGTTAAAGTTTACCTTGCCCAGCCGGCAATCAGTAACATAAAAGCCGCGCATCTCCGCTCAATTGACTCTGTTCCAGTTCCTACCTATACACTTATGGTACGAATATTTTTTTTTAAGATCCGGAGAAGTGCCACCCCTTAGGGAGACACCGCAGGCCGCTCCCAGGTAGGGACACTAATATACATAGCCCCTATACACATATATATTGATGGCAAAATTATTGGATATTGTTTTCTATGCGCTAACGCCTTGCAAATGAATTGGAAGTTCGGCAATTACAGTTACAGATTCTCTCTCGTCATGTTCAGGACCTTGTGCGGCAACAAACTCAACACTCTTTATTATGTTTTGTCATCTAATACTTAGAAGCTTACAAAAAAATCAGATTGCTATGGGGCCACCGCGAATTGTTTCTGAATAAAATATGGTGAACTCATTAGCCACATTATCTCCAAACTGACTGCTAGTGCTACTTTACCGATGTCTTATATGACAGCTTTAAGGCATAGAATTGCTTGTTTACAAAGCGACTCTAGCAAATGATTACTGAATAAAGTAGCACTTCCTACGCCTAATTCTTTCGTGGAACGGACAGCGGTGTCCACCTCGAGAACTAGGAGTCTCATCAGATTGCGCAGTATATTTCGACAACTAAATTTTTCCTGAGATTAAACTCGTCTCAAGGCGTCCCCCTTTGCCGATCCCGCAAGGAAAGTGAAACTATAGACAATTTCTTCATATTATGTCACTGATATTTCAGGTAAAGAAAACGGTATATCGTAGCTTAATTTAATTCATAAAATAGTGTTTCAGTGAATTTGTTATTTGGCGTCATTACATTAGGTCACAGTCCGAGGGATGTCTGTTACTTCGGGTTCTATTATACGCGAATGTAACAAAAATATTGCCTTGTTTATTTCTTATTGACTCCTCTATTTTGCTTAAAATACATTTCGTTAGTTCATTCTTTACATAACTTCCCTATTAGAGATATTTACCCAAGATCATCTTCAGGTAACACAAATTGGATGGGCGGCCGTGAAGAAATATATCATTTTCATCCTAATCAGACGCTGCAGTAGTTGTGCGCTGCCTATAGGCACCATTCATTGCAACATTCTTTGAGATGCACAAAAATGTGGTGCTCAGCCTCTCTTTTTCCTACGTTGCGTCAGCATTTAGAATTTGCAAAGAATGATGATCTAGCTATAGAAAAGACGACACTCAAAACAATCATTTTTTTTTCATTCTGATTACTGTTCAGGTTTAATGTCCCAAAACTACGACATGATTATGAGAGACGCCGTAGCTAGCAGGGGGCTCCGGCAATTTCGATCTCCCTATGGTTTTTCGACATGCACCTGAATCAAAGTACACACGCCTTGATCATTTTCATTTCCATCGAAAAATGCGGCTGCCATGGCCGAGATTCGATCCTGCTACCTGCAGGTAGCGGGATCGGGTGGCAGAATGCGCAACAACAAGCCGAAAAGAGTGCTTATGCAACATGTTCTAAGCACGCGTTATATTGGTGGTCTTACATGCTGGACACTGCGCGCCAGATAGTCCTGATGCCTTGACCTACCCCTCTTCTTAACTTAAATCTTGTAGTCATGCCTCCAACAAAATGTTGAGGGAAACTGAGAATGTGTGGCGGTATAGAAGTAAAGATATCTGCAGTTTTAGCTCTATCTATAAAACGCTTCAGACGCTGGAAGCATCTGCGTTCGAGTTCCCAGAGCACACTTGACAGTGTAGCATGAACAGTTTTCTTGGAGAACGTGATATGCACTAAAGATGTTTTCTAAATTTTTTTTCTGGTTACAACACAAAACTTAACTCTTCCGCGTGAGAAAATGGATAAATGCTCACGATCCAAACTACGCAGCTGAGTGTCATGGTGCAATTACCGCGCACAGCGTCCTATGCATTGGGGCTCTGCAGCTGAAGCTAACGTACATAACGCCTATAGTGGGAACTACAAACTAATTTAAATTTATCTCTACATACACTAATGTCGTTTGCAACTTCTGTGCGATGTCGTGCTGGAACACGACTTATTCAAGGAGTGACTGCGAGCGCTACTTTATTTGTTCATACTGACTTCGCAGCTTTCTTTCTTTTTTCCTTTTCAGTCATATGAAGAATTTGCACCATGCAAGGTGCCACTCGGCACACTCTCGCCCGTTCAGGTGTCATCCGTTAGGCGGCGGACCGTCTTGTGAAGAAGTCAGCTTCGATGTAGCTAGAATCAGAAACGCAAAAAAAAAGGTACTTCAAGTTATCACTGCGAGAAAAATAGCACATTTATTTAGCTCCGGAAACATATGAATGAGCTGCAATCGTATTTCCGCAGCTAGACAATTTTAAGGTTACCCTTACAGGATGCTGCACAGAGCAGATGGACAGCCAGGAATATATTGAATAATTCGGCATCTTGACCAATTTTATCACAATTTCATCAATTTAAACTGGTTGGTCTGTCTTCGCGACGTTTTTGTTTCGCAGGAGGTATAGTTTGTTCAAGTCGAAACTTATTTCCTTATCAATCCCTCGCCCCCCCCCCCCCCAACATTTAGTTTCAAGAATATGCACATAAATCATAGCTGTTGGAGTTTAACATCCAAACACCACGATATAGTTCCTACCATGGCACCTGCTTCAAAATCTGGTCCACTGTATTCCTGACTTGCGCAGAGTAACGTCAGTCTGATATTTTGTTTTAATCTAGGACTCCAAATCTCTAAAAAGGCTTCGGCACACAGATGTGTGCTCAAGGAGGGGAGCATAGGGGGAGGGGGCGACTGCATTTTGTAATCCTCAAGAGTGGTGCCAAGTGTGCCCATACCTACACTGAATCGGAGCTATCCAGTAACGTTCTGGTTCAAGATCATGCAGATTTTTGGAGATAACGGTGGTCGAGGACTTCTGTGCATTCAAGAGCTGCTTATACGTGCCACCTTTAACATCCGAAAGGCGGGGACCAAAGACAGGTCATTGTGAGGAGCACATGGCTGTTTTATTTCCATTTTTTCTCATTTATTGCGTAAAAACTTTCTTTTGGACTTGAATAATATAGACTAATATAGTGGGGGCGGGGGTAGCGCCGTGCGATGAAACTTGACACCCCCGCTAATGGAGAACCTTTTGCATGCCAGTGGGAACAAGTAGCATTCAGTAACTCTTGTTGTGGTAGCTCTAAAGAGGAAATTACACGAGTTCGCGTCCATTTAGTTTGTGTGCGAGTCTTCATGCACCTTACAAAGAACTCATTCTGGTACGAAGTGGTGCAGATGGCTATAGTGCAGCGCTCCGCGGCGAGAAGCTGACCATCCGTTCCAGGGAGACATGCTGGTGGAATTGCGGAGCGACGGAGCAGGGCACGTACCGTCGTCGAAGGGTGGTATGAGGAGCGAGCGTGCCACGACGAGTCCCATGGCGAAGTGGAGCAGGCCTGAGACGAGGAAGAGAAGCAGCTGCGCCGGCGACCGCAGCCAGGAGAACCGCGATGGTTCGGAGTCATCCTCCAGATGAGCCTGGACCTGACTGGCCAGGGGTATCGTTTGGTTGGACGGGCCTTCCACCTCATTCCTGGAAACATGCGGCAACGCGCACACCTTACTCATTATTGGGATTTGCTTGCAACGAAAAGCGACTGTGTTTCAAGTTTTCTATTTAATTTTCGTCTCTGGCAGAGAGAAGGACCAAGTCACAGAGTCACATATGACAGGCCCAAATTTTTTTGCTCATTCATATTTTTGCGGATTACTGAACTGAGGAGCTTTGTCAGAGCAGTTGCTTCGCGAAGCGACCGCAACGAGCAGTTGGCAGAAGAACACTATAGTGCGATACACAACACAGCAAGGCTAGTTACACAATGTTTTAAAATAAATGACACAGAAGTAAAGACTCGTAACCTCCAGAAAAGCATAGATCAGTGGAACAGGCTCCACAAAGAATAAAAGAAAACAGTAGCACGACTTTCCAGTACGCTGACGTGTGGCACGTACGCTAAAACTTAACTTATTTAGTGTCTGTACTTCTACTCAGTTTTACTTCCTTCAGAGAATGAGTTACTACGACGAACCGGCGCTTAGGATTTTATCTCGATGGAAGGGGAGAGCCCCGCACCCTCTTATGCACGTATATTCTCAGGTTTGTGCTCTGTGTGTGTGTGCTTCTATATGATGGGAAAGAGTAACAACTCCGAGGAGACCCCCCCCCCCCCTTCCTGTTCTCTCTGGGTGCGTACGAGGAGGAATAATTTTGTTTCATACGCATACCACATTAAAGACATTTAGCAGAGCTACTACAGAAACTTTGCCATGTATACCACCACGCTGATATGGAGAAAAAAAAGTATTGAATGATGCGCAGCCACATAAATGAAGCGTTCTGACTAGCGTCTTGAAGGAGATTGTTTGCTTTTTACTCTCCCCGTGTGGTTGAAATGAACCTACGTTTGTTACCCCACTCTCGCAATGTGAAACTATCTTATGACTATGCTTGCGTGATTTGCAGTATCAGGAAGCTTAAAATTAGCATGAGCCTGTCGTATATGCTTGCGCTCCTCGAACTTACCGCTTTTTGTACCTGAAAGTCACCATGTTAAAGCGAATGTCTGCTCTGAAAAGAGAGTGAGAAAAAAAAGGCATCAAAATAACCATAGTGATTGTTAAAGTATTGAGCAAGCTAATGACCTACAGTATCACTTACTGGAACTCGGGCATAAACGTAAGCAAAATTTCTAACCAAGTTCTGTACTCACAAGCGAAATCTTGGTCACTACAGTTAACGCTCTAATGGCCACCATGGCTGTGGTATTTACTACGAATGAAAAGAAATAAAAGAAAAGTCTCAAAAAAATGCTAAATTTTACGTTGGTGAGCAACATATTCGGAGCCGCTATTCGCTCTTTTTTGCGCAAGAGTGCTTCATCAAAGGCTGGCGCTCACGTGCACGGGATTCGTGATATAGGAAACATGTACGATTAACGATGTGACCGTCTGCCGTAGAAGTTATGTGAAACATATTTTGCAATTAATCATGGTCTTCATTTTCTCAGAATCTTTCAGACAGCTGTTTCACAAGATCATCTGAGTACAGAGATTTGGGTTAGCCGAGGTTCGTATAGGGAGTCACAGCTCTATAGACCCTTTTGCTGTTTACAAACACAGACCCTTGATGACATCCGGTGTCTTCCACTGATGTGCCTTAATAGCATCGGTGGGCAAGAAGAGCTTAAGAAAATCGCCCGCCCACTTTCTACACCTTTCTTTCCTTATTTGGCAAAATACATTCCAACAGATGTTCTTTTGAGCTACATAAACACTAAAGCAGATTCCGTTGAACCTAAAGCGTGTTCCTTTATGTGAAAAACTAATGAGAGACATTCCTTTCCCCTTGAAAACACCTTGAAAACATGCTTTCAGTTTTGACGTTAGGAGCTGGTAAATAAGGTGTTCAGAAGATTTTTTTTGGTACAACGCTCGTGACCTTGAAATTGTTTATATGATTGTTACCAGGTAGCTGAATAGAGAATGCAGAGAGGCTGTAAACTGGGGCTTACTTTTTCGTGACCCTGTAAGTTTGTTCGTCATTGCGCTCGTCTGTTTGGTATTCACTCATGTTGCATGACTCTGTAACTGTGGGAAAAAAAACATCAACTTGAACCCAACAGAAGACTAAAATGATGCAAATTTCCTTAAAAAGGGAAAAAAGATAGATCCTTCAAAGCAAGCAAGTACCACTGCACCATAGTCCCACTTCATGCTATCATGATGCTGAAAATATTTTCAAGGGTGTGTAAGCAAATGGTAAAGACCACTTATTGAAATAAGACATTTCTGAATTCGGCCAGTAAAATCGATTCTGCGATGGGGTGCAAGTGGCGTGTGAGTACGCGGGTAAGTACAACAGGGATATGCATATTTAAGGGGAGACCTGTGACTTTCATCTATTTTGATTGGGTGCACTGAATGAATTTGAACAAACTTGTTCATTTTTTTGCGGATTCCAAGTCACTTATTAGATTTTTAGTAGCTGTATTAGGACAAAAATATTCGCATTTTAGAAGCCTAATTTTTATGGTGCTTTTCGGCAACTTGGCTTTGTCAAACACAAGTACAAATTCTATGTCAAGATGGCGAGAGCTGCTCTAGCTGCTAATGCTTATGTCATTTTTTTCAATTAACTCTGTATGCACAAAAAGGTAGACACAAAAACAAATTTTTTGCGACTTTTGATACTCGATAATTGTAATTTGGTCAACAACGTTTAAAAAAATAAACAAAGTTCCCAGCTAGACTAGTTTTCTAGCAGGCTTGCCATATACTTTGTTTTTGTGTGTGACAAAGCAAAGTTGTGAAAAATCCCCATAAGAAATATGCTTGAACATGTGTTGAAAATTGCATATATTTTTTCTAATGGAGATAATAGAAATCTACTTGGAGATTTGGAGTCCTATAGGAAAAAATTGAATACGTTTGTTAAATTTCATTCAGGGCACTTTATTAACTAAAGATAAGTTAAAGTCCTACATCTTCTCCTTAACGCGTTCACGTGCAGGTCACGGGGGCGCCGTAATCTGGCTCATGTTTTCCTACGAAAAACGACTGAGCCACGATAACTGTACCAGTATTCACACACACACACAAACGATTTTCTTACGCTGGTATACTAAGCGGGCGCTCTGAAAACGTTATGTCGTGCCTCATATTAGCTGAGGCGGCCGTGCAATTTCGAACAGCAGTTACGAACCGAAAGCTTTACGAATCGAGCCCGCGACACGTGACGTCACCGAGTCAGTGACTCCTTCACGCTGATTGCCTGCCTAGCCGTAGATTAATTGAACGGAAATCCATTCCAAGAACTCACATTTTCCCCATCACTGAGGCAAAAGCAGCTCTGCGCGTCGTCCAAGACGAGCGTATATAAATGTCATTCAGCGTGATGCAGTCGAAAGAAATGGCAAGAAAAGTGGCCCTCCAGCGCCTACCTGCGCCGAACGAAGAGCTTGAGGCGGCTCCTTTGGTGCTCATTCCCCGACGTGTCCGTCAGGTAGACAACCGGGTGAAGACGTCCATGGCGTTTTCGGCGCCGAGAAGCCTGCAATGGGAGCCCACTTGCTTGCTTGCGAGCCCACTCGACGCCTCACTCGCAAGCAACGCTTCTTTGTCTTTATCTTTGACTGGCCTATGAAGCCCCTCTATACTCTAACAGTAGCTGGAATCAGGTATAAAATCGTTCATACTATTTCATTTGTCCTTTAGTCTAAAAAAAGAAACAAGGATAATAGGGCATGCACATGGGATACAGTTTGGTTGGCCGATTGGTGAGGCTTTGGTAGGATGGCTCATTCCACTTTGTGGGGATCCACCTCGGATGGACCTGAAGCAAGGAAAAAAAAGAATAAAAAATGTATGTCAGCAAAATTACCATATCGGAGAGACAATCTTGTTATTCTTAATAAAACATTAATTGATATGTGGGGTTTAACGTCCCAAAACCACCATGTGATTATGAGAGACGCCATAGTGGAGGGCTCCGAAATTTCGACCACCTGGGGTTCTTTACCTGCACCCAAATCTGAGCACATGGGCCTCAGCATTTTCGCCTCCATCTAAAATGCAGCCGCCGCAGCTGGGATTCAATCCCGTGACTTATTTGTAATAAAAAGTGTTGTTTTTGAGGTATGCTGAGATTAATTTAAGGGTTCTGTAAAAATAGGTGCCAATAAGAATGATTTCATTCTATTGAAAAAAAAAAACTCGTCGTCTTCAATGCAATTGTTTCAATGTATCAAGTATTCTTTTTTTCTCGCAGTTGTATAGATGTGAAATGACTTGCCGAATGGCGTCGAGTGCTCTATCACTGGAATCATTTTCATCGCTGCTGGAGATTAACTGAGAGGGATTGTAATAGGTTCTGCGGTATCTGTGCGCAAAATAAAGGTAGAAACAATGTATCACGCATGTACTCGCACATTGCTACACGTACTTAACTTCTGCATCTGTGTAATAATTATGTTTTCATTTGATATTATCATGCTAACTAGCCCTTTTTCCTTTCAAGTGAAACACATGCATTGTTCGTTTGTTGCTTTTATGCTGTTATATCGTTGTTTTGGCTCCTTTGTGCTGCATATTTTTCCTTTCTTTTCATCTACGAAATATGAAGTCTTATTGGCTTTGTATGCCCTCTTCTGTATAGGCCTGAAAGGGCCCACAGTATTGAATAAATAAAATAAATAAATAGGTTAGCTTAAGAAAAGTAGACCTTGGATTACTCATATTGGCTCTGAAATGGCCAAGCACAGGTAACAATGTAGGATGTTGTGTTTATGACAGTACTAAATATATATAAACGTGTTCAGAAACGTGTTCAGAAACAGGTTCAGAAACATTCAAGACACATAACAGAAAATGAAAATTGAAACTCTGTTGTAATACTCCCTTTTTTTTGCTTACTATATCGGAGCTGTGTTGTAGATTACTGTCGGCCCCGGGCTGAGAGTCCACTATTTCCAAGCCTCAATCACGGCAGTAAATGGTATCACTTACCGTTTGCCAGCTCAATGTGTGTAATCGCTTCTCATATTTGAAGCTACACCATTAGATTTCTATTCTACTTCAGTCTGTTTTCTCTTCATGTATTGTTAATTCAACAAGCAAGATATTGTCAGAAAGAGTACTATACAGACAATTTTTAATTTTTATAAGAACTTGCATTGACATAAAGCGAAATATTTTTAGTTCTTCTGAAAAACGCATTTTTCTCTATAATATTAACGTCAACACTGCTGTAAGTGACAATTTGTGCACTAAAAAAGCAAACTAGATTGTTTTCGGTCAGTCTTATATTCTCGGTTGACAATTAGGCGCCGATTCGCCGCCAAGTCAAACGAAACCAGAGTGATATCTTAGGATGGCACAATACGTTTTAATTTATTTAAAAAAATGTACCTTCACGGTAAGCCACCCCCGCACTCAAATTATGGCTGTGTATTCAATAGTAGAGTTGATCCTTGCATGCATTGCGTAGCACCGGATGTTTTCTAGCTTTTGATATGTTTTGCCAGAACCCTTATTTTATGTAAGGAGCTAACCTATACGAATTCTGGTGTAACATTCAATTTTCGTTTCTTCTTCTTCAAGGCTGTTCAGAATATAATTAAAACGGGTCACTACAACGCAGAAAACAGCATGAAATTATTTTTGATGAGATGACAGATAAAAGCCCAATAAATAAAAAACTACAGCGAAAGTGAAGAATAGTTAACAAAAGAAAGCAGCACAGGCGATATTTATTTCTGTTTATATATATAAAAAAGGATCGCGTTGCAGTCTTTCAATGCGCCACATAACACTTCCTTTATTTTTCTGTTACCTGTCCTCTTCGGTTCTCGCAATGCAACTGATCGTGTTCTGCCATAATTATTTGTGCACAATGCGCGAGGGATATTTTGATCGTAACAGGAGCCTGATGGGAAGGCGTTACAAAGAATAGGCTTTCTTTTTCTCATAGTGGTTAAACTACAAATCAAATGGTAGAAAAAAACTACAAGACCCACATGAACACGTCTCACCTACTTTATGGCAAACATTCACTCATTCGATAACTAATTAAATATTCTTAAGTTGGAAAAATTGCAAGCACATGGAAAAACTTGAAGGAGCGGTATTGTTTTCAAACGGAGAGAAGTGGAAGAGGCTTTTGTTGAATGAGTGTCTTTTACTACGTAACATTGACTCGTTGTATGACCATCCGAAAAACAAAAAATCTGCAGTAGAATGCGTAACAAAAACTTAAGTTAAACTTTTAAATGCGCGCATTTATTACCCTCGTCGAGTGCTGCTCTGCCTTCTCCTCAGCATCCCCCCTCCTTTTCTCTTTCTTTTGTCTTCATTTTTTTCGATTACTGGCTCTTTCTGTGCAATCCTATCTTCGCCCTTTTGAGATCGCCGCTGACTCGGGGTTAAAAAAGCTCTGCCTCCGTCAGAATGGCAGCTTTAGATTCCTACCGTGAACGCTAGATCGCTTACAACGTGCAGAGAGAAAAGTTAAGGGAAGCATTTCCATCGCCATCCGAAGCAGAGGCCAGGTATGAGAGGCACGTTGCCGACCGCGGCTGGGATTCTCCTTGAATTACGCCTAGTTTGTGGCGCTGAACAAGGCATGCGACGCTTATCGTGTCATCGGGCGCGTGTAGCCACCGACAGTCCGGGCACGTATAACGGCAGCCGCGCCGTATCATTTCCATGACCCGGCTGGCACACATGCCCCTCCGCCTGCTCTCTTTTACCATTTTATTTTTTACCTGGGCCGTTTTTCTAACGCGCGACTTCTCTAAATAGCGGCGTGGCTGGATTCCGCGTCGCTCCTGCGGGAACAACGCCGCCCTGTGCGCTGGCTCAACGGCGCGGCACCGAAAATGTCACTGGTGTACAAGCGCCGCAAACAGAGGGTGGCTTCCGAATGTCGTCAAGATTGTCCACGACAGGAACGGAAGTGCTCGGGCGTGCTGCACGTCGCTCCTGCGCTGCCGGGCCCATCCATAAAGGCTCCCCTTGCTAGGCTGCCCCGTCGCCATCAGTATGCGGCGGCGCGCGCCACCAAGACAGCGTTGTAGTAGCATGATCGCGTCACATCTCCGCCAGTGTTCGGCCAGCCTTTTCTCAGCTTGTCACGTTGATGGTGCTCTCTGGGCAGAGAGCGCGCGCTATGATTCCTTGTCAGGAAGAGGCCCCACTTAGGTGCCTCGCTCTGGGCAGGGCTCCTTTCCAAATATGGGCGGTTTTCGAATGCTAAGGTAGTAAACTTGAAGACCCGTTTCCCCCAGTCGAGAAGGAAATCGTCCCGGCATCTTGTAGAGTGGAATTGGATGGACGCTTGGAAATTTTACGCGTGTTCAAAACGCTGCGGAAAAGAAAAGGAAAAATAATTTTTATACGCATGTGGTTTATAGGAAGGTATTCCTAACCTTTCTGTCGGAAGCCTCTGTAATTCTTAACCTGGTCCAACACTTTCATGCGTGAGTGATCATCATATTTTGGAAGAATGAAACCCAGCGTGGTCAGCATAACATAAAAAAAGACGTTGAGGCGTCATTTTAACGACAGGAATGATTTAACACAAGCGCTTTATGGGAGCGAGAGATGGTTCGAGGTGGAAGTCTTCTACGCTGAGGCGACATGTCAAATTACGTGAAGCAAGTGCGAGGAAACGAGCCAAAAGAGGCGCTGCAGCCGAGCGGCGCGCGTCTCCTGCAAGGCAGTTAGCCGGCGCACCCTCCCGAGCCACCTGTCGAGCCGTGTGTGCTGCCGAGGGGCACTTGAGAGCCACTCGTAACAGCGGTGAACATTCGCGCATGGCTGTCCACACAAGTCGTGTGTGTGCGCGGCGCAAAGCTCAAAAAGTCAGCATTGTTCTTGAACTCAGCGCTAGGGAGAGAGCCGAAACGTGGAAGTGGCTGGTGAAGGACGGGATGGGGGAAAAGGGGGGGGGTCGACAGAAAGAAGTTTGCCGCCAGCAAAAGCGAAAGCGGCGCCCTCCTCTCAAGCCGCCCTTTCTCTCTCCCATTCCTCCTCACTCGAAGCCCTGCGCTGAGGCGCGGTGGCTTTGAAGTTGCCGACGGCCGCGTTATACAACGGGCAATGCGCGGCTCGTTCTATAATCTCCAGGCTCCTTATGACAGAATTTACGACGACTGCTTGTCATCCCTGAATGCCGGCCGGGGGTGCCAATTGCGCCCCTTGGCGCCTCCACCCGTTGCTGGAATGCGTGACTCCGAAAGCGGCCGGGTTGCTCGTAAAGAAGCCACCTCGAAGGAGAAAAACCACTGCGCGCGCGCGCATCGGCTGCCGGCGGCCTCCTCAGCCAGCCAGGACGCCGCCGGCCTGTTGCAGGCAAATTCCAGCCGACGGCACAACCCTTGCGCACCGCCGCCCGCGGCGCGCTCGACAGAGGCTCCAACAGACGGGGGGGCACGAGCAGTCGCGTGCGACGAGCCCTGGGGAACTGCGGCACGAGTCCCCTGCCAAATTGCACGGCTATACGGGACGGTGGGGCACGGCGATCATAAAACCGTCATCGTGAGCAGCTTCGAGTGAATAGGCTGTTTTGATGCTGTTGCCTCTCAGAATCCTCTACCTTGTTTTTTTTTTCAGTGCTAATGAAGCAAAAAAAACAAAAAAACAGCTGCAACGAAAGCCCATCAGCGACAGGTTTCACATCACCTCCCACCTGCTATCTGGTTTTCCGCCTATCTTTTTTTTAAAAAAAGAATGCGATATGTACATATGTTTTTCTCACTGGTCCTACAATCTTTCAAGCACGGTTCGCCGTAGATGATTCGGAGACCTGTGTGAACGACTGAAACTAAATGTTACTCCTATTGAGGACAATGTGAATGCGAATCACCACTTAGTTCACTGTAATTAACAATGGCGAATAACGTGTGATCTTAGCGTGTTCAAATACATGGAGGATGATAGCAGTCCTTGAGTGATAGCAGGCTTTGAAATAGGTATTCGGTATTTTTCAGTGACAGATAACTTGCATTTTTAGGCATTTGTAAGAAAGTTTGAAGTTTTGATCAGATGTTTTCTAATACGCTTTAGCTTTGAGGAGAGAATATTCGTGTAGTGTAGCTTCTGAGCGGAATCAAATGTGAATATTCGAGAAAGAGAATTCCGAACTTCAAAATTAATATCGCAAATGTTTATTCTTCTACCAAAAATAAATATGAGGTGATGTGTAAAAGCTATTCGATCTGAATGTGTTATTTGGCAAACAAACAGCTGTCTTAGTCTACCCGGAGCACGGCTGTAAGAATACTAACTAATCAAGGAAGCATTCCTGACTGAAAATAGGCGCATTGTTGCTTCGTTTACAGTGAAATGTTTTGTACAAAAGCTTCACACGTAGTTTTAAAGAGTTGAAAACATGGTAGCCGTAGCTGACTTTAAGAAGAATTTTTATATACGCGGCCTAATTACCCAATATATCTATAAAAAATGACCGCAATATATCCAGACGAAAGTGTTTCTCCCATCAGTTTATATCTTGGCGCCTGAGTTTAGAATAATAATCTCTTGCACCAATCTGTCGTATGCTCGAAGCGTTTTTCATTTATTGTCTGCTAGAGAAACAAAACAAAATGAATACTCTACGAGTGAATTTTCGTTCGAATCACAGTGTCTAACCAAATGCGAATTTTCGAAAATACCAGCAACCTTATATACCCCATAGTCCTTATCAATCTCAATGAAGTACTTATCCATATCAATGAAACTTCTCAATCGGCTCATGATCAAGACCTACAGATGCCCATACCACGCTTGAGAACAGGCGCTGCAACGCTACTACAACCACTTGCTCGCCGTATAACTCTTCCACAATGGAATACGCCGGGTTTCTTCCACGCGCACCTGTATTCTATCGACCCAAACTTGCAACTTAGTTTGCCATCTGGGCTCCCACGACGCGCTGAAACTTTGCTGCGTTGCATGAGGCTGGGCGTGGAATTTACGAATGCGTATTCTTGTCTCCTTGGAACGGCGAGCAGTTCGGCATGCTACATTGGCGCCTGCGAGGGGACGCTTGAGCAAATTCTACGCCAATTCCCAGCGTACCAGTCTGAACGACGTATTATGGAAGCCAAGTTCCGTCAGTTGGATTCACGACCGCTTACAGAAAATATCGTAGGACCCTGGCCGACGGTGTCGCATTCGCGCATAGCCACAAAACCCTCTTGTGCTTCTTAAGGACCACCACACTTCACGAGCGCTTATGAAAGAACAGCGGGAGACCATGCTGCGTAGTCTCGAGCTGACTATTCATGCTTCTCTTTCTTACCCCTCTTCTTTTCTATCTCTTTCCGTTCTATTATTCTCCTTTTCCCCCACCCCAAGTGTAGGGTAGCCAACCGAGCCAAGCTTGGTTAACATCCCTGCCTTTCCTCTCTATTTCTCTCTCTCAATCTACGTACTATTTCATTCCTGTCTGCTTTAAATTTTGCTTTTGTCAAGGCTTTATCCATCATTAACATATCTAGGGTTTGCATTTCTTTAAATTTCGACTATACTCGTTTTTTTATTACCCGAAAAGTGTGGCACTTATGACCACACAGGAGTGCTAAATCTCTCAACGATCATAACAATTCGAATCAAGCTGGCAAAGTTTCGTTCAATTCTGGTTGGCCCTTTTCAGGCTCGAACAATCGTCGGAACTGATTGTGTCTTGGAACGAGGGGTGTCATTATTTAGTCTGGAAATATTAAGTCCTTGTGTGACCTAAAAAAACCTGAAGGCGAAGCAGTGCCATTGCTGCGGGCGAATTTCAAGTGTGCATGCGGGCGAATTTCAAGGGAGACAGGCCGTAATAATAACGAATGGTAGGCCATGCTGGGAAACCGGGTCGCAAGCGGACCCGTGTTCTATATCAAGACTCTGAAGACTAGTGCTGACTCCAGATGCTGAATTCACTTTGAAGATTTCTCACTGCGAAGACCATCCCGACGGCTGTCTTTCCAAATGGCTGTCCCTGCAGAGAAGTCAAACTATTCTCAACTGAGGCCAGGGAAGCGTATGATATGACATCGCATAATCGCCATATGGCAGTCGCGACGAAAACTCAATGGCCCCCAGAGCTAGCATTCACCTGCGCAAGCGAGATGTCATACACGTGCAAGAGAGGCGCGCATCATCTCGTGTGGGAATGAGAAGGACTGAAGACTCTTCCAGAGAAGTGCCGCTTTAAGATAGAGGCGCCGTTTCGAGACTAGTGCCAGCCATGGGTTGATGGTAAATAGACACTTAGCTCGCAATGAAGGCTCGCGACAGACGCTTGTACCAGACCCAAGTATGTGCCTCAAGTGGTCCCATACGAATATCGCTGTCTTCCCACCTGCGGCTTGCGCTGCCTGAAACATCTATGTCAAAGATGGGCCACCTGAAGAGCGAACTGTGTAATATTTTCCATCAGCTTGAGACACCTTTAATCAAACACTTCTTGATCAATATACTTGAAATTGAGGACATATAGTTCGTGTGAAATAGCTGGAAAAAGTTATTGGTATCTTGTCTTATCAGAGGGTTTCAAGTGTATCTTTACTTTTTCATGTATTGGCGAATTGAAAATGCATATATATACTTGTATGCATGGGCGAAACGTGGGAAACCTACATGACTCACTCGCTGGATTCCGTGCTGAACGGTTGTGCCCCCACGATCTCCGACGACAGAACTCTGGCTGACCGGCTCGCCCTCCGCCATCTCATGACACCGGCCCCCCCGTGGTGGTCTAGTGGCTAAAGTACTCGGCTGCTGACCCGCAGGTCGCGGGTTCGAATCCCGGCTGCGGCGGCTGCGTTTTCGATGGAGGCGGAAATGTTGTAGGCCCGTGTGCTCAGATTTGGGTGCACGTTAAAGAACCCCAGGTGGTCGAAATTTCCGGAGCCCTCCACTACGGCGTCTCTCATAATCATATTGTGGTTTCGGGACGTTAAACCCCACAATTCAATCAATCATCTCATGACACCGTGAAGCTTTTGCTGAGTGGCACCTCTTCCTCGGACTCCTTCGAGCGTGTCCCCATCTTTCTCTATCTTATCTTTACTTCTGTATGTGGGTGTGCTCACTCTATTCCTTTTAATACCTCCTTATCTCCTTCTCGTCGTGAGCCACTGTTGAGGTGTCGCACTATTATGCAGACAGTTACGGGGCTCACTTTTATCTTCTTTTTCTCTCATTTAAGAATCACTTCCCCCTTCCATGGTTGGGCATGACGGTGTGGTGCGCAGAGCCAGCGATAAAGAAAGCTATTCGATAAAGGCTTTACTACTGCACCCAATGAGAAACTGGCTTATATCCTATCCTGCTGAGTCTGTAATAAATAATTAATGAGACAAGAGAAAAATATATTGCAAATGCATAAAAGCAGAGATGTTAACCAAGTGTGAGTTTCCCGTTTCCTGGATCATGCATGGTGTGTGGCTTCCAAAGTGCACACACTGAGTAGCATGCATCCCATTAGAGACAATGAGAAAAGGGCGATGCCGGAACAAACCATACAGACAGCTATTAGTTGCGCAGCAGTTTTCTTGCTTTCTTGTTCAATTATGCAAATGAGAACTTACCAAATTGTCGAGCGAGCAAAAACGCCTGAAATATACATTTTCACTCATACCTCATTGAAGCAAAAACATGACGTGTGATTAGTAAAAAGGTGTATTGATGACAATGCATCCTGTAGGGATGTCTGTGCCTCATACGTGAGCGTGTAGTCTATATAGTATACGTCCACAGATCTGTACCAGGTTCATTTACGATGTGTACCATTACTGGATAGTACTAACACACCAAATATCCATGAAAATGTGATTCTTACAGTGGTCAGCTATCTGTGGTAATTTTTGTAGCTGCAATACGACACAACAGATTGTACGCAGCTGTAAAGTCACGTATTAACCGAGGCGTGTGGCATGTGTCAAATAATAGTTGGCTTATAACGTCCCAAAATCACCATATCATTATGAGAGACGCCACTGTGGAGGGTTCCGGAAATTTTAGCCACCTGGGCTTCTTTAACCTGCCGCTAAATCTGAGTGCATGGGCCCGAAGTATTTTCGCCTCCACCGAAAATGTGGCCGCCGCAACTGGGATTCGATCCTGCGACCAGCGGGTCAGCATTCAAGCTCCATATCGACTAGACCACTGCAGTGGATGAGGAACCATATATCTTATAGGTCAAATTGTTTGATGCTATACTCACGGTGAAGAAAAACAAAAAGCAAGAGGACAGGAAACAGCATGTGTCTTGAGCGAGGGACTGGTAACGCTTTTTCCTGTGCTCCGGTTATCCTCGCCTTTACATTTTGCCCAGAATGAACCAACGAGCCCAACATGTTTTATTTAGTTGCATTGTAGAGGTTGACAAATGCATCTGATGCCGCGCAACATACTTTCTGCTTGAGCGAAGCTGCCAGCAAAATCATACTGCCTACTTAAGAACAGAGACAGGCTGCTTTGCCGCCCATGGTTTTTCTATATCACCACAGCCTGCGAGAGGAAGGAATGTTCACGAAAGGAAAAAAAAAACGTCGCCGAAAAGCATTGGTCTACCGGGTCCAGACGAACTTTCTTTCAGATGTATTGGATTTTTTTTTGCGAGAAATCTGCATGACTTCTGGCTGTTGCCTATAACGCTTAAAATGTGTGTAAACGCTAATTTTCATTCAATGTGTGATTTCGTAGCACAAAGTGATGGATGTGTGACGACGCGCTATAGCTTCGGTGTTTCCAAAATAACTTCATTCCAGCAAGACATTTTCTTCTCAAGGTAAATCAGAGGACTTCGTCACAACCACTTTATTATCTTCGGTGCACGGACATCCAACAACTGCCCCGAGCCGTGCGCTCGTGCATTATTACGAGTGGCATGTATATATTTCTGAACACGGACTCTTCCTTGTCGTTTTTGAACCAATGTCAAAGTTTTCTATTACGCTCTTTCACATTAATTAAACATTCATGAGCACTGCAGGCTTGCTTATAAGGTTTCACCACCACCACAGCAGCCTTGTCTGCTTGAAGTCAGTCGTTTAAGAAAGGGACGATGTATGCATGAGCATACCGGTTAATAATCAATATCAGGGGTTTAACGTCCCAAAACCATGATATATGATTATAAAAGACGCCGCAGTGAAGCTCTCGAGAAATTTCGACCTCCTGGGGTTCTTAAATGCGCGCTTAAATCTATAGGGTGCATGGGCCTGAAGCGTTTTCGCCGCCATCGAAAATGTGGCCGCTGCGGCCGGGATTCGATCCCGCTACCTGCGGGCCAGCAGTCCAGTATACCATAACCACTAGACCACCACGGAGGGGCAAAGTGGACCGGTATATCGTATCTTCGGTGCTTAGCGGTGCTATACCGTGTACGACAACGGCGCCCTGTGGAGTGCGAATCGAACCCGCCCCCTCAGTCGAGCAGTGCCGTTCGCGGTTGAGTCCTGGGGCTCGGCCATCGGACCGGCGGCTCTCGCCGACGAGGAGATAACGGCCGACGTCGCCTGTTCCGGGTCGGCGGCGGCGGTCGGCGGCGCTCTTTTGATGCTCGAACCGTGTCCTTCGTCGCCAGAGGCCTAATGACGACGGCTGGCTCCGGCGGGGCTCGGCGACAACGAGCTCGGCTCCACAATGCTGCCTCTGTGAGCGAGCCTCATTGATAAATTGTGTTTCGGTTTCACGTCCTCTCTCCTCTCCAAGTTTCTCGGAAAGATCCCCCTTCCTCCCACATGTCCCACTAGTCCGCCCCGAACGCTACACTACACCTCCGGACCGCCCGCCACCGCAACTGCCATCGTCTCGGCGCTGCTCCCCTCGCCCTTCGCATTTAGCCGTTTTGATTCGATGCTGTCACTTGTTCTAGTTTTGGCTCGTCGACTCGTGTCACGCCGCGAAGCCTCAAACGACCCCACGCGTGTCTCGAGACAGGCTTGTCAGTCGTGGCCATTGCCTTTGGGTTGCCGCGTGGAAGTCATATTCGACTATGGAAGGAATACTCGTCACCATTGGCTGCTGAAATAATGCTGACGAGCAAAATAAAACAAACAAAATAATCCTCGACACTAACGAGACGTGGGATCATGTTTAAGGCACAAGACGGTGTGATGACGTTTATTGCAATATCAGACAAGTTATTTCTACTGCTTCATCGGAAAGATAGTGAAAGCACCCGTTAGATATCCGACAAATAACAGCTGACTTCTTCATCTTACCGTTAACTGTCTTCACTATCTGCTGTATATTTCAGCGGAATCTGGCCGCACCGTGGTGGTCTATTGGCTAAGGCATCGGCTGCCGACCCGCAAGTCGCCGGATTGAATCCTGGCTGCGGCGGCTGCATTTTCGATGGAGGCGAAAATGCTGTGAGCCCGTGTGCTCCGATTTGGGTGCGCGTTTAAGAACCCCTGGTAGTCGAAATTTTCGTAGCTCTGCACTACGGCGTCTCTCATAATCATATGTTGGTTTTGGGACGTTACACCCTACATATCAATCAATCAATGGTTAAATAAAACGCTATGAAAAATACGTTTGTCTTTATCCGCGATTTTATTTTTGAAGCGGTTGTTCGATGTAGCAGGTTACGCATATAGGTCTAAACATGTAGGCGGGAAAACAAACAAAAACAAAGAGCATCTGCCATGTAGGCACCCGTACTGTCTTAAACTATCTTTTTTTATTTAACTTGTCGAACCTATTTGACTGCACCAAACTTTTATCCCATGTCTACAACGTGTCGGACGACGCGCGCGCGTGTGCACTGTGGTCATCCCAGCTGAAATTTTTCGTTTTAACGCGGTTGAGGCAGTATTTTCAAAGTGGGTCTTAAGCCTTTCGTACAGCTGGATCGATAATATTTATTTCACTGCAGTTCCACATAATTTCTGAATAGTTAAGCATAAGAAAAGTAGTTGACTCAGACAATTCATTGAAAAAGAGCTGAAAATCGGGCTATTAAGGCTTTCTTACTTATTTCGGTGCATTGTAAATACATTACTGCTATAAAGTTTTAGCCGAAGATCCGCGCTCCCTCAGGGTGTTTTCGTCACACCTATTTGATAGGACGAAGCACGTTTACACTGATAAAACGCACCTGCACACTATGTGGCCATTTTAAGACATACGATTATATGAAGATATGATAATGCTAACTGCTGCGTAAAAAATTGTAAATAGCCACAAAATAAAAAAGGGCCACAAAAATGCATCCTTTATGCAAGCGTGCGTTTTAAGTCCAAACGCGCTTTGTCTTATGAAATCAGACATGACGAAAGCGCCCTGAGCGAGCACGGATCTTCGGTTAAACAAGCATACCTCCAACGTTGTCACCCGTGCAGAACAGGCCTGCATGTTTGTAAGGCCGTGCATGCTCTTGTGCACGCGACGTCACAACCTGCAACGGCCGCAAGGTGTCGCGCCACAGAACCAGGCCAGCTGCTCACGCGCTTTACACAGATGGGGCCGCGGCTGTACGTATAGTATACGCGATATGAAGACAGCTTTGACATGCTATGAATTCGGCTCATCGTGAGGCATTTAAGTGGGTTCCCATTCACTGTAAAATTAAGGGAAATGAGATGGCCGACGATTTGGTGAAAACCACTTATCGTTACACGAAAACCCGCCTAATTCCTCTATATCAATGCGATATAAGCCGAATTTTAAGAACAAAACGTGAATTATGCTTGTCCACGTGGTTTTCAGACAAAACAAGGGAATCAAGCCTACATGCTGTTGATCTCAATCTTGAGGGCCCATTAGACCCTCAGCTCCTAAAGCGGACATCATCATGCATCGCCTAAGACTCGGACCTGCTTGTCATCATCATCATCAGCCTGACTACGTCCACTGCAGGACAAAGGCCTCTCCCATGTTCCACCAGTTAAACCGGTCCTGTGCTCGCTGCTGCCAATTTATACCCGCAAACTTCTTAATCTCATCTGCCCACCTGACCTTCTGTCTCCCCCTAACCCGCTTCCCTTCTCTGGGAATCCAGTCAGTTACCCTTAATGACCAGCGGTTATCCTGTCTACGCGCTACATGCCCTGCCCATGTCCATTTCTTCTTCTTGATTTCAGCTATGATATCCTTAACCCCCGTTTGTTCCCTAATCCACTCTGCTCTCTTCTTGTCTCTTAAGGTTACACCTGCCATTTTTCTTTCCGTTGCTCGCTGCGTCGTCCTCAATTTAAGCTGAACCCTCTTTGTAAGTCTCCAGGTTTCTGCTCCGTAGCTAAGTACCGGCAAGATACAGCTGTTATATACCTTCCTCTTGAGGGATAGTGGCAATCTACCTGTCATAATTTGAGAGTGCTTGCCGAATGTGCTCCACCCCATTCTTATTCTTCTAGTTACTTCAATCTCGTGGTTCGGCTCTGCGGTTATTACCTGCCCTAAGTAGACATAGTCTTTTACAACTTCAAGTGCACTATTACCTATCTCGAAGCGCTGCTCCTTGCCGAGGTTGTTGTACATTACTTTCGTTTTCTGCAGAGTAATTTTAAGACCCACCTTTCTGCTCTCCTTGTCTAACTCCGTAATCATGAGTTGCAATTCGTCCCCCGAGTAACTCAGCAATGCAATGTCATCGGCAAAGCGCAGGTTACTAAGGTATTCTCCATTGACTCTTATCCCTAACTGTTCCCATTCTAGGCTTCTGAAAACCTCCTGTAAGCACGCGGTAAATAGCATTGGGGAAATTGTGTCCCCCTGCCTTACACCCTTCTTGATTGGTATTCTGTTGCTTTCTTTATGAAGCACTATGGTAGCAGTTGATCCCCTGTAGATTTCTTCTAGAATGTTTATATATACTTCATCTACGCCCTGATTCCGCAGTGTTTGCATGACGGCTGATATTTCTACTGAATCAAACGCCTTCTCGTAATCTATGAAGGCTATGTATAGGGGTTGGTTATACTCTGAGCATTTCTCTATTACCTGATTGATAGTATGAATGTGGTCAATTGTTGAGTAGCCTGTTCGAAATCCTGCTTGTTCCTTTGGTTGATTGAATTGATTGATATGTGGGGTTTAACGTCCCAAAACCACCATATGATTATGAGAGACGCCGTAGTGGAGGGCTCCGGAAATTTCGACCACCTGGGGTTCTTTAACGTGCACCCAAATCTGAGTACACGGGCCTACAACATTTCCGCCTCCATCGGAAATGCAGCCGCCGCAGCCGGGATTCGAACCCGCGCCCTGCGGGTCAGCAGCCGAGTACCTTAGCCACTAGACCACCGCGGCGGGGCTGGTTGATTGAATTCTAATGTTTTCTTTACTGTGTTAGCAATTACCTTTATAAATAGCTTGTATACTACAGAGAGCAAGCTGATCGGCCTGTAATTCTTCAAGTCCTTGTCATCTCCTTTCTTATGTATTAAGATGATGTTAGCGTTCTTCCAAGACTCTGGTACTCTTCCCGTCAGGAGACACCTCGTAAACAGGGTGGCTAGTTTTTCTAACACAATCTGTCCTCCATCTTTCAGCAGGTCTGATGTTACCTGATCCTCACCAGCAGCTTTGCCCCTTTGCATGCTCTCCAAAGCTTTTCTGACTTCTTCTATCATTACTGGTGGGGTGTAATCTGGGTTACTGCTAGTTCTTATAGTATTAGGGTCGTGGTTGTCTCGGTTACTGTACAGATCTCTGTAAAACTCCTCCGCTATTTTAACTATCCTATCCATATTGGTAGTTATTTTGCCTTCTTTGTCCCTTAGTGCATACATCCGACTTTTGCCTATCCCAAGTTTCCTCTTCAATGCTTTGACACTTCCTCCATTTTTCAGAGCGTGTTCAATTCTCCCCATGTTTTACCTCCTTACATCGCATACCTTACGTCTATTAATCAACTTCGAAAGCTCTGCCAGTTCTATTTTGTCTGTTGTACTTGACACTTTCATAATTTGACGCTTCTTAATTAGGTTCTTCGTTTCCTGGGAAAGCTTGCCAGTGTCCTGTCTAACTACCCTGCCTCCAACTTCCACTGCACACTCCGTAATGATACTCGTCAGATTATCATTCATTGTATCTACGCTAAGGTTGGTTTCCTCACTAAGAGCTGAGTACCTGTTCTGCAGCGACACTCTGAATTCCTGTACTTTCCCTCTCAGTGCTAGCTCATTGATTGGCTTCTTGCGTATCAGTTTCTGTCGTTCCTTCTTCAAGTCTAGGTGAATTCGAGACCGTACCATTCTATGGTCACTGCATCGTACCTTGCCAATCACTTCCACATCCTGCACGATTCCAGGGTGTGCACTCATTATAAAGTCTATTTCGTTCTTATTTTCGCCATTAGGGCTCCTCCATGTCCACTTGCGGTTTTCTCGTTTTCGGTAGAAGGTATTCAAAATCCGTAAATTATTGCGTTCTGCGAAGTCTACTAGTAGCTCTCCTCTGGCGTTTCTAGTACCGATGCCATAATCTCCTACTGTCTGGTCTCCAGCCTGTTTCTTCCCTACCTTTGCATTAAAGTCGCCCATCACTATAGTATACTGTGTTTTTACCTTACTCATTGCCGATTCCACGTCTTCATAGAAGCTTTCAACTGAAGCGTCATCATGGCTGGATGTAGGCGCGTAAGCCTGTACTACCTTCATCTTGTATCTTTTATTCAGTTTAATTACGATACCTACCACCCTTTCATTAATGCTATAGTATTCCTCTATGTTGCCAGCTATGTTTCTGTGAATTAGGAACCCCACTCCCAGTTCTCTTCTGTCTGCCAAGCCCCTGTAGCAAAGGACGTGCCCATTCTGTAGCACCGTATAGGCCTCATCTGTCCTCCTAACCTCACTGAGCCCTATTATATCCCATTTAACACCCTCTAGCTCCTCGAATAGTACAGCTAGACTTCCCTCACTAGATAAGGTTCTAGCATTAAACGTTGCCAAGTTCAGGTTCCAATGGCGGCCTGTCCGGATCCAGAGATTCTTAGCACCCTCTGCTGCGTTGCAGATCTGACCGCCGCCGTGGTCAGTTGCTTCGCAGCTGCTGGGGACTGAGGGCCGTGAGTTATTTGACGTAAGCATGTGGGAGGTAGTGGCCAGATACTGCACCAGGGTGGCCAATCCTTCTCTGGTGAGGGAGTGCGTTCTTCGGCGGTGTTTGCCGGTGAGGCCGCACCCCAGGCCTCTTAATGCAGTTCCATCAACACGCGGATTTTTTTTTTTCAATCCGGTTGGGAACTGCGCGGTACCGGGATTTGAACCACGGACCTCTTGCATGCGAGGCGGATGCTCTAACCACTACGCCATCGCCGCAGCCTGGGGGGGACCTGCTTGTACAATGTACTTATTTCTTCAGATTCAGCCTGCAACATCGTCAGCACGTTCGTGAGGCCAGGACAGTGAGGGTATATGCCATGTGCTGCTTGCCTTTCAGAAACAGGACCCTCACAGATGGTGACTCGAACAAAAACTCCGCATACTAGATTCCTAGTGAACGTTTACGTTGGAGAAAGTACTAGGCCCAAGGCCATCTAGAACAAACCGCAAAACAACGAAAGTGCTGCAACGCTTTTACGAAGACACAAAGATTGGTGACGAGTACTCAGCGGACTAGGTTAAAAGTGAGCGTGGTGGCTATCGTTTTGTTCTGCCAAAACGGTAACCTTGGGAGTCACCAATGTAGAGCTCTATTATGTATATATGTGATTTTGTTCCTTTTCGTTACAATCCAGTGGAAAGGGGCAGCCGTCTGACAACTCCATTGTTCTTTTTATTTTAATAAAAAAAGTTGACGTGCGCCGCTAGTTTCTTTCTATAGTATGTGAACTGGCAGTTTTGTAGTTTATAGCTCATTCATGATAATAAAGAAAAGCAAACATCTATGTCAAAGCAATCTTCAAATTGAACTAAATAATTGTGTTGTGAAATTTCTCCTGGCTGTGTTTTCCCATCTGGTGAAATCGGCTCGTTCTTCCGGCTAATGTTCATGAAGTTATAAGTAAGACCAGAGTATCAATCCTTTGAAAGAACGGCGAAAACAATTTATTTACAATCCACATTCTGAAACCCATTTTTTTAAGTGCTTTCAGAAAATGATTCGTACTCGTGCACGTGTAAATAAGTTTTTACCATGGAGCCGCTGGATGTAATCAGCGAACAGAAAAGTATAATTATCTTGAATCGGTTAGCACTGTTTTTTCTTCTTCCTCTTCGTCATCTACTGCTTCGATACCAGACCACGTGCGAGTTGAAATAACTCTGATAGAGAACGAGTACTGAGAGAGAGACTAAGAAATTTCTTCAAAAGGGAAGACTCTAACCTACAATACCAATGATCTGAAGATGAGCATCGACTACCCAGGTGCTCTATAAGAAGCATAACATATATAGAAAAAAGGACAAAGAAGAAAAGGAGTAATATATATATATATATATATATATATATATATATATATATATATATATATTCCTGCGCATTTTTTATTTTATTTTCACTTTCGTTTCATTCAATTTTCGCTCACAAAGGTTGTCAGGAATGCTCGTCGTAAACTGCGCCTTATTGTTCGAGTTGATTCGCAATTATTGTAGATCGCACTGTAAAGATGGCGCTCAAAAGGCGAACAATCGAGGTTATTCCAAAGCTTGCGAGATAACCAGTGATAAGGCTCAAATATTCAACGGCTCCTGTGTAAATGCCTACACGCTTCGCCGCTTGTCGGTTGATCGATGGCCGATGCTCAGTTTGCCGCTATCGGTGCACCACTGTCATCTCACTTTCGGTTCACCATCCACAAGTTCGGCCAAATAAACAGTTTCATCGTCGACATACAGTCTGCTCCCTGCGTCAACGTCAGGACCCCGTGATGGAAGAGATCCCAGGTTCAAAGTGCGAACTCCCGATTCTCTGACCAGGTCCTCGCTGCGTTGACGTGGCGCAGCTTTTCTTCCGTGTCCCAGTGAATAAGGGTTGCCACTCGATCGTAGGTCTCCAGTCAGGTCTCCGGGTCTTCACTAGTGATCCATGGCAGCTCGGTGGCTGCATCACGATCGATGCAGGTGACGCAGGGTCTGTCATCGTCGTTGTGGCCGAGGTCAGGGTCTTTGTCTGGTGGCTTTTCTCAGGTAGTGGCCAGCACCCTGGTGGTAAACCTTGTTGCACGCGGCTTGTTGCTCGAGGTTGTCGTCAATGTCTGCACGACTTGGATTAGGTTCACTTTTTACAATAAAACTGCAGCGCACACCTGCCATGGTTGAGACACACGCACAAAACACGAAAAGGACGGCACAAGCAGTGAACTACAACTGATTTTTATTGACGACCACATTTGCTTAAATAGCATTTTCATGCGCATGCGTACATCAAGTGACTAGAGCTGAATCAAAAGATAATCTCAAGAGCAAAGAAACACAGAAGCCATAATCGACTCACAATGCGAGAGTGAAAAGAATCCAGACAGGAAAAACCAAAACTAAAATACAAAACCACATCATGAGTTATAACAAAAAACATCCTCTGTGTTGTTGATAAAGTAACCAATGACCATGCAGCTAATACAGTCTTCTTCTTTTTTTTAAGAATTTCTGCCGGTGCTAAATATAACGTGCAATTTTGAATATTTTCTTAGACACTACACTCGTGTTGCCCAAAGTGGGTGGGCAAAAACCGAATAAAACAAAAGTGAAAATAAGAAACGCCCGTGGCAATATCGAAAGCGTCTAATAAGACAGAAAACTAAACAGAACAGAGAAAAAGAACGAGGACGAATAAAGAAAAAAATAGTAATAACAAAGAAACCACAGAGCTTCGAACTTTTCCTTCAGGCCTGGCCTCAATAATCTGTTTGTTGTTTTTTTTTTTCAGTAAAAAAAAACATTACCTTATTCTCTCTCAGAACATGGAAAAGGCATATAACAAAAATGTCTGTATTGTAGCAATAAAATAATTTGTAATAAAAATTTCAAAATTACATCCACATTGTATTGTTGAATCAATTTCAGGACAGTGTGTGACTTTCATTACTAATCACATTTGAATAAGTAGATTATTAGCTTACGTAATTCGTGAGGAAGCTCACGAGCTATTTATTCTAACTTAAAAAACAGAAGCCAGTCAATATGCGTTGGCAGGGGTCAGTCGTCTCTTTTTTGCAATGCCACGCGGTGTCCGTCAGGGGAGCGTATTATATATTTGGCTATTCTTAATTAATTCCTTTATTAAACATATCGTCAACACAAGGGCAACATTTTTTTATTGTATGTCGGGTGCTTTTCTAAATGCGAAGCGTTTCTTAGATGATGTCGCACTTCGGCGTCGGTGGTGGCGCCATCCACACACTTACTGTGCATGATCGCGTCTCGCCTCTCATGCCACATCCTTGCGTTTAGTGTAGACACGCGCATGCTCGCGTCTCGTGCCGGCCCAGGAAAGCACCCGCAAACCTCTCGCCCCCTTCCCCCTCTCCTCTCTCGCAAAAGCGACGCAGGCAGCGTCTTCTAATATTATTAATAAAAAAACGACTGCTTGCGCTGCACAACCATTCACAGGCCACCCCGTATATATGGGCAATAGATTGTGTGTTCAAAACTTAATCAAGAGCGCCTTTACTTGGCTTTCGCTTGACTTGGCGCTTTGCTTGACTCGAGTAGATGCTATGGAAGCAACAGTACCTTCAACCAATAGTTGGGCACAACCCACCTTCATCGTCCCACCACTCTTTGAAGGCAACACTTCACCTTCATTCAATAAATAAGAATAATAAAGACGAAGTAATAAGTAGGCATTCCCAAACCATACCAAATTACGCAACATTTAGGTCATACCCCCCCCCCCTCCTCTTTGCGACGCATTTACTCGAGTTCCCTAATGGGAAGATGTGGGCTGCATTTTAATTTCTTTAGACAACGCAGATTCTTAAATAAAGATGTTATGGCTCCTGATGTCTTCGCACACGAACTCTGCGTTGAGACGGAAGCACGGGAGAAGGTAAGAGCTAATCTGACACTGAAGTGACTCATTCACAAGAAGTTGTTAATGAACCCTTAGTTATTGACCTCAGAGGACTGTTTATATGTGAAAGTTCTAGCGCAGCGCGACAAGTTATAGCACTCTCCTCAGTATCTTTTTTTTTACAAGCCGCAAAAGGTACACCTAACTAGAGATACTCATAAATGAAACTAAATGACCACATCAAAAATAGCCGCACCCGGTGCGCAGAATAGGCGGCCGCGCTCTGTCACGTCGTACCTGAGCTGCCCGTGACCAGTAAGTGCAGAAAATCTGAATGGGCGTGGGTAAAAAGCATGTAGTTTTCCTTAGCAGCTGAAACTAAACACATTCGGGTTTACCAGAATGTCATCTGTTGTTGGGAAACGGAAGTCAGCAGGTGCTCAATGTTGGCGTGGTCATGCGTTCAAAAATGACAGTGTTTATCAAGCGGCTACGTTAATGGCCTACACCACTCATATATGCTCGAATCAGGCTCATGTCAGTGCAGGGTAGTGAGTGCTGGACAAAGTAGATTTTATCAAGCTTTAGCCATTGCGCGCCTGTATGTTATTCTCTTTCAGTGACGCATGACATGGTAGATGGTTTAAATTGGGAGCTAGGATACTACATCGAAGGCTGACATGGCAGCTGCAGCAGAAGTTTACTCTTGGATCTCGCAGGCCAAGTGGGAGAAAGCAAATAGATTGGAGTAGCGCCTAATGACGCCGTAAACAGAAAGGTTGGCTGCTGACTGTCATCAGATGCTACGCTGTTGCTGGCTTTTTATAGTTGCCACTCATCATCCATGACATTTTGTGCCTGCCGGAGAAACCGAATTGCATGAATGATGTCGGAGCTCGGTGATCGCTCATTTATCTTCCTTAGGAATGATAATTGAATTTAGATAGCTTTCGTCTGCTAACCCCTTTTCTAAAGTCATCAGTTTCAAACGAATGCGAAGCATTGAAAGCAATGGAGTGCCTCGGCGTTTTGCTGAAGGCGTCCCGAAGCATTGACGTGATGAGTAATACGCCCGTGCACGGCGTTGCAAACGTTGCACCACGATCACGCTCTAGATTGGAGGAGGGGCGTTGCAACGCAAACGACCATAATCTATGATATAAAAAACAGACACTTTGTCTTGTACTGTTCATAGCTCTGCAAGAAGAGGAAGAATACTATCGCCTACACTTGATCCATGGCCCCATAATGCGTCACGCCGAATAGTGCAATCTCTATATACTTTCCAGTAGGACGTACGCGTTTCTTATTTTAGATTTGGGAGGAAAGCCGGAAGTGAGTAAGCCAAGAAGCCAATCCTGAAGGTATGTTTCAGTTCTCTTAATTAATTGATGGCTTTCGCAGCAGGCTGCGATGCGACTCTCAGATTGAGCAACGAGGATGCGCTTCGCTGAAGTTCGAGACTCGGAGTTCCTGAGAGGCCGGTGATGTTTCGTGTATATATATCGCGTGCCTTTGAGCACCGCCGAGACTTTATCTCGCGATGAGGTTCTCTTCCTCGGCTCTACACACACCTGCGTCGAAACGAAGAAGCTCAATTTCGTAACGCGCCGGGCCGGGTGCAGACGGCTGTGTACCGCTGCTCATTTGTCAAAGCCCCCGGCGTAGAGCACCAACTGGCATCCGGAGGCTGACGTTTCTTCTTAGGGCGCCTTTCACTCACCGTCGGGAACTCGAAACTGATGCAGCCAAAACACGGAAACCACTGCGAAAAGAAAAAAAAAAGTGGCACAGTGCAGCGGCGGTGGAGAAAGAGAGAGACACGGGTTCCGAGGCAGCGTTACGAGACCTCGTCGTCGCGATAGGCTATCCGGTGCAAATGCAAACCAAATGTTTCTGGAGCAGCAGCAGCCGCAGCGCCGTCCTATCGGGCGTCCTCATCCGGACGTCGCAGCCAACGACTATTCTTCACGTCGCCATCGCACCCCGTGTCCGCGCAACTTGCGATAAGAATTTTCCGGGAGCCTCTGGAGTCGCGACGGATGAGGAGGGGCGGCACCCGGGAGACCGCGCTCCAAATACTACTACGCCCCGGGAGCATCTGTGTATCGCACACGGGGCCCTCTTAATGATTTGTGGATCTGCCCTGGGTCCGGGCTACGGGATGTCACTGCGGCGGCGGGGTCGCCGCGAGACTCCTCGGGGCCAGATTATCGCGCGCGATCATCTGACGTCTGTCATTAGGCGTCGCGAGGGCGCGCGCGCCGTCGTGTCTGCGTAAGCGACGAGGCGGCCTGCCCGTGGCGCGGCGCCCCAAGGCTCATTAGCCCGAAGTCCATTTCCCGGGAAGAAAAAAAGGCAGCAAGGGTGCTCTTTGTGCCTCTCCGGGACGCACAAGAAGCGCCTTTCTTGTTCCCGACGCAAATTGAGGCCTAATTTGTGTCCCGGAGGCAAGAAAGAGCGCCCAGCTCGCCAACTGACGTTTGAGATTTCGCGGTGACGCATTAGCGGGCACATTACGGGGCGCATCTATGTAAACCTGCGGATGCCGAGAGGGAGGGCATCGTCTGCACGCGGGGAGAAACGAGATCCGCAAAGTTACCCCGCCGGGCGCCTTCTTTCTTCTCGAAGCGAGCGTCGCGAGAACGCCTCGTTCCGCGCTGTCCTTCTAAGGAGCTGACTTCCCTGCTGTCGCCGTTGAGGGAGAAAAGTGTCTCCACGGCCACCTGAGCTTCCGTGAACTGCGGAGTGGCGTCATCTCTGCATTCGCCTCGTACTGCGCCGTATACAGGCGCCTGAATGAGTTGCTTGGCTTAGTTGCAAGGCCCCTTGCTGCCTGTTCTGGACGTCCTCAAGTTAAAGAGAGACAGGGGGCGAAACATTGCAGCGCTGCTGGACCAGTATCTCACCCTTCCGTCACATGTGGTGACGTTGCGGTAGTTCCCGTTATACTAGGAGGTTACTGATCACGCCACTTATATATCGCATCACTTATGGCACGCTATCTTCTTTATCCGATCGTTTTATGTCTGTATAAGGTACATAAGGCCATCAAGACCTTAGCAGTGTAACACTAGATTATGCTGGTATAATGATAGTGGTAATTGCGTCAATAATATAATCAATAATGTGATAAGAAATATAACGAAAGCCGGTTACTGCAAGCTTGAAAGTAATGCATTTCAGATACACTGGCACTATTTAGTGAACAGTTTCACCTAGCCGATGGCGTCATCAGCCCAATGAATAGTGACCATGCCTTGCCGAATGAGTTCGCTTTGTTGTGAAAAGGTGAAAAGCGCAAGTGGTGCTTCTCCGGAGCAGCCTTCTGCGTATCCTATAATGAGAACCAGTTGATGCGGCGAAATGGGTCCCGCGGGACACCATGGCGGGTTATGGACGCCAACGTGAAGATCGAAGCGAAACCCCGTTGTAGATGGTGCAAAAAAGGATTAATAAGGCAGTTGGTTAAGTTTACGCTGCTTATTTGGAAACATCAAACAGCCCCATAGTTGCCATTCACGCGCTTTTAACAGCAGTGATAAATAGTTAGGCATTAAATTTATTCAAAACTAGTACTCACACCACAGGCATTTCTACATCAAATGTTTTTATATGGATGACAACGCTTCAGTTTTTGAAGCTAACAAGAAACAAGAAAGCATACACAAATGGACAATGGCTAACGTTTGGTCGAACTCAAGTTATCCTATGCTCCGAAATGTGCGCAAGCTGGTAGTGCGTTGACTACAAAACTGATGGAGCAAGAGTGGCTGCCTTTGAGACTGAGAGGAAAAAGCAAAAAATTAGGGGACCACACAGCTTCGCCTTTAAGAATTGAACGTGATAGTGCCATCCTGCTCCTAGTGCGTGCTTCAAACACTTAGTGCATGAAATCTTTTGCTATGCATGGCCTCAAGGCAATAGGTGCAGTAGCGTGTGTGCCTATTGTAGTGGGGTACCGGCTTTTAATCATAGAGCTATTATGATAATCACATATTCTGACTCCCGTTGGCAATTGACGCTTGTACCACGCATTATTACTGCAATATTTCATGGTGTATTGTGAAGCATATATCGGGACGCATGTGTTTGTGAAGCATGAAAGTTACTTTCACTGCATTTCCAAGCAAAGGAAGTTCTTTTCACTGTTTACTGTTTGCACAAGCAGAGGCGAGGCCGTGGGGTGGAACATCCGCTTGCCACGTGAACCACCCGGGTTCAATCCCCACTTGGACCCAAATAACCCTGATTCGGTCTCCACTCTGCTCCAGGATTTTTATCATTTATTTTTTTTATTTGCATCGTTCTCGATTTTTTCTGTCACGCATTAGATGGTGATTTTTTTCTCACAACTAACGACACCGACGCTGATTTCTGCGACACGAGCTTTTTAACGCTGTCGCGTTAAAAACTAAAGGCACGTCATAAGCGGTTGCGATCCAAGAAAGCAAGGTCCTATTGAGCACATTAGCGTACAATATTTGATCAATCATCGTGTTGCGGGAGAGAAAACAGGACTTTTTAGAAAAAAAAAACTTACATTCTGCGATGTCAGTCACTTTCAACTACTGCCCTGTCACCAAGTGACTTCACCTGTGCTACCTTACCCTGTTACAGTACCATTTTACTCCTGCTCACACGGCCTAAATGCTTTTTTTCTCAACATTTTATTATTTCTGATTTGTCTACAGGATGGGTCAATTTTTTTTTCTGTCATTGAGGCGAATTCCCCGTTACTGTTTTACACGTCCAGTTTGAACGAGTGCGTGTGGGTGGAATTTCGACCTTATTTTGCGCAAATTACACATTATTGTCACTCTCAATAACCTCCCGTTGGCCATGACTGTTCTACACTAACTTGAGATATCTTCTTAGACTCAAGCCTAATTTTCTGGCGATAGTTATAGCGCGAGAACAAAACGATGACACAGAGACTATCGTCATGTCATACCAACTAGCCCAAGCTGCCACACTTCTAATTTTCAGACTCGTGTCTTGCTCTCACTACGTAATAACATAAGGCCTAAAACCATCTTAGTTCACAGAATGGCTCGGAAATTTAAGGTCAGATAACTAGATCTCAGGCACTGTGAATCTTCCGCATCTAAAGATGAAAAATTTGAAATGATAATGTCAATCGTCAGATTTGGGTGCACAATAAAGAACCCCAGGTGGTCGGAAGTTCTTGAGCCCTCCACCACGGCGCCTCTCATAATCGTATATGTAAAACCCAAACAATCAAATTATTATTATTATTATTATTATTATTATTATTATTATTATTATTATTATTATTATTATTATTATTATTATTATTATTATTATTATTATTATTATTAGCGTTTGTTCAACCTAAGCAGCTCTTTCATATATATCAGTGCCACATGACATTTCTTATTGTGATTGCGGCTGATCGAGATCAGGCTTCTTGATGACCATGACAACTTGATCGCTATAACACAATACAGCCTAATCCAGATCGAGTTTGGCACAGACATCAGCCAAACCATGATCAAGCAACCAGATTGCGATGCGCAGATCCCAATACTCTTGGTGCCTAGCTGGCCTGATCGCGAATAATTATGAATATTCGCGAATATATATATATATATATATATATATATATATATATATATATATATATATATATATATATATAAGCGGAAACACAAAGGTAAGAAAGAAAACAATAATAGAGAGAGAGAGAGAGAGAGAAAGATATCAACACACGAAAAACGCGGGATTCTGTTGTTCAACAAGGCCGGTTGATCGCAGAAACTTCAGCAACATCTTCATCGCTTTCCGATCATAAGCTCGAACGTTTTGGGAGACAGTTATGCTAGATACAGCTAAGACTTATGAAACGCCTTTTGTAAATCTATATACCCATCCAACCCCCCCCCCCTTTTTTTTAAGTTCTAGTTGAGCTCAATAAATAAACAAAAGGTGGAAGGTGGGCTAAGGTTGGCGCCGCCATGAAGTATGCATTTAGGTATTTTTGATTTTGAAAACCCTGCTGTCGAAAATTGTAAATTACCAAGGAAACGATACGGGCCTACTGGCACGCAGGGTTACCGTTGGTAGCTACATTGCTCCAAATTGGCAATTTTGGGACCCCATTTGGCGACGAAAGTTTCAGGTTGACGCCATGGCTACGTTTTGGCTACATGGAACTTCTAGTTTGGTGCATTCAGAAGCCTATTACGTAGTATTTGCAGGTAAAATAAGGAGCAAGCCTAATAACCACGCTCTGTTTTCAAACTTTTCTGTTTGCTCAGCCGATGGGTCGCTCCAGCAGGAGGCTGGTGCTTATTTACCCCCCCCCCTCCTCGCAACACACAGCGTGTCTGCAGATATAGTGTGACGAAGTTGCGCGCTCATGTTGGCAAACGCGTGGCTAGCACGCTGTTCACGCTGCCTGCTGTTGTAACTACAATCCCCCTGCTATCATAGAAGCCATGAATTCGAGCCTTTACACTCCGTCTTTAAAAGCGCACCGAAATTATTGGCCACTTGAACTAATTTCATAGAATCTACCACCGTAGTGTGCATCACGGTACATTCGTTATATCTCCGCACGGTATGTTTCATTGCTTTAGTTATCGCTATGAGGTAGGTATTTGATTTTGAAAACCTTGAAGCTTTTCTACCGTGTGCAACAAACCACTGAAATCAAATTCGTTACCGATAAATTGTCGAAAGTCCTTGTTTTAGTGAAACACTATCATTCCACAAGTGCTATCGTCATCATCATCAGCCTCACTACGCCAACAGCAGGGCAAAGGCCTCTCATCCACCAATCAACCCGGTCTTGTGCTTTCTGCTGCCACATTACACCTGCTAACTTTTTAATCTCATCCACCCACCTAATGTTCTGTCTCCCCTTCATGCGTTTGCCTTCTCTTGAAATCCACTCAGTTACCCTTAATGACCAGCGGTTATCCAGCCTACGTGCTACGTGCCCAGCCCATGTCCATTTCTTGTTCTTGATTTTAACTATGATATCATTAACTCCGGTTTGTTCCCTGACCCACTCTGCTTTCTTCTTGTCGCTTGAGGTTACACCTATCATTTTTTTCCATCGCTCGCTGCGTCGTCCTCAATTTAAGCTGAACCCTCTTAGTAAGCCTCCAAGTTTATGCTTTGTATGCGTAAGTACTGGCAAGATACAGCTGTTTACTTTCATCTTGAGGGTTAGTGGCAAATTAACATTCATAATTTGAGAATGGTTGCCAAATGTGATCCACCTCATCTTTATTCTTCTAGTTATTTCACTCTCGTGGTTCGGCTCCACGGTTAATACCTGTCTTAAGTAGACATATTCCTTTAAAAATTCGAGCGTCTCCCCACCTATCTCAGAGTGCTGTTTTCTGACCAGACTGTTGCAGATTACTTTAGTTTTGTGCATATCAATTTTCAAACCTACTTTTCTGCTTTCCGTGTCCATTTCTGTAACCATCAGCTGTACTTCATCCCCTGAGTTAATCATCAAACCAATGTAATCAGCGAGTCACTGGTTACTAAGATACTCTCTATTAACTCTTATCACTAACTCTTCCCAGTGTAGGGTCCTGAAAACCTCCAGTGAACACGCACTGAATTGCATTGGAGAGATCGGGTCTCCTTGCCTTACACCCTTCTTTATCGGTATTCTGTCACTTTCTTTGTGGAGAACTATCGTGACTTTGAATCCAATATAGCTTTCTTCCAGTACGTTTATGACAGCTTCTTCAATTTGCTGATTCCATAGTGCCTGCATTACTGATGATGTCTCGACTCAGTCAAACGACTTCCTGTAATATATGAAGGCAATGTATAGGGGTTGGTTGTATTCCACGCATTTATCCATTACCTAATTTATATTATGAATATCGTCCATTGTAGAGTAGCCTGCACGGAATCTTGCATAGTCTTTGGTTCATTGAACTCTAATGTCACCTTAATCCTATTAGTTTTTATTTCTGTAAATAGTTTGTAGAGAACGGAGTAAGCTTATCGGCCTCTAATTTTTCAAGTCCTTGAGTTCTCCTTCATTGTGAATTGAGACGATGTTGGCGTTCTTCCAAGATTCTGGTGATATACTTTGCCGTAAAGAGACACTTCGTATATAAGGTGGCCTGTTTTCTAACACAATTTCTCCGCCATCTTTCAGGCAGTCTCTTCTTACCTTATCCTCACTAAGCAGCTTTGCCTTTTTGCATTCCTTCTGGGGCTTTCCTTACTTCCACTGTCGTTACTGGTATGTCGGATTCCTCTGGGCTATTATTGTTTCTCATGATATTATCCTGGCTGTTTTGGCTTCGGTACAACTTTCTGCAGAACTCCTCTGCCACCTCGACTATCTTATCCATATTGTTTATGGCATTGCCTTCTTCCGTTAGAAGTCTTTTTTATCGAGTGTAATATGTTACTTATCAGTTTGTGTTTTATCCACTCTACATTGATCGTTGCCTTGTGGTACGAAAAAGAAAGAGAAAAAATAATTAAAAAAGATAAATATATATATATATATATATATATATATATATAATATATATATATATATAAATAAACTTACAGCAACTAGCCTGGAGCTTGCAGACCAAGCCAGGGGGAAAACAACTGATTTTATTGTTATGTTGGGAGCAAACCGAACCTGCGTCTGGTTAACTTTTATGCCTTTCCTTCATCTTTCTTTCTCTCTTTGTTTTTATTTTCTTGTGTATTCAAAATTAAATTTTGCATAAAACTCTGGTCATCATAGCGTTGTTCTCTATTCGGCTACAAAGACTTGATTGATGATTGATTGATATGTGGGGTTGAACGTCCCGAATCCACCATATGATTATGAGACACGCCGTAGTGGAGGGCTCCGGAAATTTCGACCACCTGGGGTTCTTTAACGTGCACCCAAATCTGAGCAGACGGGCCTACAACATTTCCGCCTCCATCGGAAATGCAGCCGCCGCAGCTGGGATTCGAACCCGCGACCTGCGGGTCAGCAGCCAAGTACCTTAGCCACTAGACCACCGCGGCGGGGCGGCTTATAAATGACGGCGATAGAGTTAAATGGCACGGCTACTTTTAGCTTTAGCTGGCTTCTTTTAGCTTGAAGTCCGACTGCTTATCAAGTGTATATATAAACAACGGCAACCCTGCTTGCTTGTAACACATCTCCAGTAGGTTTCCTTGTAACGCAAATGAAAGATTGGACACATAAACACACAGGGTGTATCATTCGCGCTACAAAGAAATTTACACTTTCTCGATCACAAGATCGTTGCTGCATGGCGGGATGTACGAAGTTTAAACAAACCGCACGCATGCGCAGCAAAAGATATTTCTATTTGCAATCCTACTATATAATTGGAGAAGGTGAAAGAAAAAAAAACAGTGTTTGTTAGGCACGTGCTACGTTACAGTAATACGTTATACGGTAATCAAGATTCGCATGTACGTCATAAATATTTCACTAATGTATCCATAACTGTCGCTAATTATGATGGTGAAACAACATATAGCAGACGCGCTTGACTTATTCGATCCGAACTTACGCTTGCTATTGCCCACAGTCCTGACAGCAATAAACAAGTGGTGGAATTGGCTATTGCTTTGTGTCATCTCACTCTGAGGAGAAACTGTCAGGTAGGCTGGCTCTTTTCAATGAGCTGTTTGTTCAGCATTGTTCGTTGAGCCTTTCCCCGAGAATTGCAGCGAAAGCTGTTATGAGACCAAAACTCGGGTGCCGCGTGGTACCGTAGTTGTCCGCCACCGCCACCACCGCCGGTGTCCGTAACCACTATTCGAAAATTAAGAAAATAAAACTAGTATTAAGAACACAGTAGGAGTCAAACTCGGGTCCGCTGCGTGCCAGCGCATTATACAACCACTGAGCCACGTCGGTGCTTTGGACTTTTTTGCAAACTTTTCTTAGGCGGGCTTGATATCGGGAAAGAAAATCGCGGTAATATGAGTAGTAAAGCATTTTAGAGCAGCAAAAGAACAACGAGCCATCACACAATGCGAATAGCGTAAGCAGTGGGTCGTCCAATGCTCCAACCCATTACCAAAGCTTGTTTTCACTCACCGATAAACTGTGGCGCATACCCACTTCAGGCATAATTCCTCATTGTCATCAGCCACTGCATGAACAATTGGCACAAGATTCCTTGCAAGTGTTTAGTGGACACAACGCTTCTCAGAAGAATGACGAAACATAGCATACCGAATGCTGGTATGCTACAAAGAAACTATTAATATTAATGCCATAGTGGGTACCCAGCAAGTGTGCTTGCAGCAGTTACCCAATGAGTGTTTAGAAAACGCTCTGAAAGGCTGATCTTCAAGTTTTCGCTGGGACTGTGCGGCACCTCCGCGCAGGACTGCCCTTTTTTTTTAGAATGAATTTTTGAAATATTGCAAGAAAGACACGGGTACGTTGCGGTATAAGTGTTTAGAACCAACGCAACCACAGGCTCAGAACTTAAAGGGGCCATGACACCCAATTTTCGATCATTACCTTTGTTATATAAGTCAATCCTTGTGTATTCACAAATAATTTGGCAAAACTTTAGTACATTTGGTCAAGCCCTCCATTTCGACTCAACTGATAATAATAACGCAATAGCGGCTTGTAAGTTGGGCTACGCTGGCGCACTCGCGAGCCGTGCCGTGACAAGCAGTTGGCTAAGCGAGCGCCTGCATTCCGGCAAATCATATTGTGCCATGCTCGTCAAATTGAGATATTTTAACTTCCTTCAGCTTGACTCTGAAATTGAGTGATTTGCAACGGCTCAAACTATAGAAAGCGACGGCTCCGCTCCGTCCAGCTCATGACGCCACACGATACATAGCAAAATAGCGGTTGCCGGTGGTGGGCGGGGATTACAGCCGGCCGCTTCTCGGGCTTCTTTGCCCCGAAATATCCTTTTACAGCCTACTTCTCATACCTTTATATAATAGACCCCCGACCTCTAGTTTTTGCTGAAGAACACATATTGTACAGGGTGACCATGTCATGGCGTCTTTAACGAGCCACACAGTTCATGACGGTGACTTCATGATTTAGAGGCGCAAGGAACCAGCGTCGACGTCTGCTATCTTTTTGTTGTTGTTGTTTTCGGTGCTACCGTCAGAGAGAGCGTTGGTTGCTGCTTTGTGCTTGCTCTACTCGCCCAACGCGTTACAGCTACCGGGATGCCACGAGGACTCCGAGCAGATGACGCGACGCGGATGAATACATCGTGAGGGTTGTTCATTCTTCTCATCTTCAAAGCAGCCCCGTGGCCTCAAAAGTTCTGCAACCGGCTCGTGAAATAAAGTATACCGAAGGTAAATTGGCGTTTAAAATGCCCATTTAAAAGTTTCTTGTCGAATAAAACATCTGTCATATTCTGAAATTGTTCGAATCAAAGTAAGCCATACACTTTTGACGCACGTGTTTGCCTTGTGAACACCTCATAACCAAAAGACAAAAAGCCGCTGTATCAAGTCGATGTAAGCAAAGTTCTCTACCATTTCACCTAAGACAATGTGACATGCATTGAACCTGCTCCTTTTTGGTCATAAGTCAAACCCCAAAACCCCTGCAGCGACGAGCTGGGCGCAGCAAAGAACATGCGACCCCACAAGTGCACCGATGCGAAAAAAAAAATCTTAACAAAGTGTCATAGAGCCAAAAGAAGCACGTCCGAAACCACAGTGCGGCTGTTTTCATTTTGTGGTTTGTTACACCGGGCCCGGTCAACACGCGAAAACTCGTGCTGCAATCGCGGGCAATTAGCAACAATGTAATCATCCCGTAGAAAGGACGCTTCCGATGAAACAACATTTGTGTGCTTAATTATGTCGCAAAGCATTGAGAAATTGCTTTCGGGTTGTTTAGACGTTTCTTTTTTTTTGCGTGGATGTGCAACTAAGATAGTCCTGAGACAAAGTTTTCAAATCAGAATAAGCCATTTTATTATGTTGTCCATACCAAATGCCAAACCTGAATCTTTCTCCTGAATACCAGTTACACTAGATTTTGACCTAAATTAAATCATAAGCTCAACAAGGATGCGCAATGACCTTTTGGAGGACAGGGAGGCATCCCTGCTCGGTTTTTCTGACCTGGCGAGCCAGACCGCCTTGGTATCTATAGACCGAACCCGAGTCGCGGCGGTCACCGATGTGCTCTTGTGATGATTGTAATGCGGAACCCACCAGTAGTTATTGCGCGGGGTGGTTTGGTTTCTTCCGGGCCACCTCAAACCTCCTTCCTATTGCACCTGCAATAAAGTTTTAAAGCAAGTACTCACTATGAACAAATAAAAAATATTACTTTACAACACAGCACGTCGAACAACCTGCGGATCATTGTAGTGGTTTCGGCAAAGTGATCGGCTACAGCCATATGAAGCACGTTGAGAATAAATCGAGTTATATTAGCTACGGAAAAGGTTACATTCACCCTGTGCGCAACGTATTTTCTCCCTTGTTGGTCCAAAGAACTGGGGTAAACAAGTTGCATCCATATATGGGGCTAATGTGGATCGGGCTCCACTATATTAAAAACAGAAAATCTTCATTTTTACTGTTTAGCTTATTCGCAATGCCAATGTCTGTCATGGTCTAGTTATCTTACAATAAAGTAATGCCTCACTTTGTTCTTCTCCCTTAGTTATCCTTATCTCCCTCCTTGTACATCCGTACACATGCTTTCAGCAAGTAGAAACAAGGCACAGCTATCTATACTCGATCGCACGGCAACGTATATCAAGTGAATGACGTTAACCGAAAACAAAGAGAAAGAAATTTACACTCGCGAGGAATGCTTCCCCATACAGCGCGAACAGCCTATGTCATCGTCATCGTCAATGAACTCTGTTTTTAGAGAGCCCGTTACTCAGCCAACAAACCCGTTACCCAGAAACTACGATTGTTTTTCATTTTATATCATTATTTTTTCGTCACCTTTCCTCTCAACGCCTTCGCGTCTGATTCTTGCTTGTGCGGAGCGAATGAAACGACCAGTTAATCCGCCAGCGTATCCAACTACGCGGTCGAAAAGAGCGTCGGGCCCGGCGCCTGATGCGGCATTGGGGACTCCTCATGCGCAAGTCTGGGTGACCACATATTCGAGAGGACATCGCTCAGCTGCAGCAACAATGGGACGTGGGGTGCAGGGCGGTGACAATCCAGCCCGGTGACATCACGGCGCCCGTCATCCCCACAGCGCGTACACGAACGGGGCAGCGCCACCACTCAAGCGATGCCCGCCTCTGGCGCGGCTTACGCCGGGGTGGCCCGCGCCCCGCCGGGGTAATCGGACAGAAAATCGCTGCAGGCAAGGAGCTGTGAACATTCAACTGTATCATCACGGCCCTGAATTGATGCCGCTCTCTTTTCTGAGAGGGCGCTCGCAACACCGAGCCTCCCGTACGCGCGATGTTTGTCTGTCCGTAAGCAATGAAGATGAATGGCGGACAAGCGCCAAGGCGCAGCCGGTGCGCGCACCCGGTAGCTCTCAGGAATGCGGCGAAGGCTGCTGCCGCCTTTTACTCGTGTAGCGGAACGCTGCTTTGCCACTGCGGCGAATCATGCAACGCCCAGCCGACACGCGCACAGCGCAGGCGCCTTGCATGTGCGCAGGGTGCTTCTCGTGTCCTCATGGCAACGAGCCGTACTCCCCGCACATATAACGGTATAGTGCGAGCGAGCCGAGGGCCGTGGTGAGGGATTCAACGGTGCGCCCACGTATGCGATGGTTGCGTGTAGTACGTGTCACCGGATTCGATTTGTCCGGATGGTACGCTTCATATGTCATATGGGCTCTTCGAGGGCTTGCCTTCATTCAAATGCAAATCACATTGCATGCTGTACAACCGCATGACTGCATTCAGACAAATCGAAAAGGTGTGAGCACCTGCGCCATGGCTGCCTAAATTGTGCGACAGCTAAATTGGTCATATTACTTTTGTTCAATGTATGTTACAGTCTGATCGGCACTTTACAAACATTTGCACGTGAGACAACAGCATGTATATTACTCTAAAGCTTGACCAAGCACTTGCAGTTTCTCAATGAGCCTGGACCGTTTCGTGGTTCTGGATTGGGCCTTTTCTAGTCGATTGGACCTCGCATCTGCGAAAATCTGGGAAAGTAGAGCACACCATTCCAGATTACCCTGAACCACTGCGAGTTGCTTCATGGAACTGTATGAATCGCTCTAGAGCAAAAAGCATGCAACAACCAGCGAGGCGGTGCGGCTGGCTCTCGCTGTGGTGCCGGCTTCGCTATACGGGGCGCCAATAGGTGAAACTGCCGGATAGTTCCCCCTATTTTTCTGCTGCCTACCTCGCGCAGTTTGTTTCGGTACAACGCATTCGCGACTCACCCATTCATCGACACAATGGCTCTGCCACAGCGTCGCGATAAGCGAGCGTCGGCAATTTTAGGGCAGAGGCCATCCGAGCCCAGAGTCGACCATGCAGCAGGAAGGCGGCTGCAGAAAACGACGGGACGGCGAGCGGGTTACAAACGCTGGTCCGCACAAGCGCAATTAGCAACGAACTAATTAAAGAAGCAAATGAGACTCGTCGTGGGTCGTGATATATTCAATTAAGCGGGCCCTACTGTCCTTCCGCCCCAGCAGTCTCGCGGCAGCAGCCACGCAGGCCATCTTGGTGGCTCGCTCGCCTGCTGCTCGCCGCATTACGCCCGGAGGAGGTCTGGGCGTGCAACTGCGCAATGAGCGGCCCTAACGGCGTCACCGCGGTCGCCAGCGTCGCATCTAGCGCTTTAACGCAGCGTTCTGCATAATTGAACGGCCCCTCGGCTGGCTGGCTCCGCAACCTTGTTTGTTTTAACGGCAGAGCCCTTGCTTGCTTCTGCCGTGCCTCCTCCGGCTCGTCTGTTCCCGGAGTTCACGCGTGAAACGAGCTGAGGTATTTTCGAAACAAAGTTGGTTGTCGGAGCAGTTTAGAAAGAACAATCCGGTTGGCGGCTTCGTGTTTTGTTCTTTCGTTCCATGCACCGACGGCCCCGCCTGCGCTTGCTGCTACTGTTTGTAATTCTCTCGTTACAGTTGACTTTCTCTCTTTGCCGGGTCCTACAGCGAGGCAACGGCGGGGGCTGCGCGGCTGGTTGTCTCGTGGCAGTTGAACTTGCCGCGTGATGTATGGCCGGCTCGGGAAAGGAAGCATGTTTGGGATGCCTGTCTCGTTCTCGCCGCTGTCGAGAGGAGCGCGCGCTCGTTGGGCGAGGAGGAGGCGGTGATGACGACAGTCGGGACGCTGCCGCTTCTTTTCGCGCGCCACGACGTCCTTTTGTTTTGTTTCACGAGCACCGCAAGCAGAGACGCGGGCGCTTCGATCACCCCGTTCAAGCAAGCTTAGCCGCCGTTCATCTGCCGCAATGGAGCGTTCCGTTATCATAACACCTCTATACTTTCCCACAGGACAGTGTTTTTCTTTCCTCTTCGTTGTTTAAACGCGCGCAACTTTGTTTATTTATGTTTTATCATAGCCAGACAACAGGGGAAAGTAGGGTGTGTTGTGAGGTGGAAAGAAAAGAGGATTGCTTCGGGGCCCCGCCGCGGTGGTCTAGTGGCTAAGGTACTTGGCTGCTGACCTGCAGGTCGCGAGATCGAATCCCCGCTGCGGTGGCTGCGTTTTTGATGGAGACGGAAATGATGTAGGCCGGTGTGCTCAGATTTAGGTGCACGTTAAAGAACCCCAGGTGGTCGAAATTTCCGGAGCCCTCCACTACGGCGTCTCTCATAATCAAATGGTGGTTTTGGGACGTTAAACCCCACATATCAATCAATCAATTTCTTCGGCGTGTACTAGTGCTTTAGCTGTTGAATGGCTCTCGCAGTGTAAAACAGTCAATGATACACTGTTCCTCTGACGGTGGAATGTATTAGATGATTTTATTGTGGCACCAGGGTTTAGGGCAATCGTATTTAATGTTTGACCCGGTTATCACCTGCTGGCGATGTAAGAGAAACTATAGTTTGTTGACGAAAATGCTGGTGGTGAGTGAACACTAAGCACGAGATAAGGCAGTACGCTATCGCGATGATTTGTTCCACCTGACCAGCAGCCACCGGCCAGAGATACCTGCCCACTGCAAGTGATGAAATTTTGGGTCTATAAAAATCTCGTAAATAAAGTGATTATTGTTTAGTCAGAATGTTCAAAAGCCCCCATTAAAGAAAGGGTCAAATATGCTAGTAACCCAGTAACTAACGTTTTTCAAGCATTCAATAAACACTTCCGAAAGTATGAAGCATGGAGAAATTGAAGAACCGCCAAGAAATACAAGAGTGCATCATATATATACCTAAAGGGTAATATCATTTTCGCTAACGAACCAGCCTGCTAAACTAGCTAGATTATATTTTTCCTGTGGTATTGAAAATTTAATAATGTATCTGTCTAGCAAGATCTGTGCAATGAATGCTCATTTAAAGTCGAAACTAGTTATAACAAAGGGGCACCGGGAACATGAATTAGTTCATTATATCCAATATTCGTTGTAGCAGTGATAATAAAAGTTGGCTCTAACAAATCTGCAATTAGGCCCTCGCAGATATGCTAGATACAAAAATACATAACAGTTGGCTGCAAACTCCCTATAAACGAGATAATCATGTCTGTCTTTGTTCACCTAGTTTCTAAAGAGCACAAAGGAACCGATCTTATATCTTGTTGACCTTCATCTTTCGTACCAATTAGGCCCTTATCTCCGAAGGGATATCGACACACTGATACATTGCCTTAGACTCTGAACTGTTAACACAAAGCACTTCCTTTTCCCGACATCAGTGTGCGTCATTGTCATCATTTCTTGCGGCCACGTCACAAGGATGTGCACTATCTGTTGCTCGACCGTTCAAAGCACATCACACATAGACAGTGTCTTGAAAAAGAACTCCATTCGCTAAACTGGGAGTGAATTTTATCACTAGGGAAAATATTAGGCACATATTCACCTCGAATAATCTGCAAAGCAGGGAAATTACTTCAATGTTTTTTAAGACACTTGTTATTGTGTATAATATCGAGTGGTATACATTGAAAACGGGCAGGGCGATTCTATGAGTGCTCCGTTCAAACGATAGCTTTACAACTTACCAAATGTAGGACTTTATACAGGGTGGTTCAAGCAGTGTCCAATATCCTCTAAAAAGCGGCGTTGCCTTCCTGTGGCAAAAGGCATCTTCAGATAGTTACAAACACAAATTACGGCAGCAATCTTGTGTAGAAATTAACCCAATGATCTTTTAACCAGTGGTGATAGCCGGTCGAGTCAAACGGGCAAATTCAAGCCCTTCCTAGGAATAGTCCATAGCCACTTCGAAATTTTTTAAAAGCGGCCACTGTTAATCATCAAGGAGCGATGCAGTAGGCCTGATTTAGCTGGAGAAACCAAAACCGACGCACTAAACAGCGCATCTACCGTTCGACACTTCGACAACGCCCTCAGTGACGACGCCGTTTCCCTCGAATTGGGGGAGGAGAATAAGCGAGCGTCGATAAGCGGCCTCGAATCGAAGTGTCTAGATTGACGGTTGATAACGGCGAGGGAAACAGTGTCCTCACTGAGGACGTTGTCGAAGTAAATGGTAGATGCGCTGTTTTGTGCGTCGGTTTCGGTTTCTCCAGCTAAATTAAGCTCACTGCATCGCTCCATGGTGATTACCAGTGGCTGCTTTTCTAAAATTTCAAAGAGGCTATGGACTATTCGTATAAGAAGGGCTTGAATTCGCCCATTTGACTCGACCGGCTATAACCACTGGTTAAAAAGCTATTGTGTTAATGTCCATAATTTTTGCCGTAATTAATGTTTGTATGCATCCGAAGGTTCCTTCTGCCACCACAGGAAAGGCAACGAAGCCAGTAGCACGCAGATACCTCTTTTTTGTTAGTTTTGAAGAACACTGGACACGATTCTTCAATATATATATATATATATATATATATATATATATATATATATATATATATATATATATATATATATATATAATATTTTGTTTTTAATTTGTAATGCTAACAACCAAGTGAATAGCGGTGCAATCACGACGACAAATTCTTCACTTATTTTTCATTTTTATAACAATAAGGTAACCCTTACTTGTCGCCAGCATTTACAGCTATAAGTAGACTGAAACACAACGAGGCGAAATTTCGACAGGCCAAAGTTCTTTTGACAAACAGGCCTGAGTGTCCATTTATTTGAAGATAGATGTCTGCTTCGTATGGTGAATTTTCACCACACTAATTTCTATTTACCTTCTGCCTCCCAGGACACTTCTATCTCCAGTCCTGTTCTTTATGCTGAATAGCACGCAGGCCTGTTTACGCAGGCATAATCCTTTATGCTTAATTAAAGAGCGTTATTCTCTATTTATTTTTCTATGTTGCTTATCTTTCCATCTCGGGCTATTTTCTTATTAACATGCGGATTTATTTGTAAGATACTTAAGCTCGCAAGTGAAGCACATGTTGTAAAAGCATCACACGCACTGCGAAAGGAACTATTGCGGAAGGCGAACTAACGAGTTATGCAAGTAACTGCCATTTTCTCCTTCTTCCCACGATAGCGACATCACGACTGAAATCCAGCTAAAGCGCAAGCTTAACCTGGTCAGTCAGTCTCTTATAAAACTTATGTGTCGGAGACAGGCTGGCGGTGTTCAACTCCACCTGAGTGGAAAATTAATTCTGCTCAACTCGCTAATACCCTGACACGAATGCTTGAAATCATCAAAAAGAGTCGCGCACACATATGCCTAGAATTATTTAAAATTAAAGTTTCAAAACGACAATGAATGAAGATTGATTCCGAGTCTGTACCTTTTATTCTTTCCGCACGCGCGTCCTCGTCAGCGCTTTGGGATTATTATAAAGGCACTGAAAATAGAGTCGAACCAAGTCGTGGCGATAGTACGGAGCCGGCGCCTTATGGCTCTTGAATGAAGAACGTTCTCGGGCAGAAAGAGTGCTCTTTGTTCAGAGAGCAGAGAAATTAGCCGGCGATCATCCAGCGCCCGCATGACGTTCTGCCGGCGCAAGGAGTGCACGGGCACGGTATAGAGTGAGAGAAGGAACAAGAAGAGCGGCAGGACGTGGTCGAGCTATTCTAAGGCACAAAGGAGCCGGAGAACCTTTTAAAGCGTTTCTAGACTGAGCGTATATCAGGGGACACGTGTTATTATAACGTTATCAAGAAAGACGGTGTACTTAGAAACTATATACATATATAAGGGCGAACAAGGAGTGTAAGAGTTGCTACAGTTTTTTTGTTCTTTTTTCGGAGAAACTTATGAAACATATGGTCTTTAAGTAGCGGAGCTGGAAATTAATGTGTAATTTCATACACCCTACTCATTTTGTGCGCCTAGCAGTGCTCTTTTAATTAATTAAGATTGTGTCTGTGTTTCTGTGCGCATGTCCTCATGTGCTCGCCCAACTTGTCTTGCAGGCCATCATTGTACGTTGGAAAGAGAACTTTTAATCACCCCGCCTAATTAGGTGGACTGCTTTTAACTCTTGAACAGTTGCCCAAGCGTGCCGCTATACGAGGCGCTAAGTATGCGCACCAAAATGCTCATTTGGCATGCAATGAGACATGTTTCCGTCAATTCAAAGATAAGCCTCGGAAACGATGCACGAGGGTGCGAGGGATCACAGCAATAAGACGAATGTTACAGTGAAGGAAAAACTGCAATGAGGAATTCGAATCACGTTCAGGCTACTAACCTACACGAATTAAAAAGACGAATAATTAAATGAAAAAAGAAATGGAAGAAGAATAAATAATAGGGTAGGAAAGGCCGGGAGCCCTACCCAGTCTATGAAAGGCGGTTTGCTACCCTACACGTAGGACCGGGAAGGAGGAGATTGAAAGAGGGAGAGGGAAGAGAGTAAAGAGAGATAGATAGGACATGACACAGCACACATACACCAACATGCAATCAGTAACGTGTCTATCATGCGTGCGTAGTACGTGGTATCACTGTCACAGACGCTTGTCCAAGTTATAGAAAAAAGAAAGATCAGACCGTACAACGGTGCCGCTTCATGGAGAAAAGCACCTCGCGGCTATCGTTCAATACAGTCAGTGAACAACAGGAACAACAATTATGAATTTAATAAGATTGGGAACCATATAACTACGGCCCAATGGCTTTTGCCAGCGACAATGATCGTAAATGCAAGCTTACTAACGTGCTCAAATAATGTAGAGTTTTTTGGACAGCTGCCTTATACGTAAACGAAGACATGCGAGCCTGCAAGAGTGTACCTTGTTCTCTTGGTTGCAGGCAAACAGGCTCAGCTGCCACTTCGTTCTTCCTAATTCTGGCTTAGCATACCCAGAAGTTTGGACATCGACCTGTCCACCCCCTAATTAACTTCACAGCAATGCCCCAACTTTCACAAAATCTCAAGCATTTTCAGACACGCGTTTTAAAACAGAATGCATCATTCTAATAAAGCGCATGTTTAAGGCACTTAGTCGTAACTTTCCTGCTGCGTTACAATAGTGCTCCGGACGGTCCTGACCAGAACACCGTTTCATGGCACCAGGGAAATTGACAAAAAGAAAATCGTTCCCTGCCCTATATCTCCTGTGTTGTCAGTGAGGATTTCATGTACACTGTAGATGTGAACCAGAATCACATCTACATACATCCCTAATGACGTATTGATAGGTTGAAAATCATTGTAAGGACCCAATTTTTATGTCTCTGTGCAGATGGTACGAAACTGTCACCGAACTTCGAGTACTGATTCATTTTTGTCAGGTCGCCAACTTCGTCAGACATATACAGGTTATCCTTAATTGTCAAACTATGACAGCGAACCATTACGAAGTTGACGCATCAGATGTAGGCGCCTCCTGGCCGAACGTGAATACTTCACCACACGTACGCGAGCGCGATGGGTTTTACGCCTTCGGGCGCCGCATATACGAGCCGCACGAGTTGCCTCACTGTAAGCAACAATGTCCCCGTGCCTTTAATGCTTCATTCTTGGGGCCCGTGGGGGCCGACGCAACTTATACTTGACACAATTCCGCGCCTTTCAAAAGCACCTCCCAGACCGGCCTACCCGCCCGGGAAAAAAAAAACAGCGAGCCTGTAGAGGCATCCCCGGCGTGTACGCGCTTCAAGAGCACACTCACGTACACCTCGTGCCACCCTTACGTCGTCGCCGAACAGTCACCGCAGCAGTGCGTGCGTGCGCGTGTTTGCACACTGTCGCAACCATGAACGTCCTGCCTCGCTATTTACTTAATCGGCCGAGAAGCCACGCTTGCCTGCGGCCTTGATGAGCGGTGGCGCTGCAAGTGCGACGTCATCGCCTGAGGCGTCGTCCTCGCGGGTACTCCGTTTCTCGAAACAAAAGCCGCTGGTGCCGAAAAGGCGTCGACAGCGCACCTTGCCTAAAAACGCGTCTAGGCTGGTGTGTTAGTCGTGCCCGCTTGATGGGCGAGAACGGAGGCCCGTCTCGGTGCTTCTGGAGGTTGTTGATGTCACCCCACTGGTACAGCACGGGCTCCCCTGTGAAGGGACATGAGCGATTAGGTCATTTACGCTTCGGAAGCATGGAAAATCACAAACTTCTCAAAAGAAGCCACCAAAGCAAGACATTTAGGGTCAACCTGGCTTGCTATAAACGCCTCGAAACATGATAGCCGCCGTGATTTCACACTTCGGAGTGTGCAGTACAGGATTCTGTCTATACTGCCCGATGAGTGGACTTACTTAAGAAGGCTGTCTTCAATTTCACGCGCTTTTCCACGTCGAGCAGCTGCCGCATTGTAGTCCAAGAAAGCTTTAGAAAAGCGCTGTAAACATTATAATAAAACGACAGTAGCGAGTTTTCAAATCTTTAGGAAGAAGCATCTGCGCAAGGGCTGGGAAGTGTCTCCATGCTCTGAGGAAGGAAAATGCCAAGGCATTAGGTGGTTTCGCTGAAGCAATTGAAGGGTATTAGTCAGCGATGAATTCGTATGCTAGCCTGAGTTTGCTTCATTCTGCTTCAGTAATAATAATCCGCAGATGTGTGGTGACTGATTATCGTGCTTGACACGTCAATTCATTTGTATAATATCTTGCGTTTGTATCATCTTACCTTCTTTGTTCCTTTCTTTTCGTTTTTCTTTTCTTATAGCACTCCTACGCTGCTCAGAATTCACAATCGAGAGAGTGGCTTCTTTCTCGCCTTCATTGCCCTTCCTAGGCTGTCCTTCTTCAAACTGCTTTTAAATGCAAACTGCTAGAAAGGCGGGATTCTAGTCATTTCTTTTTTGATTTGTTTTCTCGGCTATGAGTGACACTTCAAAATTTGAAGAATACTAATAGACATAAACACACGCTCTATTTATTTCCTTTGAAATGGCACGCAATCAATCGCCAATTTTTTAAATAAGTAAATAGCCACAAAGTGTGTATTACTCCAGCTCATGCGTATCTTCGAGAAATTACGTGCTCATGTTTTTGTTATTGTGACGCAGGAGTACTCTTCAGGCATAATCGTGTGTGTGAACGTTTTTAACGTGAACTAACATGCATCTCACGGATCGAATAACCGCTGAACGTCGGGAATATTGTTAACTTACTATAAATGAGCTATCCAAAAAGCTTGGGTTGAAAAACTGCTGAAGAAACACAACACGTCCAGAAAGATTCAGGATCGATACTGGTCTATAAGCTGGTATTTATGCATACATTTGTGCCATTTACGTAGCGCGTTCATGTGCTTTGTATTGCCGCCTATATCTTGCTTGTTAGGCTTGTACAGTTTTATTTTGTATGTTGCTAGTGTTACATGGGCTTCTCTGGTAACCGTAGCAGACATGAGCGGTGAGAAAGAAATCCGTGGCGGGCACGGAAATCCTTCTCGTCCTCGTACGTGCCGTGGTGGGCTCGGAGGGTGGCGGGGCCAGTCACGTCGAGCACGCCGGCGATTCCGGTGGGAGGAACGAGGTTGCTTCGAGAGGAACAACGCTCGAGGCATCTGTGATTGTCAGCCTCCCCACGTGATTCCGTTCGCTCGCGGACTTCCGGCTGTTCCGCCAGTTCCAGAAATTCACTCAGAACCATGGAAGGCAGGCAAGTTTCCTTAGAAATGTAACCACAGTAACGCGAAGTAACTGATTTAACGACCTCACACGTTTCTCTTGTGAATCAGAACACGTGCACTCATGTTGCTATCTTCTCTTTTTTTACGTTATTTCGAAGCACTTTTTATTCTTGTCTTTTTGAGGGTAAGCACCTTGTTCAATAAACCATGCAGTCGAATACTGCTTTCGAACAGGTGTTCGTGAGTGCGATTCTCAGATTCATATTACAATGATAGTCACCCAATGCAAAAAACACGTGCCTGTACCATGCTTCGGGTGGACGTCCAAGGTATTTCGAGTGAAGCAATCAAAATAAAGCCAGAAGCTTTAATGTATACTGCATCTGTCAAAGCCACTTACTCTTATAGCCTAATGATGGGAGCGACCGAAATTAGACTCGCACAGAAGGGCACGCGATCCCAATACCTTCTTACATGAACACCAGTTAATTCTGCTACGGCATAAAATAATCACTCAAGTTCTTGCGCTTCACGTGCCAAAACTATGATGTGATTGCGAGGCTCGCAGTGTATAGATGGAGACTCCGTATGAACTTTGATTCCCTGGGGTTCCCTAACGCGCAGCTTAAGTCTGAGTGCACGGGTGTTTTCGCAATTCAACTCCATCGATATGCGGGCACCGTGGCCCGGATTCGAACTTGCGTTAGGTTAGCAGTCCAACGCCTTAGCCGCTAAGAAATACCATATTGGCGCCGCGATGCGAATGAGCTTGAGTTCACACGTTCGCATTTTGAAGGAGGCGATTGCAATAACACTTGTGTATATGTTTGATTTAGGTGCCCGTTGAAGGACACTTTATTGTCTAAGTTACATATATCAACTAAACGTCTGATCATAACGTACCTCATAATCATGTTGTCAATACACTGCCAACAAAACTCAAAAATTCACTTTATTGAGAACATTCTAATCTATCGCCTATTTTCTCAATACTATATTCCTACAATGAATCGCTGCTTAGCTCAGGAGAAGCACAATGTATCTATCACTCATATCATGCAGGCAGTGCAGTTAAACCTTTGTCCACATCGCAGAAAAGCTTCTTTATTATCGTTTGCATGGCCGGTAACGAATGAGCTCTTGGTGCACATTATTGTGAGCTCAAAACATGTACTGATCGCTTTGTAATGCGTTTATAATTATTTGACATAGAGCATCGCATTTTCGAAAGACGACGTAAATAGATGCCGTTATCTCAGTCCTATGAATAAAACATTTATAGCGGAATAGTATCGCTACTGCAGTTATTGCTAGAAAGGGAGCATTGTGAGACACCGTTGCAAAAAAACATCCATGTGCTTAGATTTTGGTGCATGTTAAAGAACCCTATACGAGGCCAAAAGTTACTGAGCCCCTCTAATAACGATATCGTAGTTTGGGGATGTAAAACCCCAGCAAATAATATTATTACTATCACTATTATTACTATTACTATCAGCTTGGAAATGTCCAGAGACCCCTGTGCATGCTCTAGCCGAACGTAAATAAATCGATGCAATAATAATGAAAAGTAAGCCTGCCCGAGATACGCATTGGGTTTAAAAGACAGTTTTGGAATCTGTGGAAACCAGCAAGAAAACGCTGGAAAATTCGTGGAGAAAAACTATTGATCACATGGAATGAAAATATTTTGCAGTAATAGCGAAAAGTGGGAGAAAGTAGAAGGTCATAACTGGCAACTTGTTAGCACAAACTATACAGAACCTATACGACTAACCACGAACTTTGTAACAATTGCCGCCACCTGCTGAAAGGACATCCGCCTCTTTCAAAGGTTGTTATCCGTCCTTACATCCACGCATCCGTGCATATTTTAGCACGTTTACAATTTTGGGCTGTGCGAAAGCCTGCATGATCTTATACTCTCTCCATTTCACACATCTGTGCCAATCATGCGGGCGGTACCGATAGTTTCATTACCAAGCACACGATCTGTCTCTTACATGACCAATTGCCGTAATTATATATACCCCCCTATACGCATTGACAGCTGATTCGTTGCATGGCTGTATTGTGCCACAGAGTGGTTGTATTCAACAAAAATGCGTTCTAACGGCCTCGGTTACTGCTGCGTCGACTCGTTTGGGTGATGCCATACCACAGCAAGAACCGCGGTAAAGAGAAATTTGTTAACTATACTGAAATGTAAATGCGCGGAAGCGCATCGACATTAGTTTTTGTCACACCTGTTACCTTCAAGAACAAAGAGAAGCTCTTCCTAATTAGAGAAAAAGAGACTGAACGAGTTAGTACAACTTCAAATAAATATTCCTGCATCATATTTTTCAACACCTTGACTCGCTTACCCAATTCGCTTGGCATTTATTATAAAATAGTCGAATGGGTACCTTTAGCAGAGCTCTGCCAAACCAGGAAGTCAACGCATGTGGCAAGGTGTGCGGTGGCCGAACTGTCTTACGTAGACCACCCTTCTTCGCCACGTTTTTCATAGAATACGTGCTCTGGCTCTTTCATTATTTTCATTAAAATAATGAACTGCAGACGCACATGCCATTATATAGAAATGCGCCAGCGTTTCCTGGTGAATTGTCAAATCAAACAAAATATGACACACTGGATAACACCACAATATGAACAGAAGGTAAATAAAACAACAACCTTTAGTATTTGAGTACATATACAAAACAAAAATATACGTTTTCTTGGATGATTATGTGTGTCCCAAAGCTGCTCCCGCAAACAAATTATGAAATGAGAGAAAAAAACTTCTCTTTGAAGCTTAAGCTGAAGCACAAGGTTAATTTCTGTATGTGGTTTCAGTTCTTGCGTCAGTGTACAAGTGTTGTCCCTTCTTTTTTTCCTTTTGTCACACTCCCATACAAATTGTTGTCACAGCTACGTATACAGCATCGAATCACAGTCAACATCGGCGCTTAGTAGAAAGCAGCCCATATAGGCATCGTTGTACTATGGCGGGTGTACTTGTTGTTATTTTGAGTTTTCTGCCGTAAGACAGGTTTTACGGGCGGATGGGGAACGCTGCAGAGCACGTATTTACCTGTCTACGTTTTCAGCCTCTCGTCCCCCCTCAGTGTTTCGTGCCTATTAGATGCAAACTTCCAAGTGTTAAATGATAATTTTTAAGCATCCTGCTTTCTGACACGAACACACTTTACTAAGAAAAAGGGATAAAGATACGAAATTTCGCCATTTTTCTAGAAGCGACATTTTGCTGCATCAGTAACAGGGTGATCAGCCCCGCAAGTTTATTATTATTATTATTATTATTATTATTATTATTATTATTATTATTATTATTATTACGGGAAAACTCACTAGACATTGCTCATTGAATTATGAATGAATAAATGAATACAATTTATTCGAAGTCTGGCAGTTATCTCCACGCAAATAATTTCGATTTTAAATCTAGCCCCTGACTTATAGCCGCTATTTTGTTAATGAGCACACGATGTAAGTAGATCACACGAACGAACTGTTCTGAACGAGTGCTCTTATTAGACCTGACTTGTAGCGTCGGCGTAAAATAAGCCCCCATACATTCAGGGTAGATCAGTGCAGCTCCGTACGTTTAGGCCTCACTGTATTCATCCTTTCTGACGGCTGATTTATATACGAAGGTGCAGTTCTTCGAGGGTAGCCAGCGCTTGCTCAAGTCCCGCCTCGCCCACGGCACTGCATTTGAGGGAAGCTGCAAAGCGTGTACAGCCGTTAGCCGCGCAAGTTCCAAAGCGTCGTGCGCCGTACACACACAAACAGATAACCCACAAAGAAAGCCGCCGTCTTCATGAAGGGCAGACGCCTTTGAGGCCGCGCCGTGTAAGCCGAGTCTGATGAGATGGCATCCTACGCGGCCGAGGCCCGCGCTTTATGCGGCGAGTCGGGAGAGAGGGGCCCTAGTGGCCGTTTGGTGCGAGGGTGCGCCGCAGATATATGGCCGCGGCAAATGGCCGCCAGATGAACCGCGGCTGGACGCCAGGCTCGAGGAACAATGCCCCTTGACAAATAGCGCTGCCGGCCGTCCGGCACGCGCCCACGGCCCCGTGTGCGCCGACGGGGCAATTTCTGGGGCCAGGAAGTGCTGTATTTGGTCGAAGCCAGACCCGGGATTCAGGGATCCCCGAGGAGTCCGGCTCGCGGGCGGCCGTCAACCTGTTTACTCTCTGCGTCTCTTCCTTGACCCCCTAATTAAGTGCCGCACCAAAGGAGGTGCAATTTCGGCCACACTTCTCTCCGACGGGGCCACCGGCCTGCTTGATTAAAAGAAATGCTGACTCATCTAAAAGAAACGAATGTATGTCTTCCCCGGTAGCCGGATATTGCGCCGCTTTTTCAGCGCACCGGGCGCGAAGCACGGTGCGCAAGCCCCGAACACGAAATCGCGGCGGGAACTCCGCGTAACGACCGTCCGGCACGTTGCTGCCAGATGACCCGCGGGGGACCCCGGTCAGTCGGCGTCCCATCATTGCCATTGGGATAAATTGCGCCCGACGCGCTGCTCGTTATTGGGCCGTTGCGGTGCGCGGAGGCCAATTTCACGGCGGCCTATGCCGACCCCAAACTGCCTAGTCTGGTCTGGTGCGAAGGCGGCTGTGCTATATGGCCAAATGCTGCTGCGTATAGCTTACCTGGTTGCTTTGCAGCTGATCTAAAGACGGGACAAGTTTGTGTGCTTCTCATTACAGTATTACGTGAGCCGACTGATAAGATAAAATGTGCTTTCGGCGTTTGAAGGAAGTGTGATTTCAACCAAACCATTCTTTCATCGGAAATCTGCAAATTTTATTTCTTGGCCCGTGCAGTGCACACATTGTTTACGAAACACGTACACACACACACAAACACACACACACACAAACACACACACACACACACACGCAAACACACACACACACACACACATACACACAGACACACGCACGCACGCTAACGCAAACTTGCGCGCTCATTCTGTCGCAACATTTAATGCGGCGAAATTGTTGCACCCGAACCGCTCCCCCATGGCACGCGTCAAAAGGACCATGAAATATTATGACCAAAGTGACAGACGGACATACCGGAAACCGGAAAAAGTTCCCAAAGAATGATAATCGTATTAACAACGCTCTACTACCATGCTGTGTCTGTAGAGCCTTATGAATTATTTCAGCAACGCGCCAAGTATTGAATTCGATAAGATTTTTGTGCTTGCCTTCATACGATCAGCGCAATGAGCTATGAATGCGAACTGATATACTAGTACACGCATCCATGCACACATCAAAATGAACTATACATTGAATCCGCATTTGCAAATAGCAATTTTGCGGCATCACCGATACTTCGAGTGTAATAAGAAATTACTATTTATTGCATGTTCATGACGAATGAGACTGCCGTGGCACGCATACGGGGACGTGGTTCCCACAGAAATGTGGCGTACCTCATCGAAGTGCCACACAGATTTTAATTTCGAGCCCAACTCTACGAGGGAAACCATGTTCAGAAACTCATCGTTCACGAAGGCTCCTATACTCAACTACTATATATACGACGAACCCTCACTCGACTGCCACGGGCATTGTGTGCCATGCACGCACCATCTGATAGAGTCGCGCTTTGAGTGCATGCGCTATGGGCTTCTGATGATTCGACCAAGGTTAGAGCGCGCAGATGGGTTGCCTCCGAGCAGAGGCCAAATGGCTGCGATGCCTTGGGCGCAGCGCGTGCAGCGGCGGATTAATAACCCTAACTGTGGACAATTAAAGCGACGCGATTCAGCCCCGGCAACGGCGTTGGTTGGAACGCCGCAGAGAAAGGCACCCAGTCACAGATGAATCTGCATAGCAGAGCCGCTGGTCATTTACAAAGCATATTCCTCGCTCCGAGAAGAGGTTATAATTAATCCAACGAGCCGAGGTGGAGGAGATTGCGGTCGTGGAATGCGACAAGCGCACTGCCATCGTGGGTTAACTGCGCTGAAGCGATGGCAATTAGGCTGGTCGTCCGCGTGTCCGGCGCGGCGAATTGGGTTATATCCGCGCGCTAGCCTGCGCGGGCTGCTCACGCTATTTATGACCGCAGCCGTATACTCTTTCAATTAATACCGCCCCCTCGCGGAGTCCGCGGGATTCCTGCGACGCGCGCAGAGCTCGCGCGTGGGGCTGCGGCTCCGCGAGCGCTCAGTCTCGCAATTTGAAGGAGCGCCAACCTCGCCGCTGTGGGATAATTCAAGCCGGTGGTGCAGGCATTGGGAGAGTAACGCTAATTGCGTCTCGCGTGCTTGGCGACCGCGCCTATCTGGGGTCTGCCTGCGTCAAGATGGCGCGCGGCCGGCATTCCCCGCTGTATACTTTGCCGTCACTTTCATCAGTGCCCATTCTTTCTCCGAGGATTTTGCGCACTGTTATAAATGCGCCGATCATGAATACGCGACGGCCTCGCCCCGGTGGTCTATAGTGGCTAAGGTACTCGGCTGCTGATCCGTAGGTCGCGGGATCAAATCCCGGTTGTGGCGGCTGCATTTCCGATGGAGGCGGAAATGTTGTAGGCCCGTGTGCTCAGATTTGGGAGCACGTTAAAGAACCCCAGGCGGTCGAAATTTCCGGAGCCCTCCACTACGGCGTCTCTCATAATCATATGGTGGTTTTGGGACGTTAAACCCCACAAATCAATCAAACAATCAATCAACCAATCAATCATGAATAGGCGACGCGAGTGTACGCGCATATCGTCTACACTAAGGTGGCCCAGCCCATACAGGCATTCATTCGGATGGTCTCCTCTGCGTTATGGGAGAGGTACAGCAGAGCTTTTCAGCAAAGAAAGTGACAGAGTAGCATTATTCAAATGCCCGTCCTTGTAATCAGGTGCTTCTGCCCTTAGCGCATTTCATGGCTATACGTCTTCAGGTAAGGCACATTAGCAAGAATTGTTTAGAGACAATGAGTCTGAAAGAAATTTTCTTTCTTGTTGCATGCGGATTGATCACGTGACACTGTTTTTGTACTGTTTTCGAAGTAAAGATATCACTATTTTCATACAGTTATTCATATAAGTAAATAAATGCCTTGTAGATTTATACATAACGCGAAGGAGAAGAAGGAAGGAAGACAGAAGAAAATGAAGGAAAGGCATGAAGGTCAAACAAACGCGCGTCCGGTTTGCTATCCTACACTGGGGGAAAGGGAATGAGGTATTGAAAGATAGGGAGATAGAAAGAAGGGAGCATGCAAGAACTCTGCTACGTTACACAGTACTGAACGAGGGATCTCGCGGTCGCATCACGTTGCACTACAGGTAGGCGAGTAATGGTGCTTATATGCTTGCAAGTACTGGGCATAGGCCATCTATCATCTGTTGTACGAGCTGAGCGTATGGTGATTTCAGCTTGCCGACGAACATGTGAAGTTTGTCTATGACTGACTGAATAACTAGATAATTTCTTTGTCTTCTTCAGGCAACTGGTCAATCGTTGATTCACTGGTCACTGCTGCCGACGTGCACTGTGACTCTGCATGCCAGTGCGACTTCGGTGGCAAAGAACAGGCTGTGTCAGATGTGTCCATACTTTCATTGGTGTTGTCGATTACGCCGGCCGTCCATCTGGAGGACTGTCCATGGCTTCGTCAGTATAGGCTAAGTGGAATTCGTATCGCGAAGTATCTCCACAAGTATACGCTCGCAAAAATGTGGAGTTGAAGCGTGGTCGGAAAACATTATGTCAAGCTCACGCAAGGCCGTATAAAAAAATGGGATATTCTTAAGCTTCGCCTCTAAGAGTTGAACGTGATAGTGATATGCTGTCCCTGCGTACTTCGATCACTTAGTGCATGAAACCTTTTTCAACGTGCTATGCACCCACTACGTGGTCTTAAGAAAATAGGCACAGCAACGTGCTTGCCTTGTGTAGTGGGTGACCGTCTTTAAACCGTTAAATTTTCATGAATATCACGTGCTCTGAAGTCCGATGGCGATGTACGCTTGTACCACTCATTAATACTGCAATATTTCATGTCGTATTGTCAGGGCATGTATACACGACACGTGTGTTTGTGAAAGCATTTCCAAGCATAGGTAGTTATTTTCGCGAAATTCACAAGCAGACTTCATGACTGTGTTGTACGTAGAACATCAGCTTCCCACGCAAACGACTCGGGTTTGATCCCCACTCAAAGCCAGAGGTTTTTTATTATTGATTTTACTTTCATCTTGATTTTTTCGGTCATGCACATGATGATTTTTTGCTCACAACCACGACACCGACGCCGGAATTCCGGCGAAACTAGCTCTTGAACGCTATCGCTTTAAAAGAAGCCCGTCATAATGGCCAAAACAAATAGATTGAGCAAGCTTTATATTGAAACTATTGCATTCACTGACAGCAGAGATTGTACAAAGGGAGAGGCCACATGCGCTATAGTGTTTCAGTTTTCTCTCAAGTGCCTGTAATCTGCGTTGTTTGAAGTGAACTTGGCACAATGTAGAAGTATATGGTAACAGTGTTTTGTGGTAAATCTTGAATAAACATTTTAAAGGCAACACAGATCCATATACTGCCCATTTCCGTTATATCAGTGCGAATACGTTATATCAGTGAGAATACGTTATATCAGTGCGAATTACCCCTTGTGGGTGTTAAAAAAGATGTTTGTAGAGTTTAGGGGGTTACAACCATTATTTTTAGCCATGAATTGTGAAACATGAACTGAACTTCAACTGTACCCCGAAAACACAGGAATAAAAGCTTTCTAACTGTACCCCAAAAACACAGGAATAAAACCTTTCTTTGAAAAAAATTTGACAGATTTCACATACTCCAGGAATCGACTTCATGTGAGCGAGAAACTACATTTATGCCGGAGTTTTTCTTCTTTGAGATAAGCATTACGCGCAAGACTAACGTCGAACACCAAGGGCGTACCAGGCATTGTGACTACGCTGTCAACCAAGGAGTATTTCATGAACCAATGTAATATTACCACACATGTTAAGGCACATACATCTGTTAACCAAACTGCATAGAGGAAAAGTGACTCAAGAAAGAAGAAGAAAATAGAATATGGCTTTTTTTTTGCCTCCCCTTTGGAGGCACGGTTCAGCGCCTTTAGGAATGGAGAGTGGGGAAGTAAAGTCGATAGAAAAAACAGAGAACATATTTAAACAGTATACTACGAAAACATATTCAGCGCTTACAAACATGGACGCCTAAGGCAGACGAGACCACAATAGGCCACGTCTTCATGTCCTTGTTTACTAGTGCCGAATATGTTTTCGAGTTCCGTTTATCAACATGCTTCAAAATGGCAATGTATACTATAGCGCAGTGATGAGTTGCATATCATACGCAGTGGTCATTGGATACGCTACACTTATGTCTCAGTAAGAAGGAGAGGAAACATGTGGGTAAACGGATAGCCGTATGAGAAGAGGCATGTCTCCTTAATGACAGTCAACTAAAAGGCACAGCTAGACACGATAATCAGAGGGCAACGAGGCATGGTATGACGAAAAGCGATATCGCTGAAAACATGATTTACGCCTACCTTCTTGGGATGGACAGTGGTGCATGGAAGGAGGCAGGAAAAGTCCAATATATGGAATATGCCGAAATGCTAGTCCTTCTTATGGAAGGGGCCTTCTCCGTGTCAGAGGTTAGACACGTCTTTTTGAACAACATTTGCAACAGAGCTCCAGATCCAGATGACATCACAAACAAACTAGCTAAGAACTTGGTAGACAAGGCAATGGAGGCTATAACTAATGAGATCAACTAAATCATGGAGTCCGGGCATGTCTCTGATGAACCTCCGAACAATCTCGCTCACTTTGTGACTTGGCAAAGTCATGGAGCATGTAATTCCTAACCGCATATCAAGTCAATTTTAATGGCAATACCCCTTTCCTCACAAATTGATTGAAATTTTGTCTACCCTTTATTCACAAGATGATATCTTTCTATTGAGGAAATTGATCATGGATAACAACACAATAGACATGATGGGTATTCTGGCTCTAGTTTTGGCTAAGGTCTTTGGCAGCATCAAACATTAAGACATAATAGGTGAGATATCCAAACTCAATTTCCTTAGCACATTTTTTTTACATTTTACTTTAATGAATTTTTTCTTGGGGAACGCATGGTGTTCATCAGGGTTAGAATGGTTTTCGGAGGACCTTTCCTTCTAGAGGTCGCCTCGGCACACCCTATGGATTGGAGCTGTCCCCTCTTATCGTTATTACCGCTATGCACAAGCTCTCCGAGAGGTTGTTTGTTATCCAAGATGTACGGCACGTCATCTGTGCGAACGGAATACACTTCTGGGACCGCGGAGGGTCACTAGCCTGAGTAGAGGACAGCTTGCAAGAAGCTGTCACCACCACAAGGAATTTCCTCGCTCACACGGAGTTAAAGCTCTTTCCCACAATGTCACAGCTCTTACTGTGCAGGGAAATGAGACAAGGAGGCAAAGCTAAAAGATCAGTGCCACTGCTCTCACTTGACATCTAAATACACATTCAAATGGACATTCCAAAGTGGTAACTTGCATTCTCAGAGTTGATTCTGTTGAAATCTGCGAACTAGTGATTTTAGAAGGAATAGTCTCACTGGACAAGCATACAGTGTTATAAAGTTCATTGCTCATGTAACTAACTAGCTGAAGGAAAGGATTGAAGGAGGTTGATTTCATTCGGGCCTTCCAGTCGTTCTTCCTAAGTCATGTATCTTACTCTGCACCTTATGTAGAACGTACACGGGCTGGAAAAGCTTCACTCTAATTCGAAAGGTACTCAATAGGCCAACAGTCTGCTAGCTCGGAAAAGCTGCCGGCCCTGAGAATCCCCAATGTTATTGATGATATTATTAAATGCATCAATTCACACGGCTCAAGGGTCAGCACAGCCCATGTGGCAGAGGAAGCTGCTGTCTGTTTAGCTACTATTAGTCGTAAGAATCTAGCCTTTATATACTTGTACTCACTCTGAGCCAAATGATCCTCGTTGTCTTGATCGGTAGCGAAGACAACGAGTAAGATGCTTGAGTACCAGGACCTCACACTATCAGAAGTGAAGAGGATGGATATCAATACGTGTCGTCGTTTCCTGGCCACTTAGGGGACATCCCTGTACCGATATGGATTAACTCGAATTAGGTTGCACATTGGTCTGCTCGTGACATCACTAGATGAGCAGCCGAATCAGTCTTCGGGAATTCCCATATATATAGGAAAAGACCCGCTATATATACATATCATGAGAGTATCACTCATTATAAGCATAACTGCAGAACCTCCTCATGCCTCATCCCGAGCTTAGCAGGTCCCACGCCTCTACGCATGGTATGCTACAGACTACATCTTGCCCCACTACTTGTTTACCACACTTTATATATGAGGTAAAGTCACAGGATGCCTGAAGGGCGGACACGAATGGTGTAATTTTGAGCACATGCTCTGGCTGGGCCCAGCCTCAGAGACATCTCCCCTTAAAACCATGGATTCCTGGGCCCTCTTTGTAGAGTTCAGGACATGTACAGTTCCAGACCATCCAGATGACCAATAATTTTGTGATGGATCCCGTCATGGGTGAAGCTATTGGCTTACCCCGGGTTCTCTAGGATGAGAGCTCTTCAGAATCGCAATGAAGCTCTCGGGTCTTAAGTAATCCTCCGGGGCTGAGCAACGCTTCAGTACAGCCAGTTAAGCCATAAAAGTACATACGTAATATTATTATATTGTTATAAAAATGGATATATAACGATGCAACCATAATTGACGCAGCGCCGAAATGACTGCTAAATAGGGGCCTTCGCAGCACTAATTTCAAGCGCTGATGTTGCTCTGTGAGGATTCTTCACAGAGACGAAGAATGTTTTACCGAGCGATGAATTGGGCTGATAACATTCTCGATACTTTCCGTGGAGTTACTTTCTGTTAGTTCTCATTATTCAAGATTTTGAGGTCACACAGTAGACACGCAATAGAAAAGTCACTGCCTATGGAGAGAGAGAATAGGGATCGAAGACAGGCCGGATGGTTAACCTGGGCTGAGCCCAGTAGGCTACCCTGAATTGGGCAAGGGGGGAGTGGGATGGAAAATTATAGAGCAGGAGAAAAACGTGACTGTAGTACTTCAGATTACCTGGCAGAAGCACTTCCCCTGTCGGGAAGATATTGGGACCATGAGGCTACCCGTCACACTTCCGATAAACAACGAAAGCACGGCTGCATTTTTTCAAGAATACCGGACTGATTCTCCATTTGTGGTATACAACGTTAAACGCCGTCTATATGATAGATACCATGAAAGTGCTTGTGGAGACGCTCAAAAGAAAAACTGAGTATATATACTTGTTATTATGTTTGTCAAGCCCGCTTCCTCACAACTTTAATATTTGTTTCTTATATTTTCCAGTAATACAGTTGACGTAAACTCAATTTCAGTCTATTTCTAAAACGTAAGCCGAATTTTTGTTACCGTATACTCTATACAGGGACGCTCAGATAATTTTAGCTTTGTTTTCAATCTCGCCTTGACATAACGGTATACGGGTAAACACGCTCGCGTGTGTTCTTTTGTTTTCTTTTTTCCCTTTTCTCCTTCTCATTTTTCTTATTTTCCCAGACTCACTGCAGGTCATTCAATGTATCCTTTCATGCAATAACTTGCGAGTCTAGTGATTATCTTCGAGTGTTGTTAACGTCGCAATGTCCCGCAGTGTTCCACAAAGGTATACGGACGGCAAAGGTCCGTATATACAGTGATCACGGGTGTACATATGTAAACAGTCACAGTGACGCAGACAGTTAAACAATAAGAATCAAACTGAAAATGCATTTCAGCAGCAGGTTACAAAAGACACATTACTGTAAAAAGGCGGGCAAAAATCATACAGAGGCGCCTGGGGAATGTATGGGATGCAAATGGAGGACAGAAATAAGAACACCTGTGCAAACAATTGAATTTAAGTAAAAGAAATTTTTTAACATTTTAGCAGGAAGAACAAAGACACACTAGGCCAAATTATCTTCTGCTACGTAAATCCTGGTTTAATTGCATCTAGCATCGGCACCGGTGATGCGACGGTCGTTGCAATCTTGTCTACGCATACCATTTTATGCATATCATTTGGAAGTATACACTCAATGATGGGCCCTTTACGGAAGGAAAAATCGTTGGGTCCTCGTCTCAAGGCACAGCAGCCCAAGAATCCCGACGAGAGTTCTTGCAGCACTAGAAAGCAACTGCACTGAGTGACCACCTCTGAAACCCTGCACTGTGTCTGTGTTGAGAAATCTGTCTCTCCTCATCTCTCTTTTTACTCTCATATTATCCTCCACATGTTTAGTGTAGTGTTAACTGTACGTAGTTTAGTTAACCTTCCTACTTTTCCTATATATTTCTCTCTCTTTCCCATCGCATGCAAGCCAAGCGTATAACCACGACTTCTTTCAAAGCACAGCGTCTGAAAGCCGCGAGACGACAAGCGAGCCATTTCTAGCGTTCTTAAGACTTTTCAAAGAAGCCCCACTCAAGGCAAACTTCGATAACAACCCTGTAAAGGCCTCATAATTAGAGCAAAAGACGCCGCACTCATCGGAGTACACAGCACAGCACCGCAGCTATACGGTAAAGTGTCATGACACTGATGATTGATTTGTGCGGTTTAACGTCCCAAAACCACCATATGAATATGAGAGACGCCGTAGTGGAGGGCTCCGGAAATTTCGACCACCTGGGGTTCTTTAACGTTCGCCCAAATCTGAGCACACGGGCCTACACCATTTCCGCCTCCATCGGAAATGCAGCCGCCGCAGCCGGGAATCGAACCCGCGACCTGCGGGTCAGCACCCGAGTACCTATAGCCACTAGACCACCGCGGCGGGGCGAGTGTCATGACACTGACGGAACTAAAAAGAAAAATAAACACAAAGATAACAAAAGGCCTGCTGCGCGTAGACATTTGGGCGCTCTTTTTGTCGATATGGTACGAGCACCATTAGGTGACTCTGATCCAGCAGTATATAGAGACGCGTAGACCAAGTGGATATTGCTTGAGAGCAGTGGGGCATAAATATAATATAATGCCACTTTCGTTAGTTTTATTCAGGGGTGAAGTAGCGTATTATTCGGGGGGCTTAGCAGTAGCAGTAGAAGCTTGAGAATAGGGGTTCAGACGACTTTTGTCAAGCATGGTGGTTTTTCTATCATCTTGCATCTTGTTAGACGATAGGTTATTGAATGTATCGGAATACAGATACTCGTTTTTCGAGGCGTATCATGGTAAAGATACGAAATACTCAGTGTATTTAGGATAGTATCTAAGGCACATGTACCTTCGATACTATCCAGCACTGCCCCATGCTAATTTGGTGTTATAACAAGTTAAAGAAATGACCCAAGAGCGCCTGACGTAGATAGCGATACATACATACATACATACATACATACATACATACATACATACATACATACATACATACATACATACATACATACATACATACATACATACATACATACATACATACATACATACATACATACATACATGCCGACGGAGATAGATAGATAGATAGATAGATAGATAGATAGATAGATAGATAGATAGATAGATAGATAGATAGATAGATAGATAGATAGATAGATAGATAGATAGATAGATAGATAGATAGATAGATAGATAGATAGAAACGGCAGAAGTGCCTTTGTTTGACTGAAAATTATTCGCATTAAAATAAAATCGACAGATTTCATGTATTGTTTGAATCAGCTTCACAGGAAGCAGTCAGCGAGCAGCATCATATGCCGGATTTATAAATTTGGGCCGTGTTATAAGGTGTGTCGACGTGTTTTTGTAAATTGAGTAGCCTGATTTTTTCCATCGGGGGCTCAAGTCACACCAAGTGCGCTGATGTTTAAAGGGTCGTTCATGGTATGACGTAACATCAGCGCTACTTTAGAACAGTGATGTTGTGGTTATCGCGAGGAAGTGCAAGCTAGCATGCGCATATAAGATGAAGCTGTTGTAGCGCGTATGCACCCATCGCTTCATTAAGCTTGCGGAGTCATAGGTATGCGTATGAGATGTTCATGAAGCTGCCAATGTATATACGCTGCCGAATTTCACATAGCCAGGAAGTCATGTCGCCAAAATCAGAAGTGTCTGAGATGCATTGGCGATGGGGTTTCTCTCGCCAGGCTAGGGCATATGCTTACAAAATAGTTTATACTATTTTTTGATTTCGGAGCGCGCACACACACACACAGACACACACACACACACACACACACACACACACACACATATATATATATATATATATATATATATATATATATATATATATATATATATATATATATATATGTGTGTGTGTGTGTGTGTGTGTGTGTGTGTGTGTGTGTGTGTGCAGTGTTTCACTGAACAACTGCACACATCTAGATGCAGGTTATTCAGTGTTTCACTTGACGCAATAACTTACGAGCGCGATGATTATCTTCGAGCGTGATTTACTTCACAATGGTGCGCCAATCTGTGAATGAGTGAATAATGAAGGTGCTGATGAGTGTTTTCCCCGTTAGCACGCGAGATCATGGTTCCGATTGCCGCCGCGGCGAGCGCTCCATGTGCGGGCGCAGTGCTAAAAATACCCCTATACACGTTTACACAGTGGATCTGTAGGCCTTCGCTGCTTAATATCTCGTAACGAACATCACAGTTTCGGGGTCTTAAACGGAATGTTAATTTATAGGGACTCTGTCGCTTCTTATGGCGAAACGTCCGTGCCTAACGTGTGTGGCCACGCATGCCGCGTTGTTTTCCAGTACATAGCGGCGCAGTCAATAGGCACACGCTGTATTCTAGTGCCCCGCACCAAGGAACATCGAACCGACACAAGCGCACTCTTCGATGCCACTCGCGAAAGATAAAAGAATAAAGAAAGAGGTGTGCGTTTGCGAAGATGACACTTCGGCGCCGCGATTCAAGCGCAAGTGCCGAGAGAAGGGGAGAAGAGCGCGGGCGCACGCCAAGTGACCGCAGCCGAGTCGCGGCGCGCTCAAAGGAAACGCGCCGCTCAGAGTCGGGCCACATAACGGCCGCGACGTGTCCACGCCTCTCCGCAAAGCGCCGGAGCTCCCGCAGCTCAATTGAAAAGCAGCCAACAAAAGCCCTTCGCGGCCATTGAGTCCGTCCGGCGAGCCGGCGCGCTTCGATTTTCAATTGCCGATCTTCAAGGCGGGTGGCGCAGGTTTGGATCAAATGGCCGATCAGCAGTGGCCACGACGACAGGCGCGAGGAGCGCAGCTATTGACGCCCGTCTCCTTCTCGGCCCGACTTTCTTTCTCTCACTCTGTCGCAGTTCTTTCAAGAACTCCGCTTCATTTTCTGTCTGTCGCTTGTTTTCTTCATACGGCTCTAAACTGTATATGGTCTCGCTTGAGCGGACTCTTCTGCCTTTTGGAAGCGCGAGCATATACACAAGAGCGAAAAAAAAAAAAAAAACCCCGAAGCTCGCTCCTCGAGTCATGCGGGCGTGCCATTGTTTGCGCAGTTTCCTGTCCCCTAACGCGCCTCTCGTGCATCGACTGCTCCTTGTACACGGAGTCCCGGTATACGGAGAAGTCGTGAGTGAATCACGCGAGCATGCGACAGAAAAAAAATTTTTTTTTTCTGCCCATGCGGTACGTCGGCGAAGCCTGCGTGCGCTCGAAGATCTGCGAAACATAGAGCTTTCAGGCATTAGTAAACAGTAGCAATAGATCTTCTGGTCACTGCTATTCTCGCTCCCCTTGCTGTTTTTTTTCTTCCTCAGAACCAATGTGCCGTTTGCCGTGAAACGTGCCCGCAAGTCAGGCAGCGACCATTCTGAATGTGCGAAAGCCGATACGCCAAAGGAAAGAATATAGTGAAGAAGCAGCCGCGAAGCTTGCACTGAACTAATCGTGTATATTTGTTTCTTCAACACACGGCATAGAGAGAGAGAGAGAGAGAGAGAGAGGCATGCATTTGCAAATATAAGATCCACGCTACCCCCCTTTCTTCCGGGTTTCATGCCGACCGTCACGACTCTGCGCGTTTCGTGTCTAACGTGGGTGTCGCGGAGTATTTCTGTGGCGATCTGCAGTAAGTGATTTGCGAACTATCAACGCACTGAAGGTGCTATTTCTGCTCTTGCCGACGGCTTCATCGTGGAGAGGTGCACCGACGAGAGTGAGAAAACAGCCGACCCGCTCCTGCCTTCCTCCTACAAGACGAAGGTGACGCTATAGAACCTTGTGCACTGTGTTTGTGTATGTTCTTTGAGACACGGAATTCACAAAGCTATGCAGCCATCCACGACAATGGTTCGTGAGAGCGTGTGCTAATCGAATGCCGTATAGAGCGAGCAGGACGATTGCGAAGGCACAGATTGAAAGACTACGTTTTCTATTCAACGTTTACATAAATTCTGTACCCAGACACCATTCAAACCGCCACCTACCTAACACAAAACTATGCAGCTATAGTGTAGAACTTACCTGTTCTCCAGAGAAGTCTGGACTGCTCTGCATCCGTCCCAAAAGCCACAACTTTCCTTCCTTCCCCATCGTTATCGAACTGGATGGCAGATCGGTTCCTGAGGTGGACACCCTCCGGATATTAGGCATGCATATCCAAAGGGAGAGAAAGAACACTAACACAATCTGAAACTCAAGCAGGTTGTATAGAAGCGATTTCGCACCTGATCCGCCGGGTCTCGGGCCACCACCGGGACGTGAAGGAGGCTGAACTAATATATGTCGCCTTATTCATGCATTCGTTCTGAACCGCGTGCTCTACTCCACTCCCTACATCCAACTATCTCGCCGAGACACTGACACCCTGGATGCCCTCATCCGTCGGGCATACAAAGTAGCCCTCCACCTTCCTATAAGTACACCCACCGATCGACTTCTCAAGCTGGGCCTTCACAACACTATCGGGAAACTCAAAGAGGCACACCGCCAAGCGCAGTACGTTCGCCTTAAACTGACACCGGATGGCATATTTTGCATTCTCTTGGAATCCAGATAACGACCAATGATTTGAAATTACTCCCCATACCTGCACCGTGAGCTCCTCATTACACCATGGCCTTCCCCGTAACATGCACGCCAGCCACCATGATCAAACGCCACCGAGCTCGTGCTAGATATACACAGGTGTTATGGCTTCGAACCAGACGCCATATGGGTGGACGAAACCTGTGTGGGCGATGAAGCGGTCGCCACCATGGTGGATCACACACTCTGCACAATAGGTACGCGCACACTTATTCCAGACACACTGTAAGCAAAAATTAGCCGAGACGGGAGTTTCTCCAGCACATGAGCCCACAAAACTCCCCTGCCCTAATTATTTACTCCCTGGTAGGGAGTGAACTCGGCACATGTCATCGTAAAACGCCCCCTGCTTAATCACAGAGTTTATGAACGACATGACCTTGTTAAACTCCCCAAGGAGTTTCAGGTCACGTGGTTACAAACTCCCTATAAGAGCTTTAAGAACCCTCTTTAAGCGTGACGCGCGCGCGCGCGCGCGTGTGTGTGTGTGTGTGTGTGTGTGTGTGTGTGTGTGTGTGTGTGTGTGTGTGTGTGTGTGTGTGTACGGGCATATGTATGCACGTCGGTGTGAAACACATGTGCTTTGTGTGGCTAAACAAGTAAGCGTCTGTCAACAGGCAACGAAATTATAAGTGCAGCGAAGAATAGCAACGACCGGTTGGTATTTACTGTGAACATTTCAATATATTTCGCACCGTTAAACCACGCTGCACATCGGTCCGATTCCTCAACGAAACGCCGTGAATGCCGCGCTTCAAAGAGCCGAGTAACAAAAAACTTCGAAGAATAAATTAATGGTAGCAAAAGTAAGCTGTTACGATCGTCAGCGGCTGCTCCTCGAGTTTCACCGTCAAAAACTTCGAAGTGGTCTGAAGTAGGCTTCGCTCGTCTACGGCAGGCTGGCCGGCAACCGGTCTGAGAGTTGCGCCGGCCACGCGCTCGCCCCGTTTCCGCCGATGGTGAGTTCTCGGAGTGTCACTAGTATTTCACCGGCTGCAACATCTAAGCGGTAGGAAGGCCTCGCTATGGCGTCGGTATCAAGCCGGCATCGTATCGAGCTCGCACTGCGCACCGGCCGCCGTGCATGCGAGCAACGGGAACAGCGACTGCGAACCGTCTCATTCGTTTAAGTCTATCGCTCCGTAGCTTAAACTGCGTGGATTGCAGACACCTATTTCTGTGCATGGAAAAAACAACGAGACGTAAACTGCACATCAGCAAGCATTTTGTGATCGCCAGCTCTCATTCATCGAATCACCGTGCCCTACTCGTGAGTGAGCCCTAGTCGTCGAATGCGGTAGCGGCGGTCTACCTCGGTTCATCGCTGGAGCTGCTAAATGTGCCTCGTTAATGTGTTCATTCAAGGCCGCGCGCACTTTGTGTATGATTTAGTGCATTTTACGGGTCCACAAACAGTACTGCTAATGCAAATTCAGCCCGCACGACAGAGCATCAACTGATAAAACTTTTTCTCTATAGTAGAAAAATATTGAATATTAGGCAGGCTTAGGATAAAAGGCGTGTGTGTTGAAGTGCTTAGATCAGACCACCGCAAGTTCATACTTACGCAGTGCGTATTTATTGCTTAATTATTAGCGAAAAAAGGCTTTCACCAGCGCTACATGGGAGGTAAGCATGTGGTGCCTATATATACCCGGTGACTATATGGTAGGTGTGTACTGCGTGTGGCAAGCTGCGGTGAGTGCGAGTGTTGTGATATTACTTGAACGTTGTGATATTGTTTGTGTACTGCAATCATTGTTGTGCGCATTAAATGTAATGTAATTAAAGTTACGCTTGCGCATGGTACGGCTGCTGACGTATTTTTTTTTGTCGGTCAATGCAAAAAATTTACTCCCATACTGACCTGAAAAAGTTCCCCTATGAATGTCAATAAAAACCCCCCTGGCACCATGCAAAAACCCCCTACTGATGGGGAGTAAATTTTTACTTCTTCGGGACGGTGTTAATAATACTCCCATCGGGGCGTGCGCTAGAGGACAAGGTCATTTACTCCCATCTCGGCTTATTTCTGTTTACAGTGCACCTCCCCCAAAGCTGCAGAGGAAGCTGCCATTGCGTTAGCAATTGTTAACACTGAAACACGGTGTGTTTTATTCGATTCCAAAATCGCAATTCTAAATTTCACGCGAGGCCGAATTCACGTTCCTGTTTTTCGCATACTGGACACGCCCGCTGCACCCTCGCCCTGTCATGTGGAGTTGATCTGGATGCCCGCGCACTGCGGGAATCCTGAAAACGAGGCTGCCAGCCTCTTAGCTCGAGGTTCTTTGGGCACCGGCGGCCTTCGATTCCGGACTCCCGGAGGAGCGCACGCACACTTTCAACGAGCTGACTGAGGCCTATAGGGCAGAACGACAGCTTTAACCTCCACCACACAAGTTCTTCAGCATCCGACCGGCCACCCTCTGGCGCCAGCTACAGACTCCTTCTCTTCCTTCTCCTTTCATTCCATCGCACTATCACCCCCTCTCGTAACACCAGCCTGTACTCTATGCCCTGAATATCATGCTTCTGTTATACACATCCTTCCTCACTGCCCGGCGAATCCTCCCCCAACGGGCCCTAGAACGCCTCAAGACCTGAGAGGACTAGGGGACCCTACAGCGTTCAGAGAATCCGGTTGAACATACAATGGCTGCCGACCGGGCTGCCAGCGTCATAGAGCACCACCAAACGAACGCTTGAGCGCAGCGGGATTGTGCGGGGGCCCAGGAGCTTGCGTGCTCCAAACTCCTCTGTTGAAATAAAGTTTTTCTCCTACTCCTTCCAAGAGACCTCAAGCTTTGCTGCCTGTTGGTGCGCACGCACATAAAACATACTTTTGACAGTCATGAAAATGATTGAAATTCACGTCATGTGCATCATGTCCTATGTTAAAAAGGTTTTTGTTGCAGCGAATGAAAAATATTTTCAGTATTCCAACCAAGTACTAATCTCACTAATCAATCATATTCGTCAATTTGCCTGTGTAAGATAGGATAGTTCATGCTCTTCTTTACTACGCATTCACTTGACAACCATTAGAGATAAATATGTCACTCCGCCCATGTTCTACATGGATTATTCCGTTATTTAGAAGAAAGAAATCCAAAGCTTGTTATCCAGAAGCCTTCGTGTAAATGTCTTCAAGTGCCGCGAACATCTGCCAGCGCTCTGGTAGTTGCTGAGTCCGGTCAGCCAACTTTACATGCCTTGATTGATTGATTGATATGTGGGGTTTAACGTCCCAAACCCACCATATGATTATGAGAGACGCCGTAGTGGAGGGCTCCAGAAATTTCGACCACCTGGGGTTCTTTAACGTGCATCCAAATCTGAGCACACGGGCCTACAGCATTCCCGCCTCCATAGAAAATGCAGCTGCTGCAGCCGGGATTAACTTTACATGGCTTGAGATACACAGAAACACGTCCATATTTTCGTCTGCCAATCCAACATGCAAACCATTTATTATGCCGAACTATTTTCATGGGAGAACCGCGGCACGGAAACATGATTACATACTTCGACACTAAAACTTACACTGCCTATACGCACGAGTGCTGGCCTCCATGCCCATCTCCATGGCGGCCTTCATTGCACCAATTCTAACTTTGATTACGGGAGCTGGCAAGTGTTTTATGCCCACATTTGCCATAAAGCAATTAACCTTATCATATCCTCACACTAAATATCCACGTCTATACACCGTCCTATACGTATGCATACGAAGATTTTGCTGCAGAACACGAAACAAAAAGGCAAATCCAACGTACAGTGGGAATTGTCATTTGTGAATATATGCTAAGCATCCACGAATGAGGAAATTTGATACATCGCTTCAAAATCAGCACACCGTTACAAGGTGAAAATAAATTATATCATACATGACTTCTATGTCACGATTATCGCATTCGGACGTGTCATTTACTTTTGTCGTCTATTCATGTCCCGTAATACCAAATTTGGTATATGTTGAGCAAACTAAATGGCTGTGAGCATGCATGCTATGAACATAGATTCAGGTCATGTTCAAATGACACGCATATCATGATTATAACGTTTGGACGTGTCATTTACCTTCGTCATCCGTTCGCGTAACGTAATACCATATTTGGTTTATATGAAGCTAGCGAAACGGCCGCAAGCTTTTCATGAGCGTGGCATGTAGTCGTATTGCTACATTACACGCATAGCCCCACCGTGGTGGTCTAATGGCTAAACTACTCGGCTGCTGACCCGCAGGTCGCGGGATCGAAACCCTTGCTGCGGCGGCTGCATTTTCGATGGAAGCGAAAATGCTTTAGGCCTGTGTGCTCAGACTTGGTTGTACGTTAAAGAACCCCAGGTGCTCAAAATTACCGGAGTCATCCACTACGGCGTCTCTTATAATCATATGGTGGTTTTGGGAAGTTAAACTTCACATATCAATCAATGTTCCTACATGACACGCGTGTCATGACTATCGCGTTCACACCCTCGCCATCTATTTATGTTCCGTAATACCTAGTTTGTTATATGGGAAGCTAGCGAAATGACCTTGAGAGCACCGTGACGATGGCGTGTACTTATGACTTACATATCATGTATGTCATGATTTCCGCGTTAGGGTCCGTCACTTTTTTTTCCACCCAGTAATGTGATACCATACCACTTTCACAAGATGTCATGTGAACGAAACCACCACAAGAGCAGCAAGACCATGAAATGTATATCATGACGTTCATGACATGCATATCTTGAATTTCATGTTTTCACTAGTCACTTATGCTCGTCATACAATTGTGTTATGCCGTGCCAATTTCGGTATCGATACCAATATCGGAACGGCTAGGAGAGCTGAAAGTCGTAGGCGGCTAGAAAGATAGATAGATAGATAGATAGATAGATAGATAGATAGATAGATAGATAGATAGATAGATAGATAGATAGATAGATAGATAGATAGATAGATAGATAGATAGATAGATAGATAGATAGATAGATAGATATGCTGAAAATCGCCGAAGTTAGCTAAGAAATGCTTCGCATTTAATATAGTGCTTCGTGTTGATTGAAAGAAACTGATAAACACATAGAGTAAAAATTTAGATATAAAGACATTATGACGTTCTTTGTAAGATAGTTTTCTGAAAAATACATTCTTTAGATAGATGGCCTACCTCAATAGATGAAAGTTTGGGTCCATGGCCCACAGAAAAATTTCAGATCATTGCTGCTCATACTATAGAGGCATAAAAACTTTCACAAAGGTCTTACAAACATTCGGTTAAGATAAGTATCAGACAATATTCTTGTCCGCATGTTGCTATGCCAAACACTCAAACAAAATTCACACACAATGTATTCTGCCTACGGGCAAATCCTCACTTCTGGTCCGGAACCCTCCACGTATAGTAAGGTTAAAGTGCCGTACGACAATAAGGCAAGAATAATTTCGTAACTCACATGGAAAGCGGTATTAGAGGATGCTCCCCACAGTTGCTGTGTGCTTAACTATAGTGCGTGAAATCGCCACTAGGTGCCAGTAAGAGCAGTCAGAGCCGTCCAATACTGTAATACATCATATAGACATTATGCCGTACGTTTCGAAGCTGATCATTATTACGCGGTAGAGAGAGAGAGAGAGAGAGAGAGAGAGAGAGATAAACAAAGAGGAAAGGCAGGGAGGTTAACCAAGCTTGGCTCGGTTGGCTACCCTACACTTGGGGTGGGGGAAAAGGAGAATAATAGAACGGAAAGAGACAGAAAAGAAGAGGGGTAAGAAAGAGAAGCATAAATAGTCAGCTCGAGACTGCACAGCACGGCCTCGCACAGTTCTTTCACAAGCGGTCGTGAAGTTTGGTGGTCCTTAAAAAGTACAAGAGGGCTTTCGTGGCTTTGCGCGTATGGGAAGCCGTCGGCCAAGGTCCCAGGATCTTCTCTTCTGTAAGCGGCCGTGAATCCAGCTGACAGAGCTTGGCTTCCAAATACGTCGTTCGGTCTGGTATGCTGGGCAATGACATAGAATGTGCTCAAACGTTTCCTCGCAGGCGCAGATGTTGCATGCCGAGTGCTCGCCATTCCAAGGAGACTAGAGTACGAATTCGTAAATGCCACGCCCAACCTCATGCGACACAGTAAAGTTTCAGCGCATCGTGGGAGCCCGGACGGCAAACGAAGTTGCAAGTTTGGGTCGATCGAATACAGGTGCGTGTTGGAGAAACCCTGCTTATTTCATTGTAGGAGAGATATACGGCGAGCAAGTGATTGTAGTAGCCTTGCAGCGTCCGTTCTCAAGAGTGGTATGGGCGTGCGCTGGTCTTGGTCATGAGCCGATCGAGCAGCTTCATCCGCGCGGTCATTGCCGACGATTCCGCAATGACTCGGCAACCACTGAAGTACAATATCGTGACCTTCCGCGAGCGCTTCGTGGTAGTCGTGCCTTATCTGATACACTGATTGTTCATGTAACCCGTGCTGCATAACAAACCGTAGTGACTGTAAGGCTGACCTGGAGTCGCAAAGATGGCCCATTGGTTAGCTAACGTGGTTGCTTGGGGGAGTTGGTACGACAAAATTCACTTAAAAAAAACAGCGCCAATAACGAGGGACAAGAGAAAGAAGGAGACAGACAGCGGCACTGCTGGTTAGGTTGCTGGCGAAGAATGTACTTTACTGCACCTTGAAGTGCTGCGAGCTCTGCTGCTGTCGACGTCGTGGTGTGAGAAAACTTGCACTGAAGCAACACATTTTCAGATGGAACAACCACTGCTCCTGTGGAGCTGTTGGAATTAGTGGAGCCATCGGTGTAAACACGTATGCGGTCGAAGTACCTTTCGTCCAACAGACGCAAAGTCAATTGCTTCAGGGCTAGCGTTGACATGCGTGCCTTCTTAAAGATTCCAGGAACTGATAAGAGCACGTCAGGTTGACGAAGACTCCATGGCGCAGTTGCTGGATGCATCGCAAGTTTGAAGCCAGGTGGTAGTATGTCCTGATGGTTTCTCACGATACCGCAGTACGAAGAATGGGGCCTCCGAGCTGTCAAATACGCTAAATGATGTGTCGGTAGCCGTGATAAATGCCGAATGTGCGCAGAAATTAAACTTACCGAATTAATTACGCGGTAAATTCAGTATATATCTATAAGCAGAACTTCACGCCGTTAAACAGAGTGTTTGAAATTCCTGGCTGCATTGAAGATTTTTTGCGTGTGCATTCAAACACGCAGATGACAAGCACTATGGAACGTGCATGTATGGACGCCTTGTGGCTCAGTTTCTCTTAAACGTATGGTAGATAACGCCAACCTACTGAACCCCTAGAGTTACTGCAGATAATTCTGATGATGTGTATGAGCCATGGCTCATGGCGTAGTTCTTTCTTTCTTTCTTTCTTTCTTTCTTTCTTTCTTTCTTTCTTGCTTTCTTTCTTTCTTTCTTTCTTTCTTCATTTATTTATTTATTTTCTTTCTTTTTGTGCAACGCAGTTTGTGTGTGTGTATTCTACATGAAAATATTTCATGCAAACTCAGCATGTTAGAGGTATAGTGTCCAAAATATGCAGCCATGCATTTTTACGCGATCAACGACTCGCAGTACTAAAATTATAAGTTTTTGCGAGCTTTTATCTCATTTCAGGAAAAGCATGCGAGAACTACATGTAACTAATGTGATTGCAGGACCAGATTAGACATAATTAGCATGCGTCTTCAATGTACGACGGTATTTAGTTGAGACTTATTTCTGCATCACTCCTACATCGAAACAAATCACGTAATAATTAGAATGTACTATACGATAAAGAACTTTGAGACAAACGTAGTAATGGAAGATTAGTAGTGAAACAAAAACATAGCTAATATTCTGGAAAAGAAAATAGTTATTTAAAGGTTCGTGCATTACCTTTTGGTGTGCCAGTCATTAATTACATAGACTCGCATTCAACCTAGCTAATACAATATTTCAGGTCATAAATATAACTTTATTGATGTATTATCAACAGGTACGCAACCAAATATCCAAGTAAATTTTATAAGAGGCAAATCACCACGCCAGACGTATTTTATGATTCCATGTGGATGTATCTGATGAAACTGGCTTTATTCCTGAAACCTATATAGCTTGGCAGTTCTTTATGGTTTGCGCTTTGCTACAAAGACCGGCCGGTAAAACGAAGATGCATATACAAATTATAAACATAAAGACTGGGACTTGTTTGGTTGCTTTAATTTCGATATATAAATCAAAAAAGCAAAAGTTTAAAAACTAAAAATACCTATGACACCTCCTCTCTTACAACCAGTGACCAGTTGTCGGTCTATATCAGAATGCGCAAAATTTCGGCACGTAGCAGAAAACAAATGGACGTTTCTTGTTTATATTTACACCTGGACAAAATATAATTCAATGTGATACGACGTCTCTTCAGATAAACAACAGTCGTCACATCAGCGGCTGCTGGCAAAGACCGAGCGATGGCTGTGTCACACGTGCTGCGTTCGTCCAGCACTTGCTGATTTTGGGCGTAAAGTAAAGCTGCTGCTGTCGTCGCCATCGTCATCTGTAGTAGTAGTAGTAGTTGTTGTTGATGATGTTGTTGTTGTTTTTATGATGATGATAACAACGACGACAACAACGATGATGCCATCGTCGTTGCCCAATGCTGGCTTACACCCACTGCAATGTATTGGAAAATAATCGGGTAAGTTACAACTGCAACATGCCAACTGTACCACCGATGTAAAATTTTCAGTGTGGTCATACTTCTCAACCATCGTAAAGTGCTTATATATATGGAAGATTGGCCCGAAAATGGTTTTTCTATTACAACCTATACTAATGGTCTAACATTTGTGGACTACCATAAATAGAATATGGGGTTCTCTGTCCGTCTTTAAAGCTAAAAAAGGCTAGATTTTGTCTTTAAGTCTATGCAGTCAAGCTATTTTCATTTCATTGTCTTCACACTTGGTTATATAGTGAGAATGGGCAAGTTGTGCTTTATTATATATACTTCGAAATTTTACAATCTTGTCTTTTAGCACTCTCTAACCTAGTTTATTGGGAAAGTGTTGTTCTCATGATGTATGCTTTTTTCAGTCATATATTTTTCTAACTTTCATAAGTGCGCCTTCTGCCAGCTTATTCATGAGCTTTTGTATATACGTGGCAAAATATTGCACTTACTGCCAGGCAAAAACCTTCGCAGTGTGTGCGTCTAGTTTTAAAATAGTCGAAAAAATACTTTTCACAGACACGTAGATTCGTACTGATATTTTCAGCCATTGAGAGTACATGTATACATAGCATGGTAACTGTGTCACTTCGTCGCGATATTCATTTGAATATTTTTATTGTAATTATATCTCTTCACACTCCGGCAGTGTTTCGAGTGGGTGTCAGAGTTTATCTGCAGTTCCCCATTTGCAGCGTGCATCTCACAATCATATTTTTCTGAATTGCCTAAATTTATTGCCTGAATTAGCGACCTCTTAGAGTGATGATAAAAAATGAGGAAGATTGACCGGAATCAATTATTAGCATTACGTTATCCATTATATGTGTGAGTGCTCTTTTCTTCTCATTTAACTTTTTTCTGTTCACGTGTAGGATTTAGAATTTTACTGATAATGAGAGCAATTATTCTAATACATGGATTAACAACGTGTCGCGTTCACTCTGTACATAGCCATTTGATTCTGTTGGGCGATTATATTTGCGTTATGCGAGTTTTTTATTATTTTGATTTCTTCTTTCTTGCTTTGTACTTTTTAAATTTCACGATGTTGTTTACTGGCAGTTTTTATACGTTTAGGTATACTATTTGTCAGTAAAGTCGAGGGGGGGCTGGTTTAGAGGGGTGAGAGAAGGGTATGATTCATTGTTTTCACACCTTATCGGCCTTTCGGCTGGAATGCTTCACCATGTTTTTTTCATTAATAGCATTAACACTGACAAGCATTAGAATGGGCACAAGGCAATAGTTGTATCGCGAACGCTTCAGACACGCTGAATCGACGTTCCAGTTATTCGGATGAGTTTATTATTTTTTTTTTCACACTGCAGCCCAGTCCAGGTTTTCACAATAGTGTTTTTTTTCCTGCGCCAACAGACAGCAGATTGCATGGTAAGAAGAAAAACTTATACAAGACTTAAGAAACATAGCGCGAATGCAACAAGCCTTCATGCAAACATAGCACATTCGTGCAACAAGCCTTCTAAATGCAACATTCCCGTTAAACTGCGTATAATGCATTCCATTCTTCAATATTGTTAGGAAAGAAGCTGAATTTAAATAGCTTAGTAGTACGTGGTTGGAACAGTGTTAGTTTGTGACAATTCATCGTGTGTTTCAGTTTATAGGGAGTCAGATGATTATTAGCTAATGTGTAGCGTGAGGTATTACCAAGAATCTTCAACAATTTTAGGCATTCTATAGATCGCGTCGCTCGAACAGGGTCATCCTGCATGCTAATAAAGCCGCTTTCTGCATGATGTATACATTGAAAATCCTGTGAGCATGCCTCGCAAGGGCATATCCACTGCTAAGGTAATGCAGTAATTGGTGAAAAAAGTCAGCATCGTACTGTAGTGTGCTCTCAGCAGCACATGACTGAAGTCACGTTGCAACTTTGACACGGATACGATGACAACCACTTAGCTTCACGCGTGCTATAGAACAGTGTTTGCAAGATGTTGCCGTCCAGGTGATATGCAACCTGGTTGCTGACAAGTTGTTATGAGAACAATAGCAGAACTACGTAGAAGACGGGGGCTTCTTGGCTACATCAAAAAAGATCAGCTGCCGCGCCATGCATGATGATGTTGTGTAGCACTTGTATAACAAAAGTAGGCCTATAATATAAAGCACCTGCTGTCTTCCCTTATCAATGCCGCCCACCGTTCTTCCCCTTTTTTTATCATTTTACAGGCTGATTCAGGCTATTCAGGACAGTTTTGACGCGTGGAATTCAGCCGAGTTAGGTTCCCATAAATATTGCCACATTGAATGCCTGTTCTGTCGAATAGGTGAAAGATCACTTGCTTTACCTACTTATTTGGTGGCGTAAATTTTAAAGCTCAAGGCCAAACATCTGGATTGTGCTTTAGAGCAATCTTTAGCGCATATCACCCTTAACATTCTGTGACCCAATCCACGAGCACCGAACAACTCTTCGTTCCATATCTTCAACAAATATTCCAAAAGGATGTAAACACCATATATCATGTACTGCTAGGATTTAATAAGCGGTAAAATGCATCCGTTATACTTTAATAAACACTGTATTATTCGACATACACAATTTTGCTTTACAACATGTAAAATAATTAAATAAAATATTTACGAAACTATAAACACCAGGCATCATAGGTACAGGCCTATATACTGGTAGCATCAGTATAGACGCAAGCATCTTGGATACAATGCCTATACTTCAAGCCGACACCCTAAGCACCATTCAGAACTGTTTTTATTCATGATACACAAACGCCATTCCTTTTCACGTGAAACAGGCTGCTGATATTGCTAAAGATATACCTTACAGCTTTTTGCGACATGATTAGGATGCAAAATATACCATCACTTTCGGAATACATCTTAGGACAGAAGAGAACTTGACTATATGGGGTGAGACTTACTGAATTCCCTATAGATATCTTAGAAAAACACACGCAAAAATATTAAATACATCGTACTAGTCATCTGTGTCATAATGTGCTCCTCGACTATTTCGCTCTTCACTGCAGTGACCATTGTAATCACTGCGTTGCATAACGCTTCCTTCAAACCAGTGGCGTAGCCAGAAGGTGGCGCACCGAGCCCATGTCCTTCGCTACCGATTTTTTTCGCTAAGGCATACATAGCAAAAATTGACCATTTCAACAAGGTACACCCCCCCCCCCCCCATCAGGAAAAAAATTGGCTACACCACTGCTTGCAACACGTGCTCTTCCATTATTTTTTTTCTTTTTCATGGCGTCATAGCTGTTGTTCTACATGGTTGTTAACAAGAACATGATGATTTAAGTAATAATCAACCTTCCCAATAGATCGACCAATCTAATCGTTGCGCATGTGTTTGCTTTTTAGCGCGCACCGAAGCTCAGCAGTGAAGCAAGCGTTACACGTGTACGGTTTTTTTTTTTTTTTTGGTAACAATACTTGCCTCAATTTTATTTAAGCCCTGCCAGGTTGGTGTAGAGATTAAGGCACTCGACTGATAACCCGAAGGACGTGGGATCAAATCCAGGCGGCGGCGGCTACAATTTCGATGGGGGTGAAAATGTTCGAGGCCTGTGTACCTATAGATTTAGGTGCACGTTAAAAAAGCTCAGGTGGTTGGAATTTCCGGAGCCCTCCACTACGGCGTCTCTCATAGTGACATCGTGGTTTTGAAAACTTAAAACCCAGATATCATTTATTATTAAATCAACATCAACATTTATAATTCCAACAATAAGACCAATTATCTTGAACCCGCAAGCTCCTTGATATAGCTCTTTTTGGGGTGTATTCGAAAGAGGAAAGCGCTGCACAGAACATTTGTTTTCTTGCTGTTTGTGTTGCTCCATTTTGGATGAAAATCGGGTGTGTTAATAGCGTTTGGTGAACACAACACTATCGCGCAAAAGAATTTAGTTAACCTTGAAAAGGAGGTTTAAGTGTGCACACGTGGGTCTCTTTTACCGAGACTTCAAGAAGAGCCTCCGGTGTTTTTGCTTGTAGCAGGCCTTCGTACAATGATGCCTTCATGTCACTAATTGCATTGCACCAATTAGAGGTCACACTCGAGCTGGTTGGAATAGCAGAACGGTGCCTTAAAAACGGCGCTGCAAAGCGAGGCACGAAACCACACTAGCGAAACGCAATTTAAGCATCAGGTTTTGTTGCCGTCTCTTAGCAGCTTCGAATAGGCTGAAAGAATAAAAAAATAGAAGTATAACTTAAAGCGAGAACAAGGATAAAGAAGAAGACGGGAATAGTTTATTTGAGCGACAAAGGGTGAGTCGCGTTTCCCTTCCCTCGCAAGTTCTGCCTTTAGACATATATACGTCCCTGTATGCCTAAACGCCTTGAAAAGCTGTGATCACTGCGCCAGTTCAGCTTAAAAACGTGCCTGGAACGTACGCGTAGCCTTTTTTTTTCTCTCCCTCTAAGTCTTTTTTTTTTGCTGTTTCTGCAGCATTTTTTAAAACACACAATGTGCCTTCTTCTATTGTGCCCCCTTTCCTTTCTTTTATTCATTCTTTTACAAACTTCCCATCAGATGATTTTGGTCCGTCTATGTGAGGTGACAACGTAAAGCCCAAATAAGGCGTTACTTTGATGGCAAGAATATTCATTTTGTGACCAGTGTGAAGCACATAGAACCATAATTCAGAGCTCTATAAATAGGTGTCTAGAAGAGTGACACAGCATTTTTTTTCTCTGCAAAAACTGCTGTTTCTTTTGAACGTTGTGCAGTTTCGGCTTTCCCGAAAGCGCAAAACTCAAAGTAGGCTGCGATCACGTGACAATCTAAGCTGTAATCACAAAGCTGACAACGTTGTAGTTAGGAAATGGTGCGAAAAGGATTCACGGTGCTGAAACGTTCGAAAAGCAAATATTTTTCGAGTAACGGCACCACATTTAGGGCACACCTTTCGCGAGAGAAATAAGAGGTCCATGTACATAACTAAGTGCTTCTTAGCAACGTCATGAAGGAAGTGCAATAGGTTCAAATACTTCGAAAAAGTTTGGAGCGACCCCATGTTTGGCTACACGGTTAGGGTATACATTGGTCTTGCTCGGCTACTCAGGGGGGGGGGGGGAGGAACATTCTTCTCGCTTAAGTGTGGAATTATTTCACGTGGTGCAAAGACAAACGTACGCAACCATGCGTGAGGACCAGTTGCCATGGCAAAAAAAAAAAAACTTTGAGAACTCAGTCAGAAGAAAGTAGTTCAGCGAAAGTTCGGAATAATACTTAAGCAAAATTGAACCTCTTTTTCGGGCATCAAAGCAACTGTGTCACCGTAGAAATTACCGTTCCTGCTCAATCTTCCTTTTTAAAAAATCATGCTTTTGTCGCTTCCAGCACTTTTATACTTCTTACGTTCTGCAGCCGGGTCAATCGCGATACCTTAAAAGCGAACATCTTAGCACTCAGTATTTTGTGTTGGTTTGCTAATCTATTATAGAACCACAAATCAGTTGTCACATGCACGCGCCTAATATGTTCTTCTCCCTTTTTTTTCGTATGTTTTGGTCGCTCATCAGATATGTTACACCAATATGATTCGTTTTGTCATGGACAATGGATTCAAGTCAGGGAAAAAAAAAAGGTTAGAAAAGGCTCTTCCTGCCTTCATTCCGCGCTGTGTTCATGCGTTTTTTTTTTAAGAACTTGTGACCTTCAGTTCCAACTTGTTTTCACACATTTCTGCAATTGTTAGACTGCACAGACAACCAGTCGAGACGCTCGAAAAATGTACACCTTTCTATGATCGCTCTATAGATGCCACGAAGGTAGAAAGAAAAAGAGGGAGAGGGGGCATAAATGTATGAGCTTGAAACGTCGCTTCAGTATATTATTTCTTATATAACGAAAACGCCAAATAGGCGGCACTCACGTTTTACTTTTGTTTTTTTCTAAAGAACGTAGAGGCGTCTTCTATAAGTCATAAGTTCGCATTAACTTTAGTGCACAACTTCTACGAGGATTATAAAAACTGGAACCTGCAACACAAACTTTTTCATCTTCAGTTTGTTGAAAGTTAGTGTTTCGATTTGAAGAAAAATAAATGCAACCTGGTGGCCAGGGGCGCAGGCTCTGTGTGTGACCCCCTGGCCTCGCCACCTCTGGTGCCAGTATACTGCTTCGCTGTTGTACTGCGTCACCTCAAACTCAACAGCCGCCCTCAACCTGCACACGGCTCTGAACCTCCCAATTCGGTGGCGTCTTGGGAGACTTGCCATAGATTCATGCAGAACACAAATGAGTATCCAATATTCACAAGTACATAGGCTGATTCACTCTCTGAACAACGAGTACAGCCTCGTGAAAGGAAAGAACCAAAGCACCGACCAAAATCACGCAATGGTGTCATTTGTGAAAGTGTTATTAGAATGAGTATATTTGCATGAAAATTATTCTTATCAATTCTCTAAGATATAAAATAACTGGCATATGATGGGTTTCAATTATTACAAAAGCACTTCTTTTAATCATCTCTTTGTTTGTTTGGGTCAGGTTCTTACGATTTAATTTCCAATAAGTCAAGTTGATAAAAAAAAAAAGTCAACTCTTAAATCTGGCACAGTGATTCACACTGATCTTGAAGAAAAGCCATAGAGACCCAAGTGTTAAGCACAATATAGGTAAAGTTTATTTTCATTTTCTCGCTTCTTTATGTTCCCTTTTGCCTCCCATCCAACGAAACAAAAGTAATAATTATCCCACCAAGGAGTTAAATACGTTTCCCAGGGCATATATTTCAAGAGCGGGGTTGGTAGATTTTAGCATTCTGTCGCTCTTATGCTGTTTGTGTTCTCATGCAGTCGCAATCGACATGTCATCAGTGCAAAAATATGGCTTGGAAAATGGCACATAGATAGCTACATTTTTTTTCACAAAGGCCTAGGGAAAATCGCGAAGATGAACTGGTGTCTCGATTCAAAAGAACTTGAAAGCGAAACGGATAATAGAAACTATGGGTATTCTTACGAAAAATCAAGATTTTATCACACCTGATTAATGGCTTCTCTCATACAAGGAATTTTAAACAATTTATTGAACTTGTAGGCCCTACACAAAGTATATAAGCTGCAACTCAATCTTACAGCTTATCCCTTCAAGCATTACAATAGCGTCTAGACAGGTAGGTAGCAAAAGTCGCAAGTGTACGCGGTATTAGGATTGCAGTAGAAACAGCATTTCCACGGAGCCTGACAAGGAGCGCTGGTTGTGAGAAAGTACTTATAAACCCACATCGGGCGAGCAGTGGCAGGGAATAATTCGAGAAACCCGAGCTGTTTGATATACGCATTTCTTTTCCATGCGCATCGATCCCACGCACAGCAGTCCGCTGTGTATGGGAGGAAGTGAAGGAGGAGGGAACAACATGCGTCCATTCGAGTTAAAGAGACAAAGTCAGAGCGCCATGGCGGCCCACGCACGTTCTGTGTGTTGTCCACCGGCGAAACGGGGCCAGGCAGTCGCCCTTGGGAGCCGCATCGTGACGGCGTGATCGGCAGCCTGTCATCGGCCGCGCGCATAATCCCCGCCGGGCGCGCCGGCCGAGCCGGTCCAGCCCGCGCGCCGCGAAGCCCCGCCTTTGCGCGCGCGCCATTGGACGGCGCGCAGGCGCAGGGCGCGGCCCCTTCGGCGGGCGCCGACAGGGCTGCTTGCGCGGCATGAGTGACCGCGTGTGATGGACTGGCAACGCGACTGAGCCAGAAAGCGTGGCACAGCATGGCGGACGGTGCGGGCCAGCAGCCCGACGAGCCGGCGGCGTCGCCCGCTCACGAGGCCGGCTCGCCGCCGGCGCGCGACGACGAAGAGCTGCTCGACGTGGTGAGCACGGCATCGCTGGACGGCGCTGACTTCTCCGAGGACGAAGAGTACTTTCGGCCCATCAAGCGGCTCTGCATGCTCGAGGCGCCGGCCAACCCGTCGCCCAAGCCGCTCACCTCCTTCTTCATCAAGGACATCCTGAGCCACAAGCCCGCGCGCCGTGCGTCCGGCATTGTGCGGCCCTGGGACCTGGAGTCGGCGAGCCCCGGCCGCCGACGGCCGCGCTCGACCGACGAGGACTCGCGCTCCGAGAGCGACTCCGCCGACAGCCCGGCGGCGCCGCAGCAGCACAGCTCCACGTCGCCGCTGGATGCGCTCTTCGAGATGACGAGCAAGGCCTTTGAGGGGCTCGAGTCCGGAGACCGCACAGCAGGCGAGTCACTTTATACGTATACACTGTGCAAGCTGCCGCTGTTAGTGTCACGTGCCACCGGCCCAAGCGGCACGTGGCACGAGACCCGTTCGTTGCATGTGCTCTTCGCTATCTCTTTGAGGCTCCGCGTCACCTTGTCGCCGTGATTCACGACCCCGATGGCTGATGGACAGTTGACAGGTGTCATTCGTGGTCGGTGACACGAAAACAGAAACCGCTGACAGTGTATAGTTTTTACTGTAAGCTATTGATACCTTCAACTGCCATAAGACACTGTTACTGTTGTATTGCGAGGATCACTCATGACACTTTGAATGGAACTGAATGTGTGACTGTTTTGATGCATGCCATTGTTCGTGCATCCTCAAAACAGTCACGTCTTCAGATCGTTGCGAACTCGTCCGGCATTTTCTGCAGAACAACGTGTGTGGGCACAATAGTTGCGAACAGTGTATGCACACATACCTACAGGAAAAGTATGCTTACACCACGAAACACCATGAAAAAGAAATTCTACAATACTCATAATGTTACGACACTGAATTCACAAAAGGATTAAGTGTTGCTCTGAGTATTCATTCAACGGGTTCAAAGTCTGAATACACTCCAGCAATCAAGAACAGACCCCTAAGGGTCCCGAACTAAATTTTAATATATATGAGACCTGAAACACCATCCAGTGGCATTTATACATTCAATATCTCTTCGAAATATTGTTAAACCCATCGCCTCGGCCACAGGCGTACGTATACCGCATTAACAAAATGCTGAGCTTGTTGCAAGAACATTCGTTGCCTTTAAGCTAACTGACAGCAATTTCAGTATCGCAGGTTAGACATCCTGTGCGGGATGTTATTCATTTAATATATAGCACATGCATGGGATGTAGGCACCTTGCGCTTACTTCTGTCATGTTACGTACGCTTATCAGCCGTGAATGTGACAGTGCTGGTACAATTGCTGAATAGCAAAATGACCATCAAAGCCCATCACGTTATATCAAGGCAGGTCCAGCATATTTCCTGTTGAACTTGTTGCTACAAAACTAATTAATTTTGTGTTGTTAACTGCACAAATATGCGTCTGTGCTTACATTAGTGAAATACAATCTGAAGTGATAGTAATCGTAATTTTAACGTTGTTAACAGACACCACCATTCTATTCTGTACACCGTAAGTTGCAGGGAGTGAAGTTTTCCAAGAAATGTCAGTTCTCACATCCCAAGTGCGCATTGCACACTTGGGATGCGAGAACTGACAAGTGTGCGTCCCACGGAGCACACGAAGTGAAGTTTTCTTAAATATTGAAAAAACGTGTCTTCCAGATATGAATGGGTGTACATATCTATTTTCTCATTGATCAACCTTATGAAAACCATGCCATCAGACATCAGAATACCATGGTATTCCTGCTTGGAATTATTACTATATAAATACAAGCTATATTTCCACACTATACTTAATATTTTCACATTCACAAGCCTGTGCAGCAATCAAAATTTCATCATGTGTTCCTGTGCAACCATTCCATAACGTAATAGACAAGTTATAGACTATAGGAAACGTGAATAAATTTATAAGTATGCAACCATTTGCTCGAACACGCATTTGGACTGGCTACATAAGCGTAGTCCATCGTTGACAAGTTCAGCGCATGCATACACTTTTGAATACACTGAAGTTGAGAAAATAGCGTATCATTTTGTACTGCCGTGTTATCATACATGTTGGTGAACTCACTCATGAGTTGACTCAGTCAGACTCAGGTCCAGCTGTGAGTTTGAGTGAGTCCGGATGAGTAATATTTTCGCGAGTCTGATTCCAAGCGAGTCCAGTTGAGGAACATTTTCATGGGTGCGAGTCCGCGTATAGGTTTGGCTCAGGGAAATTTTGGGGAATGTAAGTCCGAGGGCGTCCAATGCGCAAGATATATTTCTTGAGTGAGTTCCACTTTCTTGTGCCGACTTTCGGTCCTCATCTTCGGGATTACTATCCGCCTTACCTGGATTAACGTTCATACTCCCGTCTACTCAGAGGTATTCCGAAGCAGCGTCGTTCAAATACGGTTTCAGTATTTATTAATATTAGAGGCGTGAAATACGTAGGGGTTGACTTGACCTCCCCCTACCAACTCTTCCAGGGAAGTTCCCGATTATTATATCTTATGCTGTCATCTCTTCCAATAAAAATGACCTTACTGGTTTAGAAGCACTCAAAACTCGTTTTCGAAAATAAATGTCAAATGGCACCAAGGATAGCACCGATTACGTGAGATATTGGTGTTAAATAGCATTGACACCCCGGTCGAAGAAGCTATATAGCTCTAGCCTGGCGCACTCATGAGTCGGCTAACTCGGACTCAGATCGATCCCCGAGTCTGAGTATGAATGAGTCCGGGTGAGTAATGCTTATGTAAGTTTGAGTCTGAGGGAGTTCGGTTGAAGAAAGTTTTTTTTTTTTTTTTGAGTGGGAGCTCGAGCGAGTCGAGCTCAGAAAGATTGTCGTGAGTATTAGTCTGAGTGAGTCTGAGTGAGCTCCGCAAGTTTTGCCGACCTATGCGTGTGATTGGTTTTTCTGGATTTGTACAGAACCTTCGTATAACTTAAATGATTTTGGGGAAATTTGTGACACATACATGTTCATTGACGAAGATATACACTCTCAATCAAATCCCGCCTAATTTCTAGCTATATCCGGGAAACCGAAGGGAGCTGTCTGCTTTCCCGACACTATCTAGCACTTTAAGTGGGACCTGAATAAAAATGTAGAACTCATATTTAACACAATGTGAAAATACCTATCTTGAAACCACATGTTCACATACCTCGGCCCTCAATTTATTGAGAAACATTGGGGCACTCAGGAACAGCTATCAAAATCTGTGCTCTAAGTATGCTGCACCCACCGAAAAGCGATACATAGAATACATTAAACACACCTTCTGAGTGCAGTTTCGCATATATCAATGAATTTAGACAGCTATACATACATCTTATAATACTATTTCGTTAATCCACAGCCTATATATATAGCCCTACAAATGAGTATATTTTTCCTTCGTAGCTAGTATACACGCAGCTTGCTCGCTGCACTATCCGGTGTTATATAACATGTTTAGGACTTGCGAGTGTAGCATCAACAATTAGCTTAAAATAGCCGACCAAAAACTGAGGCGCCTCGAATTTACAGGGATATCAGCGATCGTGAGTTTTACGGCGTGGTTTTGTTGACCCCTAAAAAGCTTCAATGCGGTCGCTTACGGCTCATATAAGTTTGTATTTGGTATTTCATTGACGCCTAAGTGAGTTTGAAGAACCTGCCTTATTCTTCAGGCAACACTACATGACTGTAAAGAAAGAAGCAAGTTTCGTTTTTGGAACTTTCTGAGCAGGACACACAAAACAACTTGAGTGTGTTGCAGATTCGGAACACAAGTTGGTGACTTTTGTATCGGGCGTACGCCATGTCTCACACTCCATCTCTGTGCTCATAACAATGCACAGACGTGGAAACCACATGCACGTTTATTAAACGCTGAAAAGCAGTGATACTATTGCTGTGACGAAAAGTACATAACCTCAACATAACCGCAGCCAACCCGTATAACAATTATACGTTTCACTTGCATGACATTCAAATACTACTTGTCATGGAACAAACTGTTACGTAATAGAGATAGAAATTGTGAGCATACCGAGTACAACTGCTGAAATAAAAAATCGACAAGTTGTCTAATCTTACTTTACTACGCCCCTGAGCAGTTGCTAAAAGATTGAAAATCACATGAATTTGTGCAGAAAATGTGTATCTATAGCATCACTTTAACATGTCACAGTATATTCGAGGACATATTAAACGTACGCAACCCTATTTCTTCAATTTCAAAACTGTCTCTTATATAGGTGCCCTCTCTCATCGAAACAGACTTGTCTCCGAATACGACGAAGTCGAATATGAACTTGTCCAAAAGTTCAAAGGGTAAAACGAACGCGCAACCAGCCTTGCTGGTTTATTCTTATTTAGGAAAAGAATACTTAGAAAGTGTGGACAGGGACAAGTAATTAAATGTATACCTGTAGATCATACTCACATATATATATATATATATATACTAACGTACATCTATGCAGCTGCTAAATGAAGTCGTAATAAAAACATTTTTAACCTTCCACTCCCCTTCAACTGCCTCTTTTGTATGAACATGTGGACGTGCATACGGCTATTTTTTCCCTCGCATGAGGACATATGCCTTCTGACACGCATGCATGACCTGAACTATATGTGTCGGGGTACAATGTGTTCGTATATATATATATATATATATATATATATATATATATATATATATATATATATATATATATATATATATATATATATATATATATATATATATATATATATTGTGCAAAAGCAAGCTTGCCGAGTCCAATAACAGAGCAGATGTTTTTAGATAGGCCCCTTGATAAGACGAGTCAGCCAGAGGTGGTGTCACTAGAACAACATCATAATGTATAATCGGCAGCCACAGTCTATGCATTCGCTTGAATAATTTCGTGTACATGACGAGGTGTGAATTGCTAAGACGGAGTCCCCAGTACGATTGCGTTCTCATACTCTGTTTGCTCTCATTTGACACGCTCGAGTGGATTATAATATTAGCATATCACGCATGAACGCACACATGCACAGACACGTTGCTGGAGATTTTCCGTCTCGGTCTACGTATTCATGCATCTATATCACGCTTGTGCGCCCCCGAGCGCTTTGTATATCAGCTTGATAAAAAGCATGTCAAGCAGTCCCTTCACATTCTACCTTCGTCTTCGAGAATGCAGCCGATTATACATTTACTTGAATGTTGGGGGTATACAGCTTGCCGACTTTTTGCATCTGATCAAAACCATCTATCATGTCGGCTATATGAACTTCATGACATGTATACCTTACACGCAACATCTATAGGTCTACCAGTGTAAAGCTCCGTGATATAAACAAACATGTTGTCAGTGCGGAGAACACACTGGTAACTGTTTCACACTTAACCATGTTTTGATGAGTGCAGTTCTTTTTTTATTTTAATGTGATGTAAATGTATCCAACTCATCATTACGGAATGAAAAAAATGGAGAGAAAGAGAACTATGATACAAACAGAAACGCGTGTAGGAACACGAGCATTCATCCAAATTTCCACATACGAGTGAAAACAACATCTTTCGAGTTCCCTTTCTTACGTTTTTTTTCTTTTGCTGTTGGATATATTTTTCATTAGCGACTTTCTTTCTCATCTATTTCCTTTTAATTTCGGATAATAACTGCGAAAACAACATCAGAAAAGTGTAAAATAGTTGAAATATTTCAAGAAAGCAATGCATCCCGAACCTGCAGTAACATATTTTCCGTTAAGCATGAATCATACCAGAGCAGTACCTTAAATCATAAATGCATATATGAAAAAAAAAGGAAATCAAGTTTCTGTAAGGTGTGCCTGCATATTAACACATGAAAAAGTAGCTTCGCGCGTCCGTATCTATATACAGAAAGCAGTTGCAGCCAGCAGCAAAAAAAAAATAATTTCTTGACCACGTATAACCATGCAGACAGAAAAATAAGGCAGCAACCAGCACTTCTGCCTGTATACGTACAAACTACTTAATCGTGCGCTTATAGAAAAGGGGCGAATATAGCCAAGCACAGGATATAATAAGCTTTGGTCCCGTATTCGTGACAGATGCAGTAAGACCGGACATACATGGCGCACTCCTCTCTTTTGATTCTTCTCTATCTGACAGAAAACATATCACGACCGATGCATTTTCCTGCCTTTATACGAAAATAAATTCATCGAATAATTTTCGCACTCAACGTGATCGCGTCGACAAATCCATTTCTTCGCGCCTATGTAATGCATGCACTTTGATCACGCAGACCAGATGACAATCACCGACGACACATGTTTGTAATGCCTTGCTGTGTATATTGTCTGCATGACCTTTATTTCAGGGTACACGAGGCGTAGTCAGCAGTATACAGTTCAACGTGGCCATTCATTTTTTGTTGTTGCATGAATTGTTCTAAACCAGTGTGAGCTACAGTGTTTGCACATGTCAATGCGAAGAGACGCGTCGGCTACGCTTCAACTTCTATACATCTCCATACATATAATTACAGAGAAACAGCCCTGAGGCACCTGCATGCATATCGCTGCACGCACAAACTGCATGGATGCGTGAAAACTGTTACGCGGCTTTGCACGAGCCGGTGCCAGCAAAATTCCCTGGATGTATATAGCTGCTCTGGTCAAACGCTCAGAGAACCAAGAAAATATAAACATCCAAATACACAAGAAACATATACGAAGCTTTTTCAATATGTAATGTAAGGGCATTAATGTTATATAAAGAAGGAAGGGGGGGGGGGTTGTGATGGCACACTACACAATAAGCTAACATGAGTATTCGTAAAACGCAAAACAACAAGTTTTTCATGAAAAACTCACTCGCAGTGATGGTTATGACCATTTCTGCGCGGGTTTGCATTGATCGTATACCAGCGACCCATGTGAAAGCGTACGTAGTTTAACTGGGGGGTCGCATGAAATTACTACATTTCTCAAGTCCCCTAATAAACACAGCTATATAGAGTTGAAGAAAGCTATAGCCTCTTCTGAGACAGGTATACTTTGAAATAGGCATATACAGCAATGAAAGAACTTATGCTCAGAACATTTTGCATGTTTTTGTAGAAACCTCGGACCGGATGCGTGTGCTGCGAAAGCGATTAGTAAGCGCCAAATGTGTTCAAGAAAAAAGTAAAGAAAACAAATGTCTCGGTTTGTGCCATCACACAGCGTATACTCCACTTTTTTACTGTGAATTTGAAGGTTGTTTACGTTAGGGACACTTCCGACGTAACGGTATATCTTCCAGGTATAGTGTATGTCCAAAAAACTGATTTTGTTCTTGAAACTGCTCATTATTGATTGTTTGAGATGTGGGGTTTAACGTCCCAAAACCACCATATGATTATGAGAGACGCCGTAGTGAAGGACACCGGAAATTTCGACCACCTGGGGTTCCTTTAACGTGGACCCTAATCTGAGCACACGGGTCTCCAACATTTTCGCATCCATCGAAAATGCAGCCGCCGCAACCGAGATTCGATCTCGCGGGCCTGCGAGGCAGCAGATACCTTATAGCCACTATATACCACCGCGGCGGGGCAGCCTGCATGTGTGCCTGAAGCGCCGAGACACGTACATTTCTGGAAGCAAGAAAACTCATGAAAATTTGAGTTCACAGTTATCACGATGATTGACAATGCTCATGATGTCACTACTTATTTAAAATTATTTCTTCCACAGCCTGTTTTCTGGAAGCTTCCTCTTCGCAGAATAGCGATAACGAAAGCAATTGTATGTGAAGCTAACAAAATAGACGCCTTTTAGAATGCGAGACCTCGCTAGTTTACAGACTACTATCGTTCTTTCTAAAAATTGATTGTTCCCTTTGGTTTTCATCATGAATCATCAGCATGTTCAGCCTGTTTATATCCACTGCAAGGTCCGCCTCAGTGGAACAATGACTATGGTGTCTGGCTGCTAACCCTAAGGTCATGGATTCAGTTTCGGCCACGGCTGTCAAATTTCGACGGAGGGGAAATCTCTTAAAAAACACCAGATGGTCCAAATTTCCAGAGCCCTCCGATACGGCGTTTCTGATAATCGTATGGTGGTTTTGAGACGCGAAAGTTCAGATGTTATTATTACATTATATCCACTGCAAGACGAAGACTTTTCAAAGTAATGGCTAGTTAACGCTATCTTGTACGAACTGTTAATTTGGTGGAGTACAACTATATTTATATTGCAAAAAAATAGCACCCTGTAACTATAATGGAACGTCAAACATATGTTTTCAGCGTTTCAACATGATCTCCATACGGAATGGCGTATGTTGACTGTATACTTATATCCAAGATAAAGAGGTCTAAAATTTGTGCTTCGTTGTATATAGAAGCTCCAACTCGATAATCGTATAGCGCAATGCGCCCGGACAATTCACTTATATAAGCCCACGTGCCACACACAGTAGCTACAGTTTTATGCGTGATGCAATCCGCTCTATAAATCTCTAAACATATATAAAGTGCTGTCAGTGTACGACTGTTGAACGCTTTATACATGAACTTAGCTTCCTCAGTGAAGTTATCACCCTTCATTTTATTCAAACTACAGTTATACAGCAAAAGAAGTCAAAATTTCATGATCAAAGTTTAATGATCGCACCCGATATGGAACTACCATCGCCTCATTAGAAACGACTTAAACAAGCCACGCAGCATTCCGTAAGCGCAAATGACTCACTTTTATCAGACTGCATGTACTTGTATATAGTTCGCAATATTCGCACCATTCCGTAGTCATTTACATGCGTGGTTTTCGTGTTATTTCGTTTCACTTCATAGATGGTGAAATATATGCAGTATAAAAGACCGAAACAGTTAGTTTAGGGCTATCGCTCAATGACGTAAATGGTTGGCAGCACTGTACACACATGCTGAAATTGTGCACCAGCATAATTTGTTGCATAAATCTGGGCGGATATAGAAAAAAATCGCAAGAGTGGTTTTATTATTACTCAGATAAAAGCTATAAAGAATGCAGCACAAGTCTTGCTCACAAAATAAAATAAATTCATCAATTTTTTTCGGTTTACTAGTTCGCAGCTATGTCATAATTAGGGACTGAGTATTTAACTACAACTTTTTTGTGCAATACGCCCTAATGCCCTAATAAGAAAATGGATAATTATCTGGCTTTTGCACTGCTCGCTTATGGTCTCAAGCAAGTGTGCCAAAACAGGCGAATGGCTGAACACTTCTCAGTCAAACATTCAAACATAAGCTCTGCGGGTGCATAAACAGTGTTTTCACAGGCATAGAAGGATTCATGGAGGGTACTTTGATAATCCCGATAGTATAAAGGCTTTTGTGACTCACACTTAGTGCATAGTGCACGACCGAGTTTCTTGCACACTAATCATTACTACATATTCTAAGATCATTACTGCCCAGTTTTCTTCTCCAATCGAGGCACAGATATTGAGTGTTGTATATAAAATATTCGAAAACTTTATATACCATAAGTATTGTGTCAGATATTACAAGGCAAATTTTGAGTAGAGAAATGGTACTCTTGCCGTTCGACAGGCAGTTGTTAAACAATAAGCGGCTGAATTCACGAAAGCTCCCGTTCGCAATAACTGTATTTCCTTATTTGGAAAGCCCCAATATATCATAATCTGTTCGCAGTCGGGATAATCACCTATACTTGGGAACTAGTCTATAGCTAGCGAACTTTTCCGCGAATCCGGAGAGTTTTTTTTTTTTCTTATAAGTTTGGACGTAAGTGAATTGCGTTGCCCCGCCACGGTGGTCTAGTGGCTAAGGTACTCGGCTGCTGACCCGCAGGTCGCGGGATCAAATCCCGGCTGTGGCGGCTGCATTTCCGATGGAGGCGGAAATGTTGTAAGTCCGTGTGCTCAGATTTGGGTGCACGTTAAAGAACTCCAGGTGGTCAAAATTTCCGGAGCCCTCCACTACGGCGTCTAGCATTATCAAATAGTGGTTTTGGGACGTTAAACCCCTCAAATCAAATCAAATCAAATCAAGTGAATTGCGTTGTTAAAGTACGTTAATAATGAAAGTGCTAGGTCAATCCTATAAGCATATGAACAGAAAAAAAAATGTTTGCGCATTTGGCCCTGGCTATCCTGCAGATCAGCAAGTAATTACAAGACCCTTGTGTATAGTATGTGCTGGAGTGGTTATCAACACTGGCGAATAAAAATGGAGAACATGCTTGATGCTATAAATAAGCGTGGCAGTACGTTAAAAAACATGTCTTATGAATGAAATGACTTATGGCTTTGACGCCAGGTGGCTGCCTCTGCTTAAAGACCAACTCAATATTGTCGAGCCTCTCACAAAGATGGATATCATTATAAGCACCTTTGTGCTCTGAGAACAAGAACACGCTTCATCTTTTCATGTACAAAAACTGTGCACGCATCTTTTTGCTCATTATATCTGGAATCTTGCACTCGGATAAGTGAAATGAGTCGACGGTATAAGGTCCAAAACAGAATTTCTTACTTCGAGATGCCAGTTCTGGGAACGAATTCACGACTTTTTCGGTTCATAAGTGTCCGTCTTGGTTGGGCAGTCGGATCATGAGCTTTGTCTAGCATCATAAATTTACGGAACATACTTTTATGAGTAATGCAATCGCAAGGGCGCATAAATATATATCTATAAAATCGGGTTGTTAAGCTGTCTGAGCTTCACTCATATAATCTGTTTTACTCATGATTACAACGGCAACATCTTTGTAGGCTGACTTTATCACAATATCAGTGCATTGAGCCAGTGACGCAATAGCTCTTCTTTCCCCAAATGAAATATTATATTTAAATGACTTTTTCTTTAGCATTTGGGGACATCGTGCGGCTTCAATATACATGTCTATATTTGTCACGTTGGGCTGCAGTGGTCCAAAGGGGTTTGCATTACCACCAAGATAGAAAGCTTCGAGAGTCGTATTAAATCCATAAATTCAAAGCTGTTACTTGTGGTATGAATTAAAGTGCTGGCTAACTTTCCTTTCTACCCGTTTAGTTGCCCCTGAGCTCCCCCGCTGTTTATTTACTGCCACTCTTTCCCGCAGATAGATTAGGTTCCTGTTTCATTTCATTTTTGGCGTCGAATCATGACAGGATGTTGCGCACGCGCTGATGTTGATCAATAATCTGCTCACAGCTGAACCTATGACTTGTTATTGTTTGAGCCGATGACACATGTAAGGCGGCTTCATTCTTTCACTCTTTTTTTTTGTTTTTAAGTCCAAGTGCGCGAATGCTCCTTTTTTGTCCTATCACACGTATTGTTTCCCCACGCGCGTCAAACAATCCCTTGTCAGCCAGTAACAATGCTATACTACATCACTGCTTATCTTATATTATATACGTTATACTGTCGCATGTGAGCATCACTCCGACGAAGGCGGGTCTCGCCGTCGAAACGTTGGTCTTTGGTCTATTTTTCCTACGTGCTTGATGTGATGTGCTTTACCTACGACTTTTGCTCTCTCTCTCTCTCTCTCTTTCTATATATATATATATATATATATATATATATATATATATATATATATATATATATATATATATATATATATATATATATATATTATATATGTGAGATATAACAGACAGTAATGCCAAGGAATGTACAGGGGAAGTTATTAGAACCAATGGAATGTAAATAAGAAGAAAGAAAGGAAAGTGGATATACACTTCTTTCCCTTATATATATATATATATATATATATATATATATATATATATATATATGCATGTATATATATATATGCGTGTGTGTGTTCTCAACTCAAGATGAGTCGCATCTATGACTCAGTTGCTGTGTCGCATGTCGTTGGGCAGCGCATTCACGAATTCATATTTGTGTCTTACTGGAATGGCCAGCAGTGCGGCGTGCAACATTGTGGTCTGCGAAGAGAACTTGAGCACATTCAATGCCATTACCCATCATACCGGACTTAACGACGTGCTATGAAAGCCAAGCTTTGTCACCTCGATTGAAGACCACTGACAGAAAAGAAGATCCTGGGATCTTGGCCGATGGTCTCGCATACGCGCAAGGCCACGAAAGCTCTCTTGTGCTTCTTGAGGACCACCGGGCTTCACGAGCTCTTGTGAACGAGCACCGTGAGACCGCGCTGTGTAGTCTCGAGCTATTTATTCATCTCTTTCTGATTCTTCTTATTTCTTTTTCTCTATCCTTTTGATGCCTATTATTCCCCCTTTCCCCTCCCCGAGTGTAGGGTAGCCAACCGAGCCACAGCTTGGTTAACCTCCCCGCCATTCTTCTCCATTTCTCTCTCTCACGATGAGTTCTTGCATAACGACATCATAGCTGTACACGCTTGTACGCAGTCTCGCGCGCGACTCCTCATCGTCAGAGCGGTCATCTTCTTATCCCGGCGATAGCTATCATCAATGACGTGCGCCTGAACGTCGGCCGACGTGGAGACGCTGCCATAGACGAGATGAGCTTAATCCACGGATACGCCTCGGTGTTTCCCGGAGCTCGTGAGTGGGGCGGCACGCACGCATGCACGGTGCCTTGCCTCGGAGACCGCGTTTGTGAGGGCTGCCAATAGCGAAAGTGCGTCTAAATTCACGGCGTTCGCGCCGCTTTTCAGCCTCGACGAAGAGAAAGCTCACGCCGCACACTCTTCCATGCATGGGACCACAGAAATGGGAGAGTGGGGGGAATTCACACTCGCCCTTCGCGAGGAAACATTACGAAAAGACACGAATCTCGCCTAATGCGAGAGGGCCTTCCATATTATAAGCCGCATGCGAGGCGGTCAAGGTGAGAAAGATGCGTGGTTTCTTGTCCGCGGGGAAATATGGGGAAATCTACGCATGCAGCAGGCCGGCCGCCGTGTCCATATAGGCTCACGCCTAACTCGACGAGGACGATGCCGCGCTGGGTGCGTGTATTTTTTTTTGTTTGTTTGTTTCCCACCCTCTGCTTCTGAAATATGCCTGTTTGTTTCTTTACTCTTCTTCTTCCCTTCATTTCTCGTCAAGAGATCGTGAAGTTCTTATGCACACACACGCACACTAGGCAAAGAAAAAAAAAAGTGCTTCGCGCGCGTGACACTGTTTGGGGCGCTTAGTTTCCACGCTGATGACGACGCTCTGTATGAGGCGAATTGCGCAACGATGTAGCGTTTACACGTGCGAAGTTTCAAGCGATCTACACTCGTCATATAGTTTTCCTCGCTTTTATTTTCAGTTTATCTCCTACTTTCCATCAGCCGTGAACTGCTCACGTTTGCATACTTTACCCTTTTTTTTTTGCATCTTCTATACAGCCCCTTCTGGCTGTAGTGTGTTACTTTTTTTATGAAAAATTCCTAAGTAAACCAAAGAAAGCGCGGCGGAAAAAGCGAATCGCCGGTGATTAAAGCGTCATGAGGTGTGTCACTCACAACGGCGTTTTTCCTGCCGCCTAAATGGTGTTGCCTATATACCTCGTATGATGGCATGCCTTGACCATTTCAAGAGGTGCATACTTCTTCACACATTGCCCCCTCTGAAGCCGCTTACACGCCACGTCCTGGGTGGTGACACCCACTCCTTTTGCGCGATTCTGCCCGTGGCTGTAGCAAAAACGTCGCATTGTGTCGATATTATAGCGCCTCTTAAACGACACGCACACCCAGCGATGATGGCCTGTCCTTGGAAGCCTTTGTGCCTATTCATTGCACCACGCAGCACGTTCTTTCAGCTTTGAAGTTATACCCGCGTGCAACTCTGTGAGCCCTCTCCAATATATCGTGCTCCCTGTAAAGGGCGTTCACCGTTATGTGAAACGTTTATAGAACCACAATGAGTCTACGTAAGCATAACGTCCTATGCGTGTCCAGAATTACCCTTTATGCCATCCTGGTATTCTCGTTTACAGTGATGACCCGGCAAAATCTACCTCAAAATCGGAAAACCAACGAAAAAGAAACATTTCTCGTAATTTTAAAACTTCTCTCACATTTCAGGTAAACACGCTATATATCTGTGCCGTATACGCGACTATGAAAAACCGAAGAAACAAAAACAAGCTTAATTGTTTAGTATGATTTATTTACTTGGCTTAAAAGAGCATACTTATAGAACAATTCAGGAGCAATTTTCCTCGTCGAAACTAAAAGACCTTTTAAGTCAAGTTATTGTTGCATTCGAAAAAAAAAAATTACAGGCGAAAGCCTCAGATCCCTCATAAAAACACGAAAAGTGAGCGTCGGCGGCTCGGTGTCAACATGACTGATGCTGAAATTACCATCACGGGATAACGTCACCATATGACTTCATTGTTACGTCACATATCGCCAATATATTTAGCGTCGTCATAGAGTCGTATTGAAGCCGCGTAACATCCCGTCACGGCATTGCGCCATCACATCACATCGTCGCCTAGTCGGGGGTGGGCCTATCACGGATGCAATGTGAAATTAGGTAAGGTGCTGGGCGCTTGCAAAGCATCCGATCCCGGAGGCCGTAGAAAACCACATTAGATGTCCTAAATTTTCATATAAGGCGGGAAAAGATCAGTATGTCAACTCAGAACAAAAAAAGGGAAGATGACTTTTCGCCTTGAGTCATCTGACCCGAATGCACAGGGAATCTGCGAGTGTCTTTATTGCGACACGCTGTCAGAGTTAGTGCACAAACGGACCAACACTAAGTAACAATACGAGGCAGTGTTAAGTGCGATTACTGCCAGCGAGAGGTCTAAGTTAAAATGTCTTGAAATAGGGCACGTCACTTCTGGCGCTGCACACCTTTTCAAGCAGATACACAATCCTTCCTTCCGGTAAACGATCGATATGCCGGCGCGTGCCAGACACGGGCCATCGCTCACGAAACTTATTTTACGTATGAGAGAGTTTCCTCATTGTCGACGTCCATACACCCGCCGCTCTTTATTGGTGCGCGTAACGAGACGAAACCCGCGGCGACGGTCGATCGTAAACGGCACTTACGTAAGAGAATTATTGCGAACACGATCCGTACTGATAATCGCCTGCTTACGTGAATCCTGAAATGTCTACATCTACTGACGGTTATGGATGATAATATCATCTGGAATTTTACGACCTGGAAACACGACATCATAATGAGACACGCCATATATAGTGGTGGGCTCCGAACGTTTAGACCATCTGGTGTTTTTTCACGTGCACTGGAGTCACACATTACACGGGCTTGCAGCAGTTCACCTCCATCTTAATGCGACTGCCGCGGCCGAGATCTAACCTGTGAACTGATGGTTATGCAATTTATTCACCCTCGTCGCCTTATCTATACCGCCAGGGTGTTCCTGAAAAGCCATGCAGGCATTCAAACTAACAAGGTTGTAAACTTTAAGGGCTGTAGCAGATGACACCGCTTTTTGGAGTGCTTTCTTTGGATTGGTACCCCTTATCATATAAAAGGCATCGGCGCAAAGTTACAATAAGTAAACGGCAAAGTTTATCTGTGCTGTAGAAGACTAATTTTTGCGCGGTATATAGTGATAGTGCTCTGGCAAAAAGAATGATTTGGTAAAATACGAGGTTGACGGAAGATTATATAGTTAATGTAAATTATTTCTTGGTCAAGATATGTGGTTCATTTTTTTTAAATACTCTATGCTCCTAATCATGTCCCGCTTAAAGTACCAAGTATGCACAGAAAACCGGACATTTTTTATCTTGATTTCTGCGTGGATATATCCAGCATTTAACCACGGCCAATTCTGGGTGTATTAAACTGCATAAGTGCCAAGCAAGAATGTAAAGTCACGCTGGACATTTCCGCGACAGTTCCTATTCAACGACTTCTGATCCCACGCTTTTTTTTTTTTTCGTAGCACGTTCCGATTCCTAGGTTTGCTGTCGGAATCGAGATAGTTTAATTTAAAAAAGTGCAGGATAGACAGAAATAGTAACCTTTAATGACATTGCGAAAAAGTTAGCCTGGTCTATCGGCTGGTTTGCTACTCCAGGTGTCGGGTGATGACTATTATGTGCACAATAATCGCATATGTATATACATACAAATAATATATCCAGTCGCAAACAATTCCTACAGCTTGAAATTTGGAATATATTTTGGTGATGGCTTAAGGAGGATTATAGTTCATCCTACGTTTGTGACCAGCGTAACACCAAATGATCGCCCTCAATGAACAGTGCATGTTCATTTCACGATCTATCATCATGTAATTAACGCTTCATTGAATCAATGCTCGATCAATTTAATAAGATAAGCATTCATCTTGATTGAAAAAAAAGACGTTTTTCTTGCTTCTGAATATTTGCCGTTTTCAGCACGTATATAACTTTTCGAAACTTTTCTTTTTTCGAAAGCCTAATACGTATACACACTGAACACCTAAAGCGTAAAAAAAAGCGATAACATTTAAAATATGCAGGATATCGAAGTGTAGTCTAAAATTGATATTTCTCACGCACGTGCCCATATCATCTGAAACTAGATTGCTGAAATTTCTTTTTTCTTTTTTCCCCACATGATTCTTACATAATAGGTATTTACAGACAGAGACGTTGCATTCTTGCGTGCTGTGAGCATGCGCAAAGGCGTCCCGAGCAAAGCGGTGCGTTTGAATATGATGTAACCCTGCCACTCGGAAGCATGCCATGTCCACGAAAGTAATCAAGGTAACAGAACTGTCAAAAAAGAATTGGCGTTCTTCGCTTAAAAAAAAACAATTACCGCCGCTTTCCCGTCTCGGTTACGTATGTATAATAATCACGTGCAGTGAACAGTACGATGCACCTCAACAAAAATTAAGCTGTGTCAGGTCGCAGTGACAATAACGTCCAGAAAATGTTCTTTAAGGAAGGTTGAGTGAGCGTTTTTACAGGCGTCTATTCAGTTTGCGACGCAGTTTGTGAAGGAAGGAAGGAACGGGGAAAAAAAAACGAAAAACATGAATGTTAACCAATCTTGGAGGACCGGTATGGACTCAGTTTGGGAAAGGCACATATAGGCTATATACTCTCACTGTTACACGATGCCACATTGCACGGAAAAAGTTACTGGCAGTACTTTCTCTTTATATACAGCCCATTACACTCGAGTCTCGTGTCTGCGTCTCCGTCAAGGTGATGCGCGGATTAAAAAGGAACGACATAAGAGCATCGGGCCTGGTGCTTCCATAAACACGCCAGTGTGTGATGAACGAGCAAGCCGTGTTTTGGCAGCCTGCACGAGGCAACGAAGAGAGACCTCTCATTACTTGTGGCAGAGATGTCGCCTTGTTATAGTAGTATTATTTTTATTGTGCATACGCGAAAGTATAGATCTACCAGCAACCGTAACCCGGCCTGCGCGTGTATGATCGTTCTACGCGGCGTGTAAAATTCGCTGTCTGTTGCAGGGATGCAGGAAAAAGAACGGCCGTGTTTTTATATATCAGTTCCGGTTGTAGTTTAGAATGAAGCAGTAGGAACATTGATACAAATGCGCTGTTTTTAGATGCATATATACAGAACTTCGAAATCAAGCGCACCACATAAGCGAACTACTCTACAACGTAGTTAAAGAAAAGTTTGCCACAATTTGTTGTTTTATTTTTCACATGCAGTTTATTGGTTGCTTGATGGGCCTGAATTTTCCACACTTACAGCTATAGTAAGAGACACAGTGACAGCTTAGTGCGGCTTTCATACATGCCTGCCTCTTTAGCGGGATTGGTTCAAGGTGTAGAACACCCGGAAAACGTCGTCAAGTTGTCTTTCTTTCATTTTTTCACGTATTCAGTGAGTCTGATAGTCCCGCAGTATAGTTCTGTTCTCCTGCAAACCCTTTTCATAACATTAGCTTAACCAACATCGCAAAACACTGCGTATACCTTTTCACCACGGAAAGCATCCACACCTATACTATACACGTCCACCGATAAGCCGATGACAGAGAGATTAGAAAATCCCGTTGCCCCCTTCCTCGCGATCTATATATACGGCCGCGGCGGAGAAGAGGCCTTCGATGTGCCTCACCGAAGCGGCGTCAGCCCAACAAGCAGCGATACACCACGGGGCCGCTTATATACAGCGCACGCGGGGTCGCGCGACGTCATCTCCAGAACCGCGTCCTGCCATAAATCACTATTTACGCGCCGCGGCTTGTGACGCAGCGGCCGTCATTAGTGAGGTGTGTATAGCACGGCTTTCGAGCCGGAGGCAGAAACAGAGACCGCGGACACAAAGCAAGAAGAGGAGGTCGTCTCGCGGACCTGCAATGCACACGCCGTCGGCTCTCTTTATCGGGCCATCCTCGCCGACCCCGATTTTTTTGTTTCTTTGACTCCACCGCACTCGCGCCTCTCCTAAAACGACGCGTCAGAGACCTACCGTGCTCCGAACATTCCTGGGCCGGCTCGCGAAGTGCTGCCGCGGCACTGTTTTGCGCGGCCCGTAATGCGCCGCAGCGTGCGGGGTCGACCGAACTCCCGTTGGCGCGTCCATCTGCAAAGCACATGGACGCGCAGAAAGCGAAACCGCCGCGCGGAGAGCCGCTCACAATACACGGCTTTATTCGCCGCTCACAACGTTTCTAATTGGACCTAAGGAGGTCGCGCGAGGTTCACATGCAAGCTCTAACGCCCGCGTGCACCGTCTGCCGGAATTCCTGCGAAGAAATATATATCTCGACCGTGCGCTCTGTGGTGTCTGCACGTTAGCAGAGCTCTCTTCTTGCGGGGGGGGGGGGGGGGAGCAGTTAACGTGGCAGCCTCCACTGCCGCATTCTAGGAGGACCGCTGCTGGTGCACTATTTACTTTTCGCTCTTGCTCGCACTTCGTATAGGACTGGGACAACGTGAGCCAAGTGTTATCTGCGGAGCGGTCTTGTTTATAGGCGCTTTTCGGAAAGATTAGCACGATAAAAGAAATGTGTGGCAACTAGCAACCATACAAATGACATGAAGTAAAGTACATATTAAATCATATGATTGATTATTAAAGTCGAGTACTATGGTCTTTAACTGAAGCCGTGGAAGGTTGCCGGAGGTGCACACTGCATAAATACGAAGCCGAACCTGCTCAAAAGAGGAAGATTTATCAAAATAAGAAAAATGCAGGTAGGTAAACCAAAACTGTAGCATCTAGTATATTGCCCTATACACTACGCTGTAGCGGAAAAGGAAAGAAAAATACATGGGAAAGAAAGTGCGGAAAGAAGCAAGTGCGTGAAAAACAGCAACGAAAACACGCAAGCAAAGGCTATATGTGTACAGCGGGACTACCATAGTCTTTTCAATAGGCCACTGCCGCTCAAAAAGTTCAGCATGGCCTTAATCGATTTCCGCTGTGAAGACAGTTCTGGTTGGCATTCTAGCACGGACTGTTCCTGCAGGGGTCTCTCGTGAATCGCGAAGGTGAATCTTCCTCCAAGGAGCAGCAAATAATGACACGCGGACGTGCTCAGTGTGGATCCTTATATATATATATATATAGTCTAGTAGATCCTCCGTGAGCGGTCACAACGTGGTTTATTTCGACGTTTCAGCCTAGGGTCTGGCCTTCATGAGGAATATATATATATATATATATATATATATATATATATATATATATATATATATATATATATATATATATATATATCATACATAACATACATAAGCATCACATGGTGTACGTATAGTTTCAGAAAACGATTCCCGGGTCCATACATAGAAACATGATGCACGGTGAGCAGTTTGTTCTTCACTTTGGGTTTCTTCCTTAGCAGTCTGCAATCACCATTCCCATTGATATCAAGTTTCCCCATAATAGGAGCGTACATGTTTACATATACACATATACGTTCAGCAAGATGTTCTGTTTTTGTTTATTTCAAAAGCCTGCCCCTATGCATATAAATATTGACTCAAAAATAGACATACGTTTGCTTCGTGCTTAAAGTTCAGTAGATAAGGGTGGTGAGGTCCATGCATCCAGTGGCCAAAGTCGGGTGGTCGGCCAGGCCTGAGGCCTGTTGCACGGAGGTGACGACGACGGCTTAAATGTATATCAGTGCAGCTCTACAGTAAGTTTGAGGCAGTTACTTTCTGGATTGGGGGATTACTTCGTAGTATCAATTCGCAAACGTCTCGTTTTGTTGCATGAATTGAACTTATCATTCCGTCAGTTTCTCGAGAATTACGCCTAGATTAGAAAAAAAAAACACCCTTAAGCGTATACGATCGACCTACATTACAGTGCGTTGTGAATACACACCGCCAGAAACGAGATTTCCGTAATTTAGCTTCCGGAAGTCTGACTTGCGATTTGTATCAGTTAGGCAAACAAGCTTGCTTGTGAACTATGTTAATACTTTCATTATCTTCTTATGGCGCCAGCAGTTTGGAAATTACTACTACTTTTATGAATTGGTCTTCGGCTATGCACCCGCACAAATACCTGAACGCGCGCCTATAGAAACATAGGCGAGTAAGGATGAACATTCGAATATACGGGGGAGTTTGCGCGTGTACAATGTTTTGGTTCTTTTGTTAAACATCGAATTATGACGTTGCGCTTCAGGATAAGGATTTCTATTCTATTCTAGGTTTTTCTTGTTCATTTTTATCTCGTCCCTTTCAAACAGATTTTCCTGTTATATATTTGTCACCCTCTCCAAACTTTAATCACGCATTCATCACATGTACGGTTCGACCGCTGGGAAGTACATATGGCATACAGTGAATGCGTTTTTGGTCTAACACAGCGTAGACAAAATCTATATGGTGCCGTTGGGAGATCGCTTATTGGCGCCCCGCCAATTTCACCTATGCGTGTCAGAATGGCTCCGATTCTCCTATACGGAGCATGTAAGGCTTTGTGCTGTCGAGCCGACTATATACGCGATGCTCATCTTTGATGCGCAAAATTGGTGCAGCTTGATTGCAGGTACGCGTGCTCGAGTGAGACACGTCTGCATATGTGCTTTCCTCACACAGTCGCGGTCGAGAAGAGGGCCAGAGCTCGGGGGCTACCGGTCCTGGGCAGCCCAGCTATCTAAACAGAGGCGGGCGTGAAGTCGGCCGCCGGCGCAGCCACGGTGTCACGTTCGCCGACGCGTTAGAGGGCGCTGGAGAAGCGCGCGCCGATTGCGAGGACGAGGGAGCGTCCCGATCGAAGCGCCCAGTTGACAGGCGCTGTTCATCACGGCCGCTTCAAAACAAAAGCAGGAAGGGCTGCCTCGAGCCGACGCTATACGCCGGCCTCGCTATCTCGGCACCGGCGCATGCAGCAGAAACCATCAGACGCCTGAAAAATGGACTGTCCGCTGCTTGGGGACCGCTGTGTTGTTTCGCGGGAAGAGAAAGCTCTCATTTACAGAGCCCGCTTTCTCCCGTTCCCCTCGCCCGCGTTGTCCTTCTAGCGCTTTAACTTCCGTCTTTACTCACTACATTTCTTTTTTGCTCTACTTCAGTCGAGTCACTTTTGGCGTTGCGTTCTTTGCAATCCCTCTCCGGCTCGCTGCACCCGGGCGTTTATAGCGCGCTTACTGTTTTTCTGCTCCTCTGGGCAGCATCGATTCGCGGGCGCTATACAAGAGCCGTGATTTATCGCGACACCCGCCGCTTGCAATTTGATGCCGATAAATATTTGAACGCCGTTTCGGTCTCACTGCCTTGGGCATACTTTACATCCAGTGCATGATCGTTGAACGTCATCGCTAGCTGAAGTCACGTTATACTACAACGCTGTCCACATCTTTAAAGTGGAGTACACAAAAAGCAGTGTACAAGTGGGATTTCGGTTATTCCATTCCCCCGTGCATGCACTTAACGCCTCCGCATGTCTTTTCTCTCATTCGTCTATGTTCCGGTCGCACAGTGTTTTTCTTCGCTCTGAAGTGCCAAGATGAGACGAAGAAGGCCCAAGTGTCAAAGGGCGCGAACGAGCACTCCAAGATTCACCGGCGTTGAACACACCACGCACGGTCGTTAGTCATTAGAGAGTTTTAGTACTGCGTACGCTGCGTACGTGACGGCGTTGCGTATGTAAGAACGCCACGTTCTGCGTAGTGCGCATGCGCAGACCGCAACGCGCACGTATCGCGTTACGTACGCAGCCGCTACGTACGCACGCATGAGATGCGTGCGCGCGTACGTATGAGGTGATCGCGCTGCTCTCGAACAAGTTCGTGACAGCGCGAGACTTCGTTTTGCAAAATGGCGGCATCGAAGGCAAGCACCGACCGGCTCAGTGGCTTAAAATATGGCCATAATCTGGCTATAACACTTGGATTGGCTCACATTGGCTGTGAACAACACGTGCTTCTATTTTGATCTACCAGATGGCACAACACGCTTCACGCTCGTTACGTACGCGGGTACTACGGCGTACTAAAAGCCGATTAGTGGCAAACGACGCCACGTAACGCAAGGCGCTTGCGTGATGCGTACGTAGCATCATTCCGCAGTACTAAAACTCTCTATTTTCTGCTCCAATCAAGAACCGTTAGTCTCGCGGAAAGGACGCAAAGGAAACACTCTCACCCATCCGTCCCGCTGCTGTTCCCCGCTCGACGCGAGGCTGCAGTCTCGGCTTGCGACGTCATCAGCGGCGCGCGTCGGTAAACACGCAGCGCTGGGGAAGCCGTTAATCACCACCGCGCACTCGCCTCCGCCATCGACGCGCTGCCGCGTCAACGGCGCCCATAACACGCTGTCGCGAGTTTCATGCTAATCGCGCCGTTGGCGAAGCAGCGACTGGCCGTGAATGAGTAAAGCGTTTCCGCCGCGAAAATGCGACATGCGTGGCGCACGTTGACAACGCGCCCGGCGCTGTTCGAAATCCCGACAGCAATCTCTGTTTGCCGAGAGCGGACGACCGAGCGGCGCGACATGCGCCGAATTTCGATGAGCCTTTTCCCCTCGCCCCGTCCAGCGCGCGGACTCCTTGAATGGGGCACGCTGCTGTCGTCGCACGCTGTTTCCTGCACACCGGCCTACCCAGGCCCCTGCCGGGGGAGACACTCGCATTCGAAATGTTACCCACTTAGAGTTATTTACGCGGTGTTGTGACTGTAAGTTAAGCGACGGGAGCAGTTGCGGGTCTACGCAGCAACCGAACGGCAGGACAGCATGGAACAGGATCACTCTGCATATTGTACCCACACGATAAACAGGTTCTGCGCCCACGTGTGGAAGCGCTCCGTGAATGAAGCAGACTCCATTGCTTTTAAAGAAACATCTTAGTTGTTTGTTTTGTTCTTGTTCATTTCTAGACAGCGTCGTATATTATATGGCTGCCGTGCAAATGCCGTAAGAGCTGTGTATGATGGCTCTTGTAGAGAAAGAGAACATAATTCAAAACGTTTGCCATTACTTTGAAACTGCAATAGCCGTATACTTATACCGTGTTTAATTAACTTGAATGCCTTGCATTGTCTTCGTACCATGTCAGAGGTATACGAGTTAAAGCGCACGCAATAAAAATCAAGCTGGTTACGAACAAGTCAGGTCAAGAAGCCGTCGTTTTTTTTTAAATTTTTGACACAGGCAAAGAGAAACGGTGAAACCTCGTGAATATTACAAAAGTAATGCTAATGACAGTATCCTTTCAGCCGGGAAAGCTTACAAACACACATCGTAGCTTTGATGGACAAGGCCACGTCGTAATGATCTCTTTTAACGAGAACGGCGCAGTAATAAGGCTGCCTCGGAATGAGACGAGCGCTCGATTGCGCCTGTAACGAGGACACACATATATAGCTGCGGACAAGCGGCGGGATGCCGTCAGGAAACATGAGCGGGCGTGCATGAGCTGAACGCGCCCAGAGGGAGCGAATTTCAGCTTCGACGAACGCAAGACGACGAGGCGGCACAAATACGCGCAAGAGACGCGAAAACGACAGACCAAGGAGAAACGGGAGGCTTTAATTATAAAGTGACAACGAGCGCGAGGAAGAATAACCGAACGCAGCGCTCGCAAAGGCGCGCGACTCAAGTACAACTTCTTTTCTCTCTTTTTTGTTATCCTCTTCCTCTCTTCTCCTATTTAACATTCAACGCGCTGACTTACGCTAAGCTGTCCGCTATCATTACTTAGAAGCGCGCGTTCTCACATCTTCTCCTTTTTTTTTTTTTCGCGCCAAATGCTGGATGCATCGTGCGAATAGGAACGTTCCCCCATTCGAGTAAAGTAAGCGAAACCGAAGGAAAGAAAAAAAAAAAGAGGAAGAAGAGCGCGCATCTCGGGAGGACGATGGCGTTCCGGGCCTCGCGAAGCTGCCGCTGGCGACAGAAGCGCGGGAGCGTGGCGCCGTGCGACGACTGGCTAATTGTAATTTCCGACGCTCTCTCCCTCTCTTGCCTTGGCTGGCAGCCGCATGTATACACTCGTCCGTGTTTTCTGTCTCGCCCACCGGCAAGGGACCGCCCTCCCCGTTTTATTTCACGCACTTTAAAGCACAGAAAAAGGCGAGTCACGTGAGCCTTGCGGGGATAAGTGGCGGGAACAGCCGTGCCAAAAGAGCCCGTGAGTGCGCTTCTCTAAAGCTCTCCCCCTTCTCCCCCTAACTTTGTTGTGCTCGCGGGCTACAACGTTGCGCCATGCATTATATATGCGCAAGCACCGCGTCTCTGGTGTCTGCCGAGGCTCTCGTGAATTCTTCAGCAGCCCTCCCATGCTTAGCGTCGCTTCCCTCGCCCAGTACTTGCTTCCTCATTATTTTATTGATTATCTTATTATTACCGCTTTCGCTGCCGTCGTTGCGTGCGTGCAGCAGTGCGCTGACTTTTCGTAACGCTCAATATGATCTCATTCTAATTTCGCCGAGCACCTACTTATTTGTTGCCCCCTTTTTGAAGAGGAATGCAATCTTCGTCAAGCGTAGTCCAATCAATCTGCCGTTATTCAGCAGGGTGGTGTTTTCGAAATGTGCACAAGTCGGCGAACTCACTCATCGACTCACCCGGACTCACTTAGACTGAGATCGTGCTTTGAGTCTGAGTTTGAGTGAGTCCGGAGGAACATTTTCGTGTGTTTGTGTCCGAGTGAGTTCGGGCCAGGAAAATTTTGATGAGTCCAAGTGATTTGATTGATGTGTGGGCTTTAACGTCCTAAAACCACCACATGATTGTTAAAGACGCTGTAGCAGGGAATTCCGAAATTTCGGCCACCTGGTGTTCTTTAACGTTAACGCAAATCTGAGCATGCAAACGTGCAGCATTTTCACCTCCACCGAAAATGCAACTGCTGCAGCTGGGATTTGATCCCGCTACCCGCGGGTAAGCTGCCTAGTACCTTAGCCACGGCGGCTGGACAAGAGTCCGAGTGGGTCTAAGTGAGTGAGTCCCACTTTGTTTTTATGTCCATCTATGGTCTATATCTACTAATCTTGAATATCACTATCAGCCTCCCCTGAAATCACGTTTATACTCACGCTTGCCGACACGTATTCCAGAACAGGGTCGTTCATGCACCATTTCAATATTTATTGATTGGAGGTACGAATTGCGTAGAAGGGTGCCTTGAACCCCCCTTTCCCCTTCCCCACCAACACTTTCAGGGAAGTTTTCGATAAATATATCTCATGTTGTCATCTCTTTCCATGAAAATAACCTTACTATTTTGCGAGCTCTCATACTTCATATTCGAAGGTACTATATCAAAAGGTCACACGAAGAACACCGATTACATGAGATATTGGTGTTAAAGAGCATTGACACCATGGCCGAAGAAGCTAATTTTGGGCTGATAGACTCATGAGTCGACTCTCTCGGATTCATTCAGGCTCAGGTTGAGCCGCATGTCTGAGCCCGAGTGAGCCTTAAGCGCAAAATATATTTAATGAGTGAGTATGAGTGAGCCATTGCAACGCGAAGTGCCCTAGCCGAACGCCGGTCTCTCCGGCGCCCAAGGAAGGTGAATGAACAACACAGACACATCCGTGAGTGAAATATGCTGCAAAGTAAGATGCGGTATAGCAAATAAATACATACGTACCTCAGTGGTTATCTAATTCTTCGGCGTAGCACCACATGACATTGGTTGAAAAGCCCGACTCCCTGAAAGCCTTGTGATATCGGGGAAGTGCTGAAACGACCATGTATGAAAGACCACGTCCATTGGTATCATGGTTCGTCCGTAATGAGTGACCATGGGCACTGGAGAACTGATGCATTTATATTGACCGGTTTCAGTGCAAGTAAAATAAAGGTGCCGTTGATTAATTGAGCAACTGTTTTCTTTTGCACACAACGCCTCTATGATTTCGCATGTACCAGAAAAATTGAAGGCAGGAATCAGCAGGAGGAACTACTCGGTGGCGCGTTGTGAAGTTTCAACGCATGCATGCAGCCATGACCAGTCACAAACGTATACATCCGGCTGCGTATACATACAGAGTCGAGCCTCGATATAAGGAATACGGATACAACAATATACCGTAAACAATGAACAGAATACCAAATATTTTATAGGCCATGTACATGTACGGGATATATGTATAAAAGATCGGATAAGATGTATGCACCGTTGTATCTGATCTGAATTTAGTTAGATCGAGCTTCATGCATCACAGGCACCCATCAATGCCGGCACGAAGTTCCTCACCGGCCAATTTTTTAGGGCTTCATGGTGGACGCCGCTCTGTAGATGTGCAACCGAGGTGATACTTGTTTCGCGAGGCCCCAATGGGAGCCCGGGCCAGCAACTCTTAGCACGACTTCCGCTCACCGGGGTAGAAGCGCGTCGCCTGTCACTCTGACAGCTGTAACTGCGATGTGCGAAGGTGTCGCCCTGTTCCCGTCAGTCGTGCATCCTCTTCGCAGAGCTATAATAAGACATGTTCACTGAGCTCTGAGAGCGCGCAATTTTGCCGTTGAATACGAACGTATATATATGTTGCACGACTACTTTTTGTTATTGTTCTTTTTAAACCCTTATATACCCCATATTCTGGGACGGGACAGAATATAACAGTTTTCTCTCTGCGAGTATCTTGGCTCAATCTCGACAGTCTCAAGCAAACAAGAAAAGTGATGCCCGATAGGGCATCACTTTTCTTCTTTGCACAAGATCAGGACAAGATGTATCACTGAAAGGCCACCTGCCTACCATTCACCGTTAAGTACATATACCACCCAAACCCTGAATGAGACAGCATCAGTTTTCGTATACGCTTATGTGGTCAGTTTCTGCACTGCAGCGATGTTATCTTCATCGATAAATTGCTGTTAACGTTGGTTGCTATAATATCCTTGACATATAATGCACAAGTTACCGAGCGTTGCCTTTTAAGAGCTATATACAAGAACAATCATATTTTAAAATACAGACTTAACCACTTCTCCAACGGCGCTTCACTGAGGTGCAGCACGGTACGCAGCCACGTTCGGTACGTATTTGGTCTTTATACACAGCAAATAATTGCGTCAGAATTTTTGCTGCCGTCTATTTATCTCAGAAATTTTCCTGTGAGCTATGCCGGACGCTCATAGAAGAGCTCGACATCTAAAAGTTTCCGTCGTCTACTACTATACATAGCGAAATGTTTGAATACGTGGTTACACGCACAATTGCAGTAGTAGGTGTATAACAAAGAGAAAGAAAGTAAAGTAGCAGTTATGCAAACAGCACTTCTTAAACATCTCGCAGCAGTCTATATTTTCGGGTGCCTTTCATTGTACAGTCCCGGTCAAATGTTCCCAGGCCACGTTTCCATAAAAATACATGGGATAGTAGCCTATAGGAACTTTTGACTCCCTTTAACTAAATGATGCCATTATTTTCCTGTTTTGCTCAATCTGCATATATACCTCTGTGACTAAAGAGCTATTTACAAGAAGATGTTATTCACGGTTCTTGTAATACTTGTTCAATTCGATGGCCGCATCACCCGATGGATGCCGATTGCAACACTCGTAGCCTTCAAAGCATCACACCCCCCTTTTTTTCACGGGTGTATGGCGGAAACGCGTGCGTGCCAATAAGGTGTAAAATCTAAGTCTGTATTGCCAACAACCGCTTGATTTTGTTCTACGAGCTGACCTGCACTCTTAATGAGCCATCTGATTTATGTCCTGTGCACTGGCTACGAAGCAGCGCTGCGCGCAGGGCGGCCAAAGCAGGCCTAAGTACTGCAGCAGAAAGAGCTCGCTATAGGAGCCGAACGAGGTTGGCGATGGTGCATGCTTTAAAAGGATGGGGGGAAAGGAGGGGGTGCATGGCCGCGGGGCCAGCATTAGTATCCCGGCCATTGAGCATTCTCGCGTAATGATAATTGGCGGATCAAACACAAGACGAGGAGGCGCGCTTCGGGGGTCAAGGCTTTGGCTGAATAAGCGAGATCGTGCATGAAAGGCTGGCAGCGGTGAGAGGGATGCCGAAACAAGGCTTCGGCTGGACGCGCAACTTCATTATTGGGGGCGCATCGCGCGCCCGTCACTCTCGGCTAATTGATATGTAAAAATGAGATAACTTCGGCCCTGAAGCGCCACCCAGTAATTGGGCCTTGTTTCGAAGCGGACCCTCTGGGAAGCCGCCATGCGCTCGACTAACTTCTTTCTCTCTTTCTCACTTTTTTTTTCCTCCATTCGAGTGAGCCGCCCCGACCACCTCTGGCTGCGCATACCCTCGCCGCCTATACGTTTTTCCTGTAGCGCCCGTCAAAGTGCTGCTGCTACCTGTCATACGTCAGATTTTTCCTCGCGTATTCAGTAAGGAAGAACGGCAGCGTCCCGCAGCTACACGTATTTCACGCGCGAGATAAAAAAAAAAGAAACCACGAGGGCTGAATGGTGCGATCTGTGAGGTATGTGTCAGTCGCGTCATAGTTGCTGTCGGGCTACGGCTGCCACTGCCCATATATATATACACGGCGTGAGGGGCAACTATATGCTACAAGCGGTATATAGCTATATAGCAGCTGTGACCCTTACAGGCGTTGCTTAAGTGACGGGAGGTCGTGCGGGGGGGGGGGGGGGGAGATCAATTCGCACATGATTCGTCAAGGTGGGCACGACACTCGTACCCCAAAGAAGCGTGCAATATATATTAACGATTGGTGCATTTGAGCACATGTATTTATCAAAAAGTACTATGCGTCCTGAAGTAACGTAAGGGAGAAATAAGGCTAATCAGAAACATTCTCAAAGGTAAATGACGGATTGCTGAAAGTGAGAAGGAATATTGACGAGAAGAGGCGCGCGTTGTGCTCCTCATAACCCATCAGAATCTTATCTCCGTGTTATATTTACGGGGCCATACTATAAGTTCATCTATGTTGGGCGCCTCGCGTTCTAAATGTGAATGTGGATGTTGCTCGAACAACAACAACAACAACAACAACAACAACAACAACAACAACAACAACAACAACAACAACAACAACAACAACAATAATAATAATAATAATAATAATAATAATAATAATAATAATAGCATATTGGGTCCCAAAACGACCATCTGATCTGAGAGACACCGCAGTCGAGGTCTCCAGAAGTTTCTACCCCCTGAGGTGCTTTAACTTGCACCTAAATCTAAGTACACGGGCCTGAAAACATCTTCGCCTCTATCGAAAAAGCAACCGTACAGAGAAATAAGCTCGCCATCGCAAGCGCCATCGCGTACTTTCATGAGGCATGCTTTCCTGCGCATCTCCGGCGCCAGCCGTCGGCCCATCTCGTTTCTCCTCTGCGATTCACGCAGACCGTCCAGTTTATCCTTTCAAGAAAAATGCGCTGATAACGAAATTGCTCTGCATTTCGTCTGCGGGTGCGAAGTCCTTCCGACGGGCGCCGATATTCCTTTTTTTCAACGCGGTGGGGGAGGCTCGCCAGACGTTCGAGGAGCTCGACATAAAAGGACAACATGAAAAAAGAAAAGAAAATGGTTCGGGGCACTCGCGACTCAGCGTCGTCTGCGGCGGTCGCGTGTTATCGGGCGGCTCCAGCGACGGCTCCTTTTGTATCGGCCGCTGAATGCTCTTCAGTCACACTTGTTCGGGAGCACACGCGCGTGTGACGATTGCGTCTGGCCGGGCGTCCAGAGGCTGGGGAAATTGTGCCCCGAATTACTCAGGAGATGTCCAATTTGCGGACATCTTTAAAGGGGGACGCGCACACCACTTCCTATATACGGCGAGCGACGAAACTGACGCTGTAATGGGCCGTCGGTAGTGTTGACCGTGATTCTGACAGGTCTGACAGCTGCGCAATCATCGTCGTGGAAACCCAAGTCTGCAGCCAGTGCCGAGCGGCAACGGCTGACCTGGCCCCTCGTCGGGATGTATCTTCGGTGGCGGCGCTCTTTGCGAGCCGCCGGCGCGTGCCCTTGCCGAGTTCGCGGCTGCCTTCGCCCGGGTCGCCTTTGCGCGCCCAGCTTTCAGCTCGCCGGAGACCACAGGCGAAGGCAGAGGGAATACGCAGAGAGGAGGGATTGTGCAGCGCGCTCGAGCCGCGGACGAGCAAGTCTTGAACAGCATTTGCAAGCGCAATCACCGCTGCACGTACTGGCGCGGCAAAGGGTATACACCGGGCAACACGCTTGTATAGGTTTCTGTCCTATGCAAGGCTGTTATCCGCAACGGTTGACTGTAAATATGGTTTACGCTTCGTGAGCCGCAAAATAAAGGTGCATGCAGCTAAAGTCCACATTGACAAAAAAGAAAACAAAAACAGGTACGCTACAATTTTCTCAAAGACAGATTTCAGGGAAACGTGATTTCGAACATATTAGCCCAGGCAAATGGGAACAATGTATTTCGAACTAAATTCTTTGTAACTTCAGCTTCCAGAAAAGTATATGTACACGCATTGCTCTTTTCAGAACCTGAGCAACTCTGTGTACGCCAACAATTCGCATCTGCCAAGTCCTATAAAAACATTCTCGTTTAAAGTATTTGCTGGTATTATTAATAATGGCTGAGCATGAGCGCATATCACTCATTGGTTAATTAATCATACGCGTTTTTTCTTCCAACCGCAAACAAGCCTAACTTTTTTTAATAAGGTGTGCATATCTGCCTAATGGTTGTGTTTAGTAAACCCTGTCATTGATCTGCTGCAGTGGTTTTGAATGAATGAATGAACTATATTTATTTATTTTTCTATTTATTTATTTATTTATTTATTTATTTATTTATTTATTTATTTATTTATTTATTTATTTATTCACAAACTCTCAGGGGCTCCAGCTGGAGTATTGTGCGAGGTGGGGCTAACAGTGTGCATAATCACAATATTTGAAACATCGAAACACAACAAAACGTGTTAGGGTACATAAAACCGGGAAAAAATAATATCATATAATCGTTAGCGAGAATAAACAGTACATGGCGCTAATAAAGAAAATGCAGAGACGCTCATTTGTAAGGGTACATCCCATTACAGTAACGATTTATACAACAGCTACGTTCGTAGAAGGTAGCTGTACCTTGAAGGTGGAGCCCTTAGCCCAGGGTCCCATGCATGTATATATAGAGCAACTATGGCCTCGACTAAGTTTTTGTGCACGCACACAACCAACTTTTAGAACTGTCGCATTCAGTTTATGTTAATGCAAGTAGGGAAGCACTTCTTTCATGCTGGCGGCATGTTACACAGCCTCAATACCATCAACGACATCTAGGATTTGTTTTATAGCATTGTTCTAATGCCAACGACGCGGTCAGCGCGTTTCAACGTGGTTTCTGACCAATGACGCCACTCGTCTCACTGTTTAGAGCACACATTTAATTAGCTGACCTTAGCTAATCTGTTTACTTTACGACGCTTTGGCCTCAATAAAAGCGCGATACAAAATTTTCATTGTCGTATACTGCTTTCTAGATACAAAGACGTCATTCGTTTTATATTTTTAAGATGAAGATGTACGTTTAAAGCTTTCGCAAGTTGCTGCACAAACCACACAGCATGTGACAGGAGCAGTAAAATATATTCGCTGCATCGTATATACTCGCACGACTTATAATCGTATAGTTTCCGCTTGGTGTCAAGATCGAAGCACCGGGCGTTTTGCACCGGCATGTCTTTTTTTTTTTTCTTTTCGCCACCCGAGTTTTACAGCTGAGCTGTTTTTACACCAGCCATACATAACTTCAAAGAAGCTCGTTTCGAGCATGCACGCCTTCAGGAGTACCTTTTCCTCGGCTATACAATCTCGGCCTCGCCGCCGAACATTCGACTGTCAGAGAATCGAAACGCACGTGTAATGATCCGCAAAACAAGCTATAACAGCGGTCACTTCCACCGCCTCTCTCTTTTTCCCCCTTTAGTGTTGACGCCTACTTTATGCGAAAAAAAGAGGCACATATCGCCCCAGCTAGTTTGCACCGAAGCAAGTTCGGATAGCGTAATAGCGCGAACGTGGTCTTGCCTGGCCCATATAATGCGCTCGTAAAATTGAGCCTGCTTTTTTTCTTCTTCTTGTTAAGCATGCAGACTGGTGCGCCCGCGACACCGTGCACGCGCTCGCATGCGGGTTCACGGTGCCGCCATCTAGCGTTCACGCCCACGCAGAGCGGGGCGTCGTCGTTTCTTTCTAGCACGGAGAGGGGATGACGTGACTGCGGCTGTCGCACTGGGACGACGCTCGATTTGACGCCGAAGTCGGCTCCCATGAGCGCACCAGAACACTTCGACCGGTCGCGGGTGGGCGGTCGGTGTCATCGCGGCGCGCTTATTCGGGGGACACGTACAGGGCGCGCTTCTGCGGTCGTTTATTATTTTCCCTACACAGACGCCCGTGGCGCCAGCGGTTGTTGTTGTTGCGAGGTCATTAGTACCAGTTTGCGAACCAAGAATACGATTGATTGATTCATGCGTGGAGTTTAACGTCCCCAAACCACCATATGATTATGAGAGACGCCGTAATGGACGGCTCCGGAAATTTCGACCATTTGGGGTTCTTTAACGTGCACCCAAGTCAGAGCACAGGGGCCTACAGCATTTTCGACTCCATCGAAAATGCAGGAGCCGCAGCAGGGATTCAATCCCGCGACCTGTGGTTCAGCATCCGAGTACATAGACCACCGCCGCGGGGCGCGAAGGAAGAATATGGCGTGGCAGAATAAGGTGTGTTCTATACGGGAGCACAATTCGTTAAGAGGAGACGTGGTGCTCCCGGAGAGGAAAGCCGGGGCAATTGGGCGCGATGTGATTGATTGACTGGCCGGTCCGTGTCATAGTAGAACAGGCATATGAGGACGCCCAGGTGTGGCATCACAAAACAGGCAGTGAATACAACCGCTATTTTTTATATTTCACTCTCGAATGCTGCCGAGAACACAATGAATCTATCTATCTATCTATCTATCTATCTATCTATCTATCTATCTATCTATCTATCTATCTATCTATCTATCTATCTATCTATCTATCTATCTATCTATCTATCTATCTATCTATCTATCTATCTATCTATCTATCTATCTATCTATCTATCTATCTATCTATCTATCTATCTATCTATCTATCTATCTATCTATCTATCTATCTATCTATCTATCTATCTATCTATCTATCTATCTATCTATCTATCTATCTATCTATCTATCTATCTATCTATCTATCTATCTGACGTCGCCTTTCTCTTTTCGTTTATTTAACAGCGCTTCTCCTCTACACTTGTGAAAGAATCGCAGGTGGCCCAATTTCCGGAGCCCTCCACACAGCGTCTCTTGAATTCATATGGTGGTTTTGGGACGTTCAAACCCGACATATCATATCATCCTCTACTTGTGTCCTTCACGGGTTCACGGGGAAGAGGTAGTGTCTTACTTTTTCCCTACTACTACTACTACTACTACTACTACTAGTAGTAGTAGTAGTAGTTTTTGCGTTGAATCACTACAGTGCATTTTGTTGACATTCTAAAGCTCATTAACTTTACTTCCTGGCGTTTATATCACATCTAAAGAAAAAAATTCAACCACCAGTCTTTCTAAACTAGACTTTGCATATATCGTGCCTCAACATTTCGTGCGCAATTAAGTAACCTTGTATTCACGAATGGAGGCAGCTGACGTTCTGAGGCGTTCTCTCTGTAAGTACAGCGCTGATCTGAACCATCGCCACCTCTCTAGTTACGGACGCATCGGGCTTTGGCACTTGCGCAACTGCAACGTTCGCTGCGAGGCTATAGATATGTATAATCTCATGAGCGTAACGACGCTCGTTCTCTTTTCTTTATTATCTCGCAGCGCGGCCACTTTTGATGTGGCTAAAAGGCAGCGAGAGAAAACAACAACACTAAATTCAGAGGTTGCAGACACAGAAGCGTGCGAAAGAGAAAACAAGGCAACAGCGTGTCCGATAAAAATGACGAAAATAAATTGAAAAAAATGAAACACAACGGAGTGAAGCTCGGGGCAGCTCGGCTCGTTCGTGAAGCAGCGGACCGGACTGCCCTCGGAAATAATTAATCAAGAGGCAAACGGCAAGACCGGTCTGCTCACGGTTCTGGTTAATCGCTCGCATCGAGTGCGCGCTGGTGTGGCCGCCGCTGCGAGACCTCACTTCCTTTCGGCCACCGGCGTCCGTGCCCAACGAGTGGCAGAGCCATTGCTATGGCGACAGCGCTCGCTGACACCTTCTCCCTCCGGTGCCGCCATAATGGGACACTGCCGTGGTCCACGGGCTTGCTACCGTTTCAACGTGCGTCCGCAACCGGCGGCCAGTGCACTCCGCATATTGTGTGTGCGTGTTTCCCGGGCTTTCGGTGATTTGTTAGATTTCAACTTTCTTTTAACGCGTCCCCCTTGGGTCACGGCCTCGTTGTTCTCGTCCGCTGTCGATGTGCGCGTGCGACGTGAGCGAGCGTCGAGGCGCGTATATGGCAGCGCATTGCCAGTGCGTTTTTGTCACACCCGCTACAGTCATGTACGGAGACGGCGCTTCGTGCAGCCGCCGACTCGGGTTTAGTTCTGGTTCAAACTGCCCTCGCGCGTCATACGGGCCGAGGATTTTCGTTTCGAGAACGTGGCCAACCTCGGTCTGCGCAGAGCCTGTTGCCGAGGCTGGATAACAACGTTCGAATGCTCGCCAGCACCCACGATGGGGACATACGTGCACGATCAGAGGCTAAATGTGGTCAAAGAACGCGAACAGAAAATTTGATGTACTGCGATTAAACTTGCCGAAATGTTAACAAAAAGAAAGAGTAAAACATTAACCGCTTAACGCGCCGGTATAGTATCAAGTTCGAAACGCAGACTTCAATGAAAGTATATCCCACCTCAATATTTTCATACTTTTGAGTAAGTACACACCATGAGTATACCGCTGTATTTTTATATATATGTCCGCGTGCATGTTTTTTGATCGTTTTGGTAATTAGATATCTATACACTTTGTCGACGAGGCAGTTTCACTCTTATAGCTTTTTTTCTGGCTTGCTAGCTTGTAAATAAACAGGAATGGGTGGTACGATTTACACCCTCTCTATGACGAACAGACTCGACAACATAGCGTTCACGTAATAACTGTGCGCAGAGGAAAAGAAACATAACGTACATATGGACACAGTGTGTGGCCTAGTGATTTCTTGTTTCATTCACATATGTCACTCTGGAGAAAAAAGCAAGCAAATTAAAAACAAGCCTGACCACACTAGACAAGAACTTTACTACGACCATACGCTGTTGTAGAGTAAACACTCCAGCAGACCTTCTCGATGGAAGTGATAACGCTTCGTTACCGAGCACGTTTGTAATTAAACAAGCTCCAGCGGCGCTCAAATCACTTGAATCCGGCGCACGGAACACTGAATACTAGAATTAGGTGCTGCTATGTGATGGGACCACAGGTACCGGACGAGCCGGCTGTGGTCCCTCTTTCAACACAGGAATGTCGGCTAGAAAAAAAGAAAAGAAACAAAAAAATGGGCTAACAGCGAGCGACACCTTCTACGCGGTCACCGAGAGATGTCCGAGGAGGAATAGACTCTGAAGAGGATGAAACGGCGGTCAGTGTATGGGGAGGGGGGGTCTGGCTAAACGACGAAACTGCCGGAAATGCAGAACGCGTGTTCCACGGCGCCGAGAGCGGCCACCGCGACTGGGTCGTCGCCGTGCGGCTGCTCCGGTGGTTCAAAAGCAGGCCGCCCTTCCCCGCAGAGCGGCCAAGATCAAGAAACGCCGCCGCACTTGTCCAAATTGTTTCCCGCCGAGGGAGCTGTTGGCGAGCCCATCCCCTCCAATGGGCCGAGACAAGGAAACAAAAAGGGCCTAATGGTGGCGAAAACACCGGTATTAAGGCCCCGGCTGTTGCGCCGCGCATAATACAAGTGCGTGGCGCGCGCGCTGCCGATCAGATAAGGCTATCGGCCCGGACGAAGAGATTCGACGGGCGGAGCGGGCCGTCATGCGCGGCCGTCGTCTTCTTTTGAATGAGAACGCGGATAATGACATACCATTTTTCAATGTTGCGCAGCAGCTTCTCCCTGAAAGAGCGCGCACGTCGTCAGTGTTTTACCTGAACGCTTTGTTGTTAAAGTCAATGGCTCTGTCGTGACGCGGTCGTTTCCGAGCGGAGCGAGAGTGGCCTGCTGGCGCGAATTCTTGAAAGGGGGCGGACACCACGTCGCACTCGGCGATGGAGACGCCGAGTCAACCCCCCCTCCCGCGCCTGGGATCCTGTTCGAGGCGTGTGGGCGGCCCGAATCCGATTGGTGGCCGTCCGTGTACCCAGCGACCCGCACTTGTCGGCGCAAGAGAACCGCCCGAGGTTCCACCCGTCTGCCTAATGGCGCTGAGGATGGCCATCAGAAGAGCAATAACGAGGGAAGAACCTGCACGAAATCCGCTCGTCCGCCTTTCAGCGAGACGACGTCGGTGAGCTAACGATGGGACCACTGTCTAATTGGACGCTCACTTCTTTATTTGCTTCTTTATTTCTACGAGGGCGATAAGGAAGCAGGGCCAGCTTGCCTGCAGAACGGTCTTCTCAACAGTCATATTCCTCAAAGTCACTTATGCGGCATACATAACAATGTAGTTGTAACAGAAAGTCCAATCTCGGGAACGTAAGTGTCTCTGAAAACAGAAGAGCCTGATGGTTGCATTGCAGCTCAAACAGAGTCAAACAGTGCAGCATTGCTTGATTTGGTTAAGCAATTATGGACAAGTTGTCTTCAATGTGCTATTGCGAGAAATTAACGTCGCATCACGAATTTGTTGCGTGCCCTCAGTCCGAATGTTGAATAAAAAGCCTTGGAAAAAAATAAAAAAGAACACGTGAGCGGCCTCAACCGTGACTCGAGTGAGAGCCGGGCGGCTCCACAGAGCGTCATCATTTCTGAGAGCGCAACAAGCCGAAAAAGGCGGTGTCGTATACCTGATTAGTGATAGGCTGACATGCCACGCGCATGGTGGCTTCACCCCGCAGCACCACCCAGCATGTACGTGAAACGTTGGATTGGTCGTTTCCGAGTGCCCTTACGATGTAACGAAAAGTCCTTGTACATAACGTAAATATTAAAAAAAATATTGATTGGTTTTAGTTAACTAATCAAGCGCAATGTGAAAAATCGCAGCCCAAGCACTACGTGAAGATTGTAACCCAGCGAAGTGGAAGCTTATGTACGTCCCCTGTATTAGTTACAATCTGGGATCTGCCGAAGTGTTTTCTTTTGTAGCTTTTTATTTCTCTATCATCCCACGAGAGGTCGCCAGACGCATGCGTCAAACTTTGCGCTTGGCGACGTTATCTTAAAAGATGCAATATGAACACCTAAAGGATTTGAGTAGCGATTTATGGTGCGCTGAGTATTCCAATATTCTGACAAACCAGAACAGAGACTACACTGTGCAAGCGCGGTGACCCATCGATGGACATGTACTAGCGTTGATTGTTTTTATTACTATTATCCTTTTTACGCACTCACGTACCTCCACAGCTTCAATGTAATAATACCCTAACGAGCACCAGATAACTGCAAACAGTATGTAGCTGATTTTATTCAGTTGCAGTTATCCTTTTTTTGAAATCCTTGTTCTTGTTACGTCAAGTACCCTGTATATAAGTTAAAACAGCATCTCGTGAGCTCGGAGACTAGATTTGTGCGATAGAAGTACGTTGATTTGATCGCATGGCCTCTTCGGATTTACGAAACTGCCTTCCTTGATCGATTATGCCATCACGGCGAGTCTCGTTATCATTCGGACTGCCTCTTCCACACACAGCAGTCTGAAGTGGAGAGTGCCACCACTCTTGGACTGAACGGACACAGCAGACGCGGTCGGAACAAACAAAGCCAATACACATTTATTTACCTACTTCTGAACGACGACATCGTCAGCCAAATCATTATACATGAATCGTGATGTATAACCAACCTTACACAATATTACACAAGTGACAACACTCAACAACATGACAAACAAGGTGGTGTCGCTAACAGCGCCTGACTCGATCACCACAAGGGCCCCGGCAGACGGTGCCGTGCACCGGGGTCCCACTGCGAGAGCCAACCGTTCGCCCCTAACGCCACCAGCCAAAGAGACCAGGTTATTTCTTGCTCGCCGCTAGGCATCGCCGCCGGCGCTAACGTTTTCTAGCCATGATGATGATGATAGTGGTGATCAACCAACGCTCGCGAACAGAACGCCACCTACCACTCAGTAGTTGTGACTCTGAAGTGCGGCCTCTGGGCGAGACACGTGCGCCACAAGGCCCAAACAACTTTACAAAAGTGGTCAGCCCCTCCACAATATATATATATATATATATATATATATATATATATATATATATATATATATATATATATATATATATTGTTCGTGTGGTTTTGTGTGTATCATAATCACATCTTTGAAAACAATGCTAAGCACTATTTATTCTTAGCACAGTGGAAGCCTATTTTTCAGTGACGTCATTGAACAAATTAGCTGCTCCGAGATAGAACCAGTCAGACACAACAAGCACTAGAAAGGAAGAAAGAAAGGAAGAAACAAAGAAACAGCTTGAGCGAATAGTGTAGAGAGCGCCAAAGTGGCCCTCGTGGAAATGAAAGGAAGTAATCGTGCCGACATAACGCCTGGAGCAGCCGGCTGGCCACAAAAGCCGCGGCGTGTGTCAACAGGAAGGTGTGTTTCAATGGGGCCGCTTTGGAAGTCTTACGAGCTGCGCGTGATCAAACAGATGCTTTGTGCAATCCGTCGCGGCCGCGCCAGCAGCTCTGCGCTCGGCGAGTTTCCGGCCGCCGCGCTATATCAAGGAGCGCCCTTTCCGCCTGTCTGCAGAGCGGCCACTACCGACAGTGTGCGCAGGGATTACGGAGGCCTTGTCTGGTTCCTATTTCGACTCTGCGTCCGCACAAGCGTGACGACAAAAGACCCCTCGAACTGTTCGCACGCATTTGCGCACGCCCTGGGAAAGGAATTGCACTCGCGCGCCACAAGCGGCCGCTGAGTGATTGCCCAGTCAGCCGCGCGTGTAGCCAACCGCGCAGCGGTCGAGACAAAGAAATCACTCAACGGCCAGTCCTGCAGCGCCGACCAAGTGCACACACGACGCGCACACAGTGGAGTGGAGGGGATCCGCGCGCGCTGGACTGGGTCAGCCTTCGCCGCAGGAATCGCCGCGCACTTTACGGCGGTCGCCGCCAGTAAAGTACGAGTTGACATGCGCCCGCAACTGGCGACACGCTCCGGTAACAAGATCGGGGGACAAAGGAAAACAGCGGGATTACGCGCTGACAGATGCCATCTTCCGGGGCTTCTGCGCCCTCCTGAAAGATGCGCGCGAGAAAGAGACGGCCTCCCGCGGCGCCCGAGCACAGCGCTGGCGCGAGTCGGGAGCGCGCTCGGCGCGTCGTTTGACAAGCCGGTCGAAGCGGCGCACTTACGGATGGGCGCCGGCGCTGACAGACGGCCGGACGGCATCCGGGCACTCCCTTATCGGGCAGCAGCGATTGAAAGCAGGGACGGCGAGACTGGGGCCCTGAAGTGCGCCCTGTCAGCGGCAGCCTGGGTTCTCGAGGCGTAATGGGCCTCTAGCTCACCTAGGCGGCTGCGGCGCGTCATGGGCGCGATTTGCGACCGCTGCCGTGTGAGTAAACACGCATACTGCTACGACTTCCTCCGATACCTCGGAGAAGCCCCAGTCGCGCGTCGGGTTACGCTCCGTGGCTGCAATCACCCTAGGCGCGGCTCCTGGAGCCCCCCAGGAAGAGGCATTGCACCCATTACGCCACCTTCTCCGCGCAAGCGTTTCACGTGCTTACGGTAGCGCGCAAACTGGTCCCGCTGAACCAACTCTGCTCATTTGGCGAGTCACTAGAAGCATCGAACAGCAAACAGTAGCACGTGCTGAGGCCTGCGATATTCAAGAAGAGCGAGCGAAAGAAATTACAGGAAAAAGAAAAAATACTTTCAATAAGCGTAAGACCAACAGGTTATCGATTAAAAGAATGGAGTACTACTAATAAGAAGTGAAGTCTCTTAGTCAGCTTTGTGATGCCGGGGTAGGGAAGGAAAAAAAAAAGAGTAACGAAGGATCACGACAAACACACGCAGAACACCAATGATGGTGGCATATATGCAGAAGTCATGCGATTTCCCTAACGTCGCAAGCTGCTGACTTGCATTTACCTTTAGCTCCACTTCTTCACGTGCTATAAACACTACCATATAGCTTAGAAGATATATGCTCATGCTCACAATACGTGTCAAATAACGTGTGTATAACGTGTCAAATACACGCTGCTAAGGAGGACTCTGCCTCCGCACTGCCATGATCGGTCGGAAATGTTTTAAATAAACAATAGTAGCATCATTAGCACTCCCACAGTGCGTGCCGTTACTTAGGCCTACTCGCTTTACTTGTTTACATTTGTTTACAGGTATGAGCTTTTGATAATTGGTTACATCTTGAAGTCATTGTAGCAATTAAATGCCAAAACAGTATAGCTCCTGAGATGAAAGTAATCAAAAGTAAGTGGGCACACAAATTATGCTGTGAAATTAGCGAGAAGAAAAACCCTCGTTGCTATAGCTGTAGGCCCAAAGTCGACGAACACAGGCTTCACCATGCAATATATTCAGAAATTTACTTTTAAACACGTGTGATACTGGGAACACATGACTAGACAGCAGCAGCAGCAGCTGTGACATCAATTGCAAACATCACAATCTTCGTGTAGCCGGTGCTCTTGCACGTTTCATTTGCGTTGAATGTTTGCAAGATCTCGTGGGATGAGCGTGACATCCAGGTCAAGTGTTCCGCTCGCGTGAGCCCAGGCACACAGCCGTATGAGGGTCTCGATTTACCCTGAAATTCATCACGGTGTTATTTCACAGGCACAGAACCTGCTTGGCCACGCAGGCTAGGTTCGGCTAAGAGAGGGCGCTTGAACAGCGTTAATGAGAGCATCAAGACCCGAATTCACAAATTTTTCATTCGTAAATGTTCGTTGTTATTGGCCGGCCACCTGAGCTGTAAGGCAGCTGGTGGTGTATACGGACAGTTTTTCCGTACATAATCTTTTTTTATTATTTTTTTCTTTTCTAATATGCGGGCTGATCAGAACCACGCGAAGACCGTTCACATGGCGGTATCTCTACTACACGACTTTCTAATTCTACACAGCTCAGGCGTTCGGCTCATCAAAGCAAAGTCGTGCGAAGGAGAAGTTGACACAAGTTTCGCGCCCTAACGACGCGTGCTCTTGCAGAGCGGCTATTTCAGAGGGGTCAAGCTCGATGGTAGTGTGCCACTCTGGCGCGGCGCTGCATCTAAAGGCCACGAAGCCACTTGCATTGGTGCGGGCAAGCGCCACGCGCCGCAGGGGAAGTTCCCTTCGAGTGACCGAAGAGCATGCATGATAGTTGGCTAAATTGCAGGTTACCTGCGCTGCTAATAAGCTCCTGATTAATGGTCAGCAATCTATAAGAACGCCCCCTCCCTTCCTATTGCTGCTGAGGCGGCATGATCCGACTTTGATAAGGCGCGCCATCGACATAGTTCTCTTTTATACTCTTGTTTCATCGCCAGCTGTAATATGCCATCTCCCGTACGTTGGTTGCTGCTGCTCACTGTTGATCCTAATGCGTACGGCGTTGTACACCTCAGGTCACTGGGCATGGTCACGTGCGAAACCAGCAGGAAGGGGGAAAGAAAGCTTGGTAAAATCGCTGTCATATAGGATAGAATGCATTTTTAATCGATTCCTTTCCTTGATGTGTTAGGTACTAACAGTTAGGGTGCACGACCCCGTGACGGTTACAACTTGCAGTATATACAAAAGTAATTTTGGCATGCCGATACATAGCAGGTCCACACGCGGCACATTCACTATACTACCCATAAAGTTGGAGCACTTATCCGGACGAGACATGCGTAAATATCTGCATTTGAAGGCGAGCGTTTCACACAAAACATGTCCTGAAGTGATGACGCCGCATGATCACGTTAACATCTATTGATTCATGATTGATTGATATGTGGGGTTGAACGCCCCAAAACCACCATATGACTATGGGAGACGTCGTAGTGGAGGGCTCCGGAAATTTCTACCACCTGGGGTTCATTAACGTGCACCCACATCTGAGCACACGGGCCTACAAAATTTTCCACTCCATCGAAAATGCAGCAGCCGCAGCCGGGATTCCATCCCGCGACCGGCGGATCAGCAGCCGAGTACCTTCCACTAGACCACCGCGGCGGCGGTGCGTTATCATCCAAATGTCTTTATGAATTCGACGTAATAATTGCGTGGTTTCTTTAGCGGAAAAAAATATATGCTAGTTTTGGCTTATAACGAAAAAAAACTCATGTTCGAATTGATTGCCATATAATAGGAGACTTGAACACTGCACTGGAAAATGTGGCGCGGGAGATGTACAAATATACTTTGCGACGGCTGGGTACCCAAGTTCACATGTTGAAGGGATGCACACACTGTCCTGGATAATGGTTTGGGGATAGTGGATACTTTTTTTGTTTTTGATGTCCTGAGCCAGCGAGGCTGTTATGCGTGAGCACTCTTACATAAATGCTGAAGAATTTCTGTGGTATTAATGAACGAAAAATGTTTATGCACAAATATTTGTTTTTCATGCATAAGCCAACAAGTGTTTCCTATGCATGCCGGCATCAATGAGGCATGCGCCATAAGTTTTGGTGGCCCAGACGAGATGACAGGAGTGAACCAAGGGACATCCATGGTGTCAAAAGCATGCAACCCCCCCCCCCCCCTATCCCCAGCCCTTTTAAGAAAAGCGTTAATGATTGCCTACTGGCACGCAGCAGGTAATTAGGCGCGAAGGACCACCAGTTTTGATTTCGATGATCTACATAGGAGGGGCTGTTCAGACCCGGAAAAAAGCCGATTACTGTAAATTTCTTGAGATTTCGGTGGTGCTTTCTTTGTGGCTAGCGTGGATGATGGAACTTGATATTGTGTACAATGTCGCATTGAAAGAAATGGCTTCCTCATGTGCTAGAGAGTCACAATCCATCGCATGTAACCAGCAACTTTAAGCCACTATATATAACATTACAAAGGTCCGGTGCAATTGAACAAAGAACACTCGCTTAATGATAATATTGAATATAACGTTTTTTTAGGGTTGCATGCTTTATGCGAAACAGAAATTCGATATATATAAAACTTATTGTTTTGAGTTCTTGTATAAAAGACACATTGATTCAAATTTATGATTTTGTAGCAACGGCAGAGGTAGTAGCGTGCGTTAGTTTTTTTCGGCAATAGTACCGGTAACGTGTTACCTTTTTTCGTGGGTAACGTAGGGCAGTAATGCATTCCTTTTTTGTTGAAGTAATGAGTAACGTAGTTAGTTACTTTTTTTCTGTAATGGATGCAACACTGGGCTAACACATAAGTGTAGAACAATTAATGTAATCACAAGAACTCATAGGACTGAGTGTACTATATTTCATTAGTATTCACGCTCGCCTAAAGGGCCCCTAAACCATGCCAAGTATATATATACAAAGGTTCCACAGTAGTTTCTTTCTCACGTTCACTTCCACTTCTTACAAGTGCTGCCTCCTCTTCGCCACTTATTTCGTGCAATGTAGCATAGCGTTCATGCAATGTAGCTCTAAGTGTTGAGCCAGTCAGGATTTCGCACTTGTCGGTTTCATGAAATGGTACGCAACATTTCTGCTTGCGCAGTCACTTATGCAGAAAACGAAGTGAAATCAGGTCGTGGCGCTTGATAGTCATCCGAGACAAGTCGGAACGGGCTTTCGCCTGCTTGGCAAAGCAGGGTATAGAAATCTTTATAGCATATATCTCGTACATCGACCAATCGAAAGCTTTTCATCCTGACGTCAAAAACTGCTGGCGACGCGAATATGAATAGAAACTTGAGTGAGTTGGTAATGTTACTCTATATGGTTGGTATGCGTTCGTTGAGCAGCGCACACGAGACAACGACGAAGTAAAAGACAGTGCCTGTCTGTGTTCTTTTACATTGTCGTCTTCTCGTGTGTACTGTTCAACCAAGATGAACGTTCTCTCTTTTTTCAAAGGTTGTTTAGAGGGCTTTAATGATTCCAAAGTACTTTTATTGAGCAATTTTTACAAGCTAACGTGTACAGCAAAGCTATATAGGTTTGTAAGCTAGTCGTCAAAAGCAAGTTCACGATAACATTTATCACGTATAGTGTTATGTTGCCCCATGATTACAGATCACCGCTGCGCCCTTCAATCCATGAAACAGGACAGTTTTCGTATGTGATGGTGATATTGATAATAGAAAATGTATACATACCTAACTGATGCATCTATCCCGATAACTTTGTGAAAGAGTCGTCTGAAAAGTCGCACTATCGCACACGTCGTAATTTACGCATATCGCTTGTCAGGTCACCCCGCCGGGGTGGTCTTGTGGCTTAGGTATACTCAGCTGCTGACCCGTAGGTCGCGGGATCCAATCCCGGCTCTGGCGGCTTCATTTTCTATGGAGGCGAAAATGCTGTAGGCCCGTGGGCTCAGATTTGGGTGCACGTTGAAGAACCCGAGGTGGTCGAAATTTGCGGAGGTGGTCGAAATCCACTACGGCGTCTCTCATAATCATATGGTGGCTTTGGGACGTTAAACCTCACATATCAATCAATCCAATCAAATCAAGCTTGTTAGGTCCGTCTAATCAAGGATACCATGGCTGAACAAGTGAGTGGATAAGCTAATCACACGAGCGCGGAGTGTCGCCTCTTGCTTTAGGCCAACTGATTGTCGAAGATCTTCAGGAATGCAGCCTGCGAACGTTAAAGGCATTATCCAAGAAGTGGTACCCAACAACTACAGCACGTCGAAATAAATATAAAACAATGAATATGAGATCACAGGTTACATCGTACATAGCTATGTTAAGTGAATTTTGTATACGGGTCTATACTGATAGGTGGTGAGCATAAGGTTATAGTATAACAGTTTGAATATTCGAAAATTGACGCCGTTCTTGTTACGTTCTCTTCAATGAGTTTAACACAGTGTCTCTTGTCGGTGAAATTCGAAGCTGGTAGTGATATTCGTGAAATCCATGGCCCGTGCTCAGAAATATGTACTAACAGTGCTTCTACCGTGTCGTTTACAGCCCAAATTCACAAACCTGTTGTTCATAGGTACTCTATCGCTGACTTTCTTTGCCAGCGCTATGCGAATAACATGGTTACGTTGTTACAATGTTGTGTCACAACAACCTATTATATATTGCTAGAAACCGCGAAAATCAAATAATTCTATAATATTGTGTGTTTTTTTAAGAATCACAGTGAATGGGAATAAAGAATCGAATGCTCTATAAATATCATCTCTAGTATTCCAAACTTTAGGAGCAAGATTTCTTGATTTTTTATTTTATTTCTTTTTTTAGCAGTGGAATGGTAAATTTGTTGGCGTGTATGCCTAAAGACATAAATGGCCTAATGTTTAACTATCGCAGTGATAATGTATTCATGATTTCACTGACAAGCTCTATGGTTTTTTCTTTGTTCAAATTGCAGACTCATAAGTTGCAAATTTATTTTCCGAAGAGGGTCATGTTGCACAAAACAGGGAATAACGTTTTTTGGTTTTTTTTTTAATATGCGCTGCATGCACGCTTTTGTTGCAGTATACAGAGAGGTAAAATATGCTTCTCGTTGAGCGTGTAAGTAGCGCAGTAAAAACAACTTTTGTGACAACTCGAAGGCCGCATTCCGTCGCGACTACGAGTGAATTCTCCTGCGTGCAGCGCCTTTCACACAAGCAAAGTTCACGCAAAGCAGCCCACGACTTTGACAGAAATAAATAAATAAATTTTAATGTAGTCTGCAAGAAGAACTGGAAGTGCTGTAGCTGTCACTTGAAGGAGCTGTGCCTCAGAGTCTCGTGCGTCAACACGAGGATATCTTTTATTTCACGCCATCGAAATTCCGCTATGTTGTGATCGCGAAAGTCAGAAAGTGTAGTTATGGTTGTGGGCGTTTTGAGAGCTCGTTGTAAAGCAAAGTCTGCTTAGAAGGGCATTGCGAATGCAGAGGTGTAAAGCTAAAATTACTGAAACATGTTCTTTGCAGCGTCACACTGACGACGAATGTTTGGTGTGTTTAGTTTCATTTAAAAAAAAAAAGGTCCCCACTACGTTATAAAATAGGTGGAAGCTAAGGTTCAAACCTCTAAGCCGCAACCTTTAGTCATTACGAAAATCAACTCCTACACATTTGCAAAACATCCTCTTGCTGCTTGCTGTATATTAAAATATGACCTTTATGGTATCCGCATGCGTTTTAATAATGAAGACTCGCTCGCTGAAATTCCTGATCATATAACGTGATTTTTTTTTCTTTTCGTGCAGCCAATCCGTTACGTTTAATTGGAAATAGCGTGTAAACTATATTGTGCCATTTTTTTTTTCGGTAAAGACCACAATTCTTCTGCTGATGAGTCATCCCTCAGGAGCCCCAAACATGTCTGAGACTTCTTGCTATGCCAACGTTCAATTGTATGCAGCGTGTAGTATACTATACAATTAGTCAATGCAGGATATGTAAAGCAGCGAACCAGTGTGGCAAACATAAGGACTTGTGTACCTTGCGACTTGGAAAGAGTCCGTGTGTTTCTTTACTGTACGGCTGGCTTAGGTTCGTGGTCACAGAAAATGAATCAAATATACCAATGCAACTATAGTCTATCCTATTATATACAGCCTATAGTCTATCCTATTATTATATTGTCTCCTGACGGGAAGAGTACCAGAGTCTTGGAAGAACGCTAACATCATCTTCACACATAAGAAAAGAGATGACAAGAACTTGAACTACAGGCCGATGAGCTTGCTCTCTGTAGTATACAAGCTATTTACAAAGGTAATTGCTAGCAGAGTAAAGAAAACATTAGAATTGAATCAACCAAAGGAACAAGCAGCATTTCGAACTCAACAATCGACCACATTCTTACTATCGATCAGGTAATAGAGAAATGCTCAGAGTATAACCAACCACTATACATAGCCTTCATAGATTACGAGAAAGCGTTTGCTTCAGTAGAAATATCAGCCGTCATGCAGACACTGCGGAATCAGGGCGTCGATGAAATATATATAAACATCCTGGAAGAGATCTACAGGGGATCAACTGCTACCATAGTGCTTCATAAAAAAAGCAACAGAATACCAATAAAGAAGGGTGTAAGGCAGGGGGACACAATCTCCCCAATGCTATTCACTGCGTGCTTACAGGACGTTTTCAGAAGCCTAGAATGGGAACAGTTAGGGATAAGAGTTAATGGAGAGTACCTTAGTAACCTGAGCTTTGCCGATGACATTGCATTGCTGAGTAACTCAGGGGACGAAATGCAACTCATGATTACAGAGTTAGACAAGGAGAGCAGAAAGGTGGGTCTTAAAATTAATCTGCAGAAAACAAAAGTAATGTACAACAACCTCGGAAAAGAGCAGCACTTCGAGATAGGTAATAGTGCACTTCAAGTTGTCGAAGACTAGGTCTACTTAGGGCAGGTAATAACCGCGGAGCCGAACCACGAGATGGAAGTAACTAGAAGAATAAGAATGGGGTGGAGCACATTTGGCAAGCACTCTCAATATATGACAGGTAGATTGCCACTATATATCTCTCAAGAGGAAGGTATATAACAGCTGTATCTTTCCGATACTTAGCTACGGAGCAGAAACCTGGAGACTTACAGAGAGGGTTCAGCTTAAATTGAGGACGACGCAGCGAGCAATGGAAAGAAAAATGGTAGGTGTAACCTTAAGAGACAAGAAGAGAGCAGAGTGGATTATAGGGAACAAACGGGGGTTAAGGATATCATAGTTGAAATCAAGAAGAGGAAATGAACATGGGCCGCGCATGTAGCGCGTAGACAGGATAACCGCTGGTCATTAAGGGTAACTAACTGGATTCCCACAGAAGGCAAGCGGGTTAGGGGGAGACAGAAGGTTAGGTGGGCAGATGAGATTAAGAAGTTTGCGCATATAACTTGGCAGCAGCAAGCACGGGGCCGGGTTAGCTGGCGGAACATGGGAGAGGCCTTTGTCCTATAGTGGACGTAGTCAGGCTGATGATGATGATGATTATATACAGCGCATCAGGAGCCCACCGAGCTGCGTCTTCGTGGAGGTCCTGTGGTTACGGCATATTTACAATCATCCAAGAGACTCAGCCTGTTGGCCTCTCGTTGTAAAGAACTTTTCGCTGTAGCAGCATCTAAGCTACTTCGCATTTATCTCCTTTTTGTGGTGGAAAGAAGGAAATAATCTCTTTTTCTAACTCCCCTTTCGCATTCCTGCAGCGCTGGGTAGCCAACCAGGCATGTGTTCGGTTAACCTATATTCCTTCTTTCTTGTCTTCGGCCTTCTCTACTTCTTTCGTGGTGCTTTAGCTATACACACTAAAGCTTAGCTTGAGGCGAAATTGGTTGTACTGTGCCATAGAACATGTGCATTTTCTAAACTGCTCAAGAACAGTGGTGCATACGAGAACTTTAGAATTGGTGTCAACTTGTCAGATGTGGCTTCCTTGTTCTTTTTCTTGTTTTAGAATAAATACCTCTGTCCTCTAAAGTTAGATCGTTATACCATGATCGTTATACCACAGGGATACCTGATGTCAGCTTAACGAAAGAAACAAAGAGAGAAAGAGAGAAAGAAAAAAGAAAGAAAGAAGGAAAGAAAGAAAGAAAGAAAGAAAGAAAGAAAGAAAGAAAGAACGAACGAAAGAAAGAAAGAAAGAAAGAAAGAAAGAAAGAAAGTAAGTAAGTAAGTAAGAAAGAAACCAGAGTGAAATGAACACTATAGTGGGAGGCGGGATCCTAAATTGACCGATTTTATACCGAAGGCCTGTGGCTCCTACTTTTTGCCCCATCTAAGTTCAAGGATCAATCCTCCCGAACAGCCTGCGTGGACATCATGCAGGTTTCTCAGGCGCACTGCGCCATTAAAAGCCAAAAAAAAAAAGTTGCCGATATTTCTATTTCACGGAAAAATTTAATGGTAGCGAAAGGGTTGGGTGTCGGACGCATTTTGTGATACGCGTGCTCCGGACACATGCATGCTTTGCGCGCACACGTGGCTGCCCCTATACGCGCATGCATTAAGTGAGCCGCATGACCGGGCCATATATACATGCACCGCGTCTTGACCGCTCAATGCGAGGACGCTTGTTTCGGACTATCGCCTTGCCGAGCGATCGATCAACGGGCGACGTTTCTTTCATGCGTTTTCCGCGACAAGATAATAGCGAGCACGTTCTAACGCCCCGGGAACAGCTCCGCGAAGCGTGAGCGGTGGATTATAATGAATCACTTGCGGGACCATTATTTTCTCGCGCTCGCGAAATGAGGCGCTGATGTGCAAGGTCTTCCTTGAAGCCAACAGAGACGTATACAAGGCTCCGCGCCCTTTGGGTGTACACGCCCGCTGGGTGTTAAGCAAAAAAAAAAAAAAAACGCGCTCATCACACATATCGCCACACACTGGAAGAAGGAGAAAGGTGTCGGATTCGAAACGAGAACAATAAAACGATGCAACGCCCCACTTGATGACGACCGCGCGCAAAACAGAGGACCACAGCGTGCGGCGGGCGCCGTTTAAAAAAACGGCCTCGAGCCAAACGCGACCGTGGAGAAGAGTCGGAGAAAGCTGGTGACGAAAAAGTCGCTGCGGCGCCAAATTTCCGGCACACACAGTGCAGCGGGGGCCGCAGCAATGCGCTGATCAAAGAGACGCCGGGGCGAGCATCGATGGCGCTGCGGTCATTTCTTTTCCCCCAAAGCAGGCGAGCTTACGCAAGGAAGGGGAACGCAGCCGGGCCGCCATAATTCGCACCTCAAGGTTTTAATTACATGTCTACGCTGTGGCAGCATCACGCCTGGGACCTTGGACGGCGGCTTCCTTTGATCCATCGTCGCAGTATCATTAGGATCGGCTCGGGAGGAGAGCCGGCGGGAGGGCGGCCCCTCGGAAACGTCTGGGCGCGCTCCTACTTAGGCGCAATAAAAATTTGTACTTTATACTCGCGGTTCCGGCCACCACCGGGCGTGCGTCTGGGAGTGTGCGCGCAGAAGAAAGGCGAGACCGCTGGCCCGCATTGTTCTTCCCCGACTCCTGGCCGGGAGAGGGCCAACACTGGGTGCCGCTCTCGTCGTGAATGGCCTTCGAGGAGAAGATGCGCGGTCATTCAAACGGCCGACATTCCCCGGGCGGGGATATACGTTCCTGTAATCCGCTATTCACTCCCCTGTGATTTCCAGCGAGGAGCTGACGCGCTATCGCGAAACGTGGCGCGTGCATTCACGCGGACGCTCAGAATTCCACAGCGGCCTCGTCTCTCTGGCGGAAATTATCGGGAAATGTTCAGGAGGCACCCGGGCCCTGTCGCGGCTCTTTTCCTGTCTTGAATGTTGTAAAAGCGAGGCTAATGTCTCCTGCGACCATCTCGCCGGAAGAGCAAGTCGGCCAGCCCGCCAAGGGTGGACTCGGATTGAGGCATTGAGACATACGAGGACAGGAAGGTCAGGCGACGCTCTCGCGAAGCCTTGTGTCTTCCTCCGTCATTTCGTGGACGGCCGCGCCCGGCGTTCATTGCGGGTGCAAAGCCCGAGGCGGAGTCGAACCCAGGGGCAGCCAATCGGGCAATCAGCGGCGGAGACACCAGGCCTGTCAGGGTCCCGTTGTGAGCGGCCCAAGCAGCCGCTGACAAGGGTATACCTGTGAATGGATCCGTAATCGAAGAGGCCGACGAGCCCATTCCGTGGACCCCCCCCGGCGCGGACCGGACGTTCCCCGTCGGCGGCCCCTCCACCGTCTCTATTTGTGCGCCTCTCCCCAATCAGTCTCCCTCTCCGCTCAGGTGAGGCTCTCGCGGAAATTAGCGGCACGGTTGCAGCCCCCCCTCCCCCCTTCGGATGTTTAGCGCCTTAAGGACGGTGCCAGGTTGAGGGTTCAGCCGGGTCACTCCTGTCGGCATCTTCAAAGCGGCGGCAGCTCCTTTTATGCCGCCGGCGAGGAGGGCCGCCGAGGGAGTCCCCCCTCCGGCGGCAATTTCGTGACATCGGCCGGAATCAACGCCTGCGCCGGACACCCGCGTCTCCGCTGCGGGAGTCGCGTCGCTTTTATAGACTCCCCCAAAGTTTGTTGGCCACTTGATGGAAAAAGTGGATGCGTGCCCGGTCTTTAGGCTTCGCTGCTGCCCGCCGCAATGGTCGGCCGCCAAATGGCCCCGCTGCTGTTGCTTGCTGCCGCCGTGCTCCAAGGGGTGGGTCGCTGGGCACTTCTCTCACATGATATGCTTTGTTCGCTTCTTATTTTGTACGCACGTTTCCTTCATCGTCACTCTTCTGCCCTCTGAGGAAAAATCCCACGTCGAAGACCCACTTGTGGCGTGTGCTGTGTCGGGCGCCGCTATGAGAGAAAACACAAGAGCGAGTGGCTTACTTTTCTGTATTGATGCTCGCTAACCACGCCAGCGGCCATTTGTGATCCCGCCAACGTGGCACCAGTACTCAAGCCTCGCTTTTGAAAGAAGTAAACTCGCGCTTCGCGCTCTAAGAATGCATGTTTCACTCTCAACTTGTAAATAATGATTCATTTCGCGACGATGCACTTATATCAGTTTGGATCATATTCCCCCAAATACGTGCATGCCACTCTGAAATACCATACCATTTAAGACTGTTATGTGGTGCCGAACATTCTTCCAAGTTTACGTCCGCCCGCAATATGCGGCCAGTGAAGGTGGTGCAAGACATCAGAGAAATGCGGAGAAATCAGTTATATTTTGTGCGTTCTAGCACGCATGCTGTGCAATCAGCATTTTGCATGTTAGCCAATACATCCTGCTGCCCCAACAATTATGATGCATTGCGCGTTACACATTAATTTTGCTTCTTTCTATCCCTTCCGCGTGGTTTGCTGTTTTCACGACCAAGCGCCAAGAAGTAATGATTTTAGGACTCCAATTTCAGTTTTCTTGGAGGCAGCAAGACACTCGTGGTGAAATTCATTATTTAGATGCGATGGGTTGGACTGCCCGCCACTGACTGGGCAACAGTTTTGTTTCTACTTAAAGCGCGCATGCACGAACACACACACACACACACATCGCGTAACGGTGATACGCTATATATATATATATATATATATATATATATATATATATATATATATATATATATATATATATATATATATATATATATATAGATATATATAAGCACCCACCAGTTACGATGCTGCACAACCCATATAAAAATGCCGCGTCATAATACCTTTACAAAATAACGCATTTTTCCCCGCTGGGATATATAATATTCAGTAAGGAAAAGAAAGAGAAAAACATAGCATCGCGGGTCCCAGAAACGGCTCGTTACAAGCGCCAACTCTGTTAGTCCAGCGCAAAATCGACTAAACTCGCGTCGCGAGACGTTGAAATAGATGGAGCCATTAAGAACCCTATAGTAGCGGATGAATGCAGAAAAGAAATACCAACTGAACACAGGCATACCGGCATGAAAGGAGTCAGACAAGACTCGAGCTAGGCTGCAGCGGCGCGAGAAGCAAAATAAAAGAAATTGCGCAAAAAAAAAAGAACGGTCAGTGCTTTCGGCGCTCTGTGGAATTTCGCGAAATCCATGCGAGTTATGCAGAATGGCCCGTATTATGGCGCTGGGAAGACAGAGACAGAACGCCGGCGCGCGAAAGGAAGCGGCCGCCGCTTGAAAAGAGCCGCGCGAATGAAAGGAAAAGAAGGGCCGGCAGTCGCCGAGAGCAGCAATAAACAAGGAACTTCATGTGAGCGTGCACTGTTATATAGACCTCCAGTTGTGAGCGGACGCAGTTTTCGTTGGAGTTGGGCACGCTCATAAATCAAGCTAATGGGGTAAAGCCAACAGCGCTCGTGCTATTAGCCGTCCCAAGAATGCGCTGCCGAGGCGCCAGCGACGCGCGCTCCTGGCAGACTCGTTAACGTGGAGCGCGCGATGCGATTTGCGCAGATGCTTCTATATATATGCGAGCGTCTTTGTTTGGCCACCTCGGCTGCGTTGCTGCACGGCCAGAATCAAAAAAGCGCCGGGTGTGCTTATGACAGATGGCCAGCCAGCGCACACATTCGCCATGTCAGCCGGCTTGGAGCTGGAAATAGCGCTCGAACGCCGCCGCAGGGCGGTCCCCGCTCCTCTCGAGTGCGATTCGATTGGAGCTCCGGCGCCGGCTGCGCCCGAACTCTCCGCCGCGATGCATGAGCAACCATCACCCGGGCTCGTTTATAGAAAACGCCCGCATCGCTTACAGTGAAGGGCAGGATTCCTCGCCGACGTCTCTGTCTTTGCCGAATATGGTTTTTGTTTTTTATCAACCAGTTCGGGCGAATACTATCACTGTTCGCAGCGACCTCTCTTTTCATGCCTTGCTTACGCCTGACGCTATATATATATATATATTGTTAGAAAAATGCAGGAGTCAAGATGGAAACTTGAATAAATAAACAATTCTTGAACACTGGGTGTTGTAGGAGCCAACCTCTCAGCAAGCAGCCTTGTCTTCTTCAAGGCTGCACCAGCCTTGAAGCCTAGAAACCTTCCAGCCCCGAAGAAGACAAGCCAACTTGTAGAAACGTCGGCCAGCGACACCCCTTGTTCACATTTTTTTAGGGTATAGTTAGCATTCAGCTGTTTTTCTCAACCATTGTTTCCCAATATTTCCCAAGCTGAAGTCAAAAGGGGAGAACTGGTTGCTCTTCCGCGCGAGGTAGTATTAAGACGCTACACCGCCACGACAGAAAAAAACTACATCAAATGAACCTCATCAGGCTGGGATAGCACGTAACGGTCAAATTACGGGCGGCGACCGTCGAGTATTTCGACAAAACTCGGACCAGCGCGAGAATCGAGACGTCTGACGCGCGGACATCGCCGAGAAACAAAGCGTGCGTGCGCGCCGAGGGTGATTGTGTGCCGCAGGGCGGAGGAAATGGCTGTTCGTGAACCCTTCATCATCACCGGCAACGACTGTAGGACCGCCCCTTCCCTTGGGGATCGCCTTCCTCCCCAATCAGACTTTTCAATTCCCACTCACCGCCCATTTGGCGCGCCATAAAGAGAGTGGCGGAATATCATGGGCGCCGGAGAGCTTCTCCGACGCGCCTCCATTATTAGCTGCTCGCACGCCGGAACATCTGGCCACGCGGGGAGCGACAAAATCGGCGGGGCGGTTGCCCCGCCGGGTCGCCTTCCTTCTCGGCTAATTAAGGTCAGCCGAGTGCTTGGCATCTGATTTTTTAAGGGCGCACCTGTTGAAGGCGCCGTGTCACTGCTGCCGCTTGCACGCATGACGGCCCCGTGGGTGCTTGACTTCTTCGCGCGCCCGGCCTCCGTGATTAGTGGCAATTAGGAGCGCCGGGCGATACCCCATGACAGGCCTCCTTTGTCTCAACTACGCGCTTCACTTTCCCAGGCGCCATTGTTTCTTCCGCGATGATCGGCACCTCCGCACGCCCGCTGGTTGTTTGACGATTCGCCAAGCGCTGGCCGGTCGCTTCGTTCGCGCCAGAAAGAACTTAATCCCTCGCGTCGCCTGTCCGTCAAAGCACTCCCGTCGTTTCACGAACGGGGGCCTCTTCGTGCCCGACGGGCCGCCTCGAACAGGTTCTCTCAGCAAACACGCCTCGAGTGTTAGGATCTCGGCAAGTGCTCACCAGAAGCTGGAGCACAGTCATCAGAAAGTCTTCCTACAAAAAAAGAAGACCTTTGTGTCTGTGAGGCCGTCACGGTACTGCGTGAGAACGCCAAAACGAGAAGTTTGAGAAAGTGATGACGATGGTTGCACCGGGGGCCCGAAATCGCCATGCTGGTGGTGCGTTCCACAGCAATGGTTGGCCGCCGGCAGCAGCGCTGGCGTGACGTACCAGCTACTGTGTTGGACGTCATTTATCTCTGCCCGCAGCACGCAAACCGGAGCTCCCGAGGAGGGGCGCATGCATCGCGGAGGGCGCAATAAAGCTGGCCGCCTAAACGGCCTCATTGCGTCGCCTCGCGTTGCTGCTGAAAAATGGTCGAGCGGCCCACAACGACGACGTGATTGGCGGACGCGGTCCGAGGGGGCCGGGCCGGCCGTTAATCGGCGACCCTCGAACACCGTGTGCGTGCGCCCGCAACGGGGCCGCCAGCAAATCGGGCCTCGCTCGGCCGCCCATCTGCACGCGCATCATACCCCCCCTTCAACACTCGCTCGGGTGCCTCCCGCACACACAAACACAAAGGGCCCGCGCCACCATGCGAGCCTCTTCACGCCCAGCCTGAGTTGTGCCTGTACTTGGACCCTGAAGCATGGACATATGTTTCCCAGCACACGACAGTATTGGAACTACAGGCCCTTCTGGCCGCAATATATGTGCACGTAGAAGATAAAATAGCTTTTAGTTACTTTCATGCGCGTAGTTTCAGAAATGATGCACCCGAGGAGGCTGCTACCGACTCTGAGCTCTGAGCACAACGCTTGGTGTTCCAAGTTTAAACTCTGGCATGGATGCATTGGTGATTTTTCTTGTTCATACGTTCTTATTCGTTCACTTACAATCATTGTGTGTTCACCTCGATTTGCTATTACCGCGAGTAACGTAGCTATTGTGCTAAACACTTCCACTTCTCTTTTATATGACACTGGTGTCAACGAATTACTCTCTATTCACATTCGTGAAAATACACCCGTGTAGTAACTTCAACTTCTAAGATGCTTTCTTAACAGTTCGCTTGTCCGTCGGCAAGCTGAAATCCCCGAGCGCTCAGTTCATACAAAAGTTACTGTATGATATGCCCAGTCCTCGCAAGCTTTCAAAAGCAACATGAATTGACTGCGACACTGCGTCCAGTACACTGGAACGTAGCAGTGCCTTTGAAACTCGCGCGATTTTGTTTTATAGATACGTTGGTCTCTTCTTCCTGTCTTTTCATCTTTTATGCCCATTCATCCAGCATCAGATGGCTGACGACGGCACATGCGTCTGCTTCACTGTGATGCGTATCCTTTCCCTTCCCGCATTCCTTCCATTCTGAGATGCTCATCTCTGACGTGAAGCAGCAAGCTTTCGAGAGCGGCAGACACGAAACTGTGATGTGCACATCGCACCTGGTATTGTGGTCGATTAGGTGAAAATTCAAGAGCATGTACCAAAATTCGTACAACGTAATGGAAATTGTCGACTTTGATCATCTCCCTAACCGCATGCGCCGATCCATTATTGACAGCAAATGTAACATAGTCGAGCGCCTTCATCCGAGTTGGTATCTTCACGCGTAAGTCCACGAACTCTTTTCAGGACCTTTTACCAGCAGCTATACTTCGCTCTCTCGCTTTCTCTCTTTCATTCTTTGGAACAAGTTAGTTAGTTGCTGGGGTTCAACGTTCCGAAACCACCATATGATAATGAAAGATGCCGTAGTGAAGGGATCCGAACATTTCGACCACTTGGTGTTCTTTAACGTGCACCTAAAAATCCAGGCACACAGGCTTCAAGAATTATCGCCTCTATTGAAGATGCGACTGCCGTGGCCGGGATTCGATCCCGCGATGCTGCGGGTCAGCAGCCGAGTGCCTTAGCTACTAGACTTTTGTAGAAGACAGAGAGAATTCGCTGACTAACGAACACAATGAACACAGTCCAAGCGAATTTTCGTTCTGCATTTCGGAACAAAAAGTCCATTCCGTTTTGCCTATATTGCTTGTTTTCTAATGTAATTGCAGCTATTGTGTTGCAAAATGCAAATAGAAGGCTTAATCGAAGCAAAGTAATCTCATTCGAGCGAAAAGTGCAGAGCGAGAAATTGTACATTAAGGCACCTCAAGGAACAGTGTATATACTTATAATATGCAGAGTAACTTGTGGCGTACACTTGTGCAAATATGTTTATTTCGTTTTAAAGAAAAAGAAACATAAGAGTGGGGTTCGTTTCGTTTTCTTTGGCCTGCTGTTTTATTGCTCTATAGGGTCAAGGAAACAAGGAAGCAACACTCGAAACACCTACTGCGACGTTGAATATATATATATATATATATTTATATATATTCCAGATTCGCCATTTCCTTTCAGCGGTCCCCACAATACGCGAGCGGACGCCGCCCGGCGCACACCAGAGGAAAACAGGGCTGTAACTAAGTGCCATGTACACACGCACACCACAACTAAGCCGCCAACAAACCTGCGGTTTGCTGGGCCATTCGCCAGGCGCAGGCGTCGAGCCCCGCAGCGAGAAATGACGCATGATCGGTGAGGTTCGGCTCCGGCGCGTATACAGTGACCGCGGGGAGGCGGCGGCAGGAGGAGCCCCATTTGCAAGCGCTGCGGTACAAAACGCGCTTCCGCGAGCGAGGGCCCGCGGGCGGCCACCCATGGTCAGCGCCGCGCTTGTCGGTCCCTCGCGCGCACAATTAGGGCCGACAACACTGCGGGCTGTCCCTTGTTCCCGGCCTTCCCCCGCCGCTGTCTCCGGGAGGGAACTCCACGAATCCTCCCACGGGCAGCACGCCATTCGCACCTTAGCCGCTCCGCAACCACTCATTTCCGGTGAGCGCTTTACAACCCGCTGCCGAGACCAGGTGGCTCGCGCCGCTACCTCAGTTGAGCTCCGAGAAAAGCACGCGGTGTCTGCCTGACGAGGCCATTCGTCTCGTGATTAAGCCGAGCGTCTTCTCGCACATGATACTGGTATACGGTGTGATGACACGTCAGGTGTGGGACTGTTACACTTTTAGCAACAACACGCGAGAAGCGGTATGCTAAATACTTCTCGACAAGCATAGGCTCGCTTCGGAACAAATTATGCTCAAGCCAAAGATTTTTCTGTACAGATGGCATCCAAGCGTCGTGTCATCGATACAGCCAAAGTGGAGATATCTACTCCAAAGGGCAGAGAGTGCGAACAGCTGCATTAAGTATTGATACTTTACGTCAGATTACTAAGCCGGATATCGGCGTAGAGTATAGCTAAAAAAAAGATTCAATACGGGAAACATTGAACTGGAAAGGTTTTAAGCATGTGCATGCGCGGTCTTCGTCAGGTGGCACTTGTTCATAAAACCTGACGAAGACTGGTAGATGAACTGTTGGAAAACAAAAATTACAACAATTAACGACGAAGTTGTGTCTCTTCTCTTCCGATGTACGTTAGGCCCATTGACAAACCTGCTCTCTCTCTTACATATATATGTATATATATATATATATATATATATATATATATATATATATATACACACACACACACAATCAAATACTCGCTTTTTCTTTTCTGAGGGGTCTGTTTGGAGCAAATATGTCGCATTGTGCGAAATCTAATTGGCGCGTTCTGTACACATACCTTTTGTGAAATGACTTCATTTCAGTAAAAATTGGAATGAACTAGCTATACAATCGCATCGCGTGTAACGACTATGGCAGAAATAAATTAATCAGTCGCTTGACGAGCCCGGGATAAATATAGAATTCTCCAGGGGGCAACAAAGAGCATCCAAGGCATTTCGTTTAAACAGCATTCTTTCGGAGTGAAAAACAGCGTGGAGAGAAAACGAACAACACGAGCACGAAATATATCGAAGCATTCACGTCTAAGGCAGGCTGCAATTACTGTAGCCAACTTTTTTTTTCTTTTTGCGTAATTTTCCAATCTTGAAGTATAGTCTTACACGTATTAAGGCTCCCTTCTGAACCGATCTAACTAACCTCCGCAACTTATATCTACATATAAAATTTACACAGACCTTCGACGCTTGCCTATATTGTGCATACCATTCCGACGACGCAACCATATAGATGGTTCCATGGATAGGGCGTTCCGAGCAAGCGCCGAGGCTGCTTGTTCTTGCGAAAAGCTGCCCGATTTTACAAAATGTTGATGCTGACATTTCAGTAGTGAGCCATAGGTTCAGAGTTACTATAGTATAGGCGTAGCCGGAAACCGTTGCTGTCAATGGCGCCAGAAAAACGAAGTGCGTTAACACTACATATACGTTAATTATATGAAGCGTTGCGCTCGTCAATCCATAAACGAGAGCCCAAGTCGATTTGCACATTGCCATAGCACAAGATCGCTTGCATGATGTACACTGAGCTGCCCATGTGAAGAATAAGTACAGCCTGTAAAAAGAAACTAAAATGCGTGCAGAAGCTTGGCTGCAGCGCGGAAACACCATTGCGGTCTTATACGCTGTGCGTTTCCTTGGCCGCTCGAGATAGCGGAAACAAGAAAAGAAAACGCTGAGATTAACGCGGGGCCTAACGTCGTAGCGTGGAAGCGGCAAATTACCCGCCATTATTTTCGGTGCGTATACGGCGTCATCTCAGCTTGCGTCCCAAATCAAGGGACATTAGCTGTGCCTGCAGGTCGGACACACGCGCGACACCATAATCAACTCTCGAGCCGTCAACAATGCCTTCACCCCGCGCTGACGCCGGATAACGAGGGCTACTCATCAAGGCGGAGCTGTATAAGCGTCCATGTCTACTAATGAGGCGCTGGTCAACAAAACTTTAGCACTTCGCTCCCGCGATGTTTTTGAAATCGGCAGCCAAGGTGCGCTAACGTTGCGTTTTGGTCATCTCTTTGATGGCATATACTCGGACGTATACACACGCCGAGAAGCATGCAGAAGGAACGAGGCAGCAGGATGTGCTCCTCTGTTATGACGTGACGTACTATTTCACACAACGCCAACGTACTGATGTCATTCATTCACGCGTGCCGTCTCCATAGGCAGAAACGAGAAACAGGACTATAAGCTGAGTTCATTTATGCAATTCAAGACAGCTAATCGTGGTGACTGAAACGTAACCCACCAATTTACACGTGTTTTTGAGCCTCTCAAGGTCGTCGACACGGTGTCATCTCGTTTGCTGCTGCGGGTAACGTCGGCACGGTAAGTTCGTGGCAATTAACCGGGAAGAAAGGCTCTCCTTCCCACCAGAAAGTAAACAAAGAAATCGCTGTTCTGTGCGCCTTGAACAAACGATTATGCAAGCAGATAATGACAAAACAAGGCGCACTGCACGGCATGTTTCTCGGTGGGCCCCACTTGTGCGCTATTCCTTGGACTTGCATGCCAGCAGGTCTTCTGGTCCGCTCACGTCGGGCGGCGCCTCAGCGGAGCGTAGCGCTCCCTGTCATCCCGAGCGGGCGCTTGTCAGCGTGCAGCAAGCCGCACGGAGGTCTTGTTTCCGGGCAGGAAAGCAGATGCGCCTCGCAAGCATGGGAGGACGCTAAGAGGCAGAGCGGTCGGGCGAGATAATTAGTTCCAATGGGTGGAAATCCTCCCTTGGCGCGCTCGGCCAGCCACACCGGGCTGTCTCACGTCGCGAGCCGCGCCCGCCGCGCTGGCGAGAAATCTAACGCGAGCACGCCAAAATGTGCTACTGCGAGGATGAGTCATTTTGTGAACGCGCCCGCCCGCTCCCGCCGTCCCATCTAACCCTCCTCCCACCATTCTGCATGATGGCCCCGCCAGGCAGCACCAGTGCATAGACGAGTGCAGGACGGTGGAGTATAGCGGCCTGAAACACAAGACGTGCAAGTCGAGCTTGCCGCCGACATGCCCCTTGAGCTTGATAAAAAGCGTGCAGTTGCGCGCTCGTAATTGCGTAGATTGTTTTGTGGACGAAACTCCACAAGAAAAAGAGAGCTCCCCCCCACCAAAAAAAAAAACATTTAGGTTATTTTTCAGTTAAATTGCCAAGCGTGAGGACGAAGCCAAGTATTTGACAGCCTGAGATGTGCACGAACGGACTATTTGTTTGAAACGTGATGTATGAGAACACACCAGTTCGATGCGAAACCGTTGCTTATTTTTTCCACAAATCTTCTGGCCATTGGAAATGAGGGTTTCACAGAAGTGACACAATTGTTTCAATAAATCATACCACTGTTTTAAACATTTTCGGGCTCACAACGATGTGAATGTTTTTCAGAAAATAACCTAGCCTTTCCTCCTTCTTCGTGAATGGAATGGCCATGTGCAGCATGATGCGCATTTTGTTGCGCTGTATATACGATATAATAAGGCGACCACGTTCACCCGAAAGCTGCAAAGGTCGCCACTCATTTTGCGGGACTCGCTCAAAAGCGGTGAATTTGTCACACTCCGTGTCCATTGAATGATGCGCAGCCGTGGGGTCGCATTCTTTCGCCTCACACTCGATGGACCCGGCCGAGTTCATAGAAACGCTGTTAAGGTGACGAGCTCCCCCGCTGTCATCGCCGGCCTGTGGCGCTCGTTATTTTTCTCTCGCCGACCGCCTCCTCGTGTAGCAAATTGCCGTGCGGAAATCGGACTCTTTGAATAGGTGTCAAGTCGAAGCAGGAGGTGAACAGCACGCAGGCGGCTCTGCAGGTTGAACGCTGTTCTCTCGCTCTTGCAAGGCCCACTACTGAGCCGAGAAGTCGATACATCACCGAACACGGCGCTTGGGGGATGCGGCATACAATAGCAGACCGGTGCGGGGGTCACACCGCGGCCAAGAAAAGCGCCGACTGTCGCCGTGTTCGCGCGCTCTCTTTCGCGGTGCCGCCGCGAGATGAACAAGAGCTCCGCTAATCGAGCGCTGATGCGCACTGCGCTCCTTGGACCAGAACGGGGCGGGGTGCCGCCGCCGCGGCTCCTCGTGCACGTCATAAATCAAGCCTTCTTCCGAAAACCGCGATTGTCGGTGGCGTCCAGGGCAGCACGGCGTTGAATGGCGCGTGTCGTGCGGTCGCCACCCCGCCCCCTGTCGCCCCCTCGGTTCCGCCGGTGCAAACGCCTTCGACTTTTCTCGAACTCCATTAAGACGTCGCCACGGATCAGCCCTTGTTCGCCACCACAACGCGGGACCGTTGCCAATCGGGCGGAGTGTATCGGATGCTATATGGACCGGCGGTTACGCCATGTGCTAGAGGAAACAGATTTTCTCACTGCTTTCGGGGTAGGCGCGACCGAATGTGCTCCAATGTTCGTATGATAACCGATACCTACGAATTCGTGTAGCTGCACATGCAAGATTTTCGGCTTTCCAACTTGTATAGTTTGTACCATGCCACCTGGCATTCGACAGAACTTTGAGACCACTTTCGGTTGCGCATTGAATGAGGTCATGTGTGCGTGAGGATCCTTGTTCATCCTTTTGTTCTGTTCTTACTGCTCACTTCTCCTTCCTGAATGTAGGGTAGCAAATTGAGTGCAACAGAATTAACCGTCATTACTATTCTGTCTGTCAGTCTCTCCCACTTTTTCACTTGGCGTAAAATCGAAAACAATAACATACGGAGCGAGAAAAAGAAACAACTACCTTTTATGAGCCAGTGTGGAAGGTATATATATATATATATATATATATATATATATATACGATGAGTGACGCCGATGTCAACGCCGATGGCAAAATCCAGCCGAGAGTGTCCATATAATTGCTATCGCAAGAAAACAACGTAGCACGGTTTAAGTTATGCATTTGGCCTTTCGAGTCTGGTAACAATGAAGGGCAAATGCAAACAAAACATATGCAGTTTGTGAAAATTAGGTCATGACATTGTCAATTGTTCGTGGTCAGTGTTTCAGTACCGGACATAACATTCATATACAAGCTTAAACGATGGGGCAGTAGGTCCGCCGAATAACTTAACGCCTTGCTGCCATTATTGTGACGTATTGTTCAAAGTAAATAGATGTTTTGTGAAGTTCAGCAGCGATAAGTAAAAGTGACGTATAAAGCCCCCGGAGCGTCGTCGCTTATAGCATGTATTTTTCCTTTTTCTGCGCAGATTCCTCCAGGGAGAACGGCGGCTCTTTCAACGGTCGGCAGCCAGTAAAGAAGAAGCGGAAGTCGCGAACGGCGTTCACCAACCACCAGATCTTCGAGCTGGAGAAAAGGTTCCTCTACCAAAAATACCTGTCACCCGCCGATAGGGACGAGATCGCGCAGTCGCTGGGGCTCACAAACGCCCAAGTGATCACATGGTTCCAGAACCGGCGCGCGAAGCTCAAGCGGGATATGGAAGAGCTCAAAAAGGACATGGATGCTGCCAAGATCCACACCATTCACAAGACCCTACTGGACAACATACAAGATCTCAGCAGTTTCAAGAAGGACATCCACAAGGCTGCGAGCGGACCGTGAGCCCCTGACGCCACGATCTTCTCGGAAAGTCCAAAAAAAAGTTCTCGCAAGAACTGTCGATACCTTCTATGGGTTCCATGTGCAGAGACAGCCTTTCTACGGGTAACTCGTCGGACAGTGCGTTGGCGACGCCGCCGTCGCCACTGCTTTGCCATCTTGTGCTATGGTCCGCTTCTTCGCGGCGGGCCGCAAGGTGCACACGACAACACAAACACACACGCAAGCCACCACGCGAAACCGCGAACTGTGCGCTTGGTGTGCTCTTTTTCTCTGAATGCCATGTATGCCTCCCTTTCTTTCGCCGCTCTCCCCGGTAGAGGGAGCTACTCTGTCGTGCTCCTCCTATATACGTAACTGGTCCGGCGAAGTGGCCGACTTCATGCAGACAAAGTCCTGAAAGGAGAGTATTTATTTACTATGTAGTAGTTCCCTGTGAAGTACACTTTTCGTCACGATTGTGCTGGCCGGCTGCGGGCGAGCCTTCCACAACGAGCTGTTATTTGACTTTTTTTTACATTCATTACTGACGCGATACGAAAATTCTCAGATCATTTCGTGTTCTACATTCAATGAAGCTTGGCACCAACTTACTTATTAGAAAGCGAACCACCGATGTCATGGAGCGCGAAAGATAGCCAACTTTCTGTATTGGCCTTCACGCTATTTAGTTGTGGTTCTGAGAAACGCCCACCTTTAGAAATCCAGGCATTATGCAGCTAGAGTCAAGCATCCCTTGCATGTAAGGATAGGTCCACTGCACAGCTCAGTCTTGGATTACCAAAGGGACATCCGACAAACAGACAGGGGGGGGGGGTGACCAATTTATTTGTGAACACATTGGTCAAGTCTGCTAATATTCTTTTTCGGTGAAACCGCTTAAAGCTTGTTTCGGTGAGACTATTTTTTTCTATTATTTATGAGTGCGTTCTTATTCTGATACATTGCTCGCGCAGTATCAGTATTTTAAGTTGAGATAGGAAGGCGCTCACGTTTTGTCAATTGATTCAATGCACGTATACATGCTCAAATGGCGGGTAGCTTGATTGCCGCTACTATTGGCGTGCTTGAGAGGCTGGAACCAACAGTATTCGCTCACATCGATGCCTGAAGTAGAGCATGAACACATTTTCAATGATGGACAGGTCAACTAAAAATCTTATTTTGTATAATCAAAGTTTAGTTGGAAAAACGTACGACTGTAAACAAAACAAAATTTTCATAACTTTACTGCACACTCATAAAAGAGAAAATCCTGCCTTTTCATCGCCGGTCTTGAAGAATCGGATTGCGAAAAGTACTGAACAGTTTGCCGCAGTTAATTGCAGAAAACAAGTGCAGATTTGTTAAGAGAACCTATGAAATTATTTCCAAAGTGGACATAACGTGGCGATGACCTGTTCTTCGTGGCCCTGTATCTCTCTCTTGCAATGTTTTGCCCAAAAAAAGAATTTTTTTGTTTTTCTTGATCAGAGAAAAGGCGATTTTATTAAGTTTATGTTCTAGAGCGTTGAGAGCATAGATGACGTTCGATAAATAGTACCGGTGGTACGTGCCCAGCAGTTCACTATTGTGCGAGGAAACGTCTCGGCAGCTCGGTCAACACGACAATCGCTCCGCCGATTCGTGTGCAATCAATCCATTCGGTCTTGCACTTGAAGGCGAAACAAACACACCCGTTCCCGTGCAGTGTTTTTCATGCACTGCGCTGCGTGTAACGATTTCAAGGAGAGTCGAATGAAGGTCCGGAGGACCCACCAGTCGGTCAGCGGTGACTTCAACGACCTGGTCAACGGAGTCTTCTGCGAGGCAGAGGCCTTCGCCCTGTATATACGTATGCTTTCGGCAGTTGCTGCTATGTCCCGTGTACATATGTTACATCTTCGCCCATAAATTTATGTAAAACTCTACGGGCATCTTGCGCGAACACAGCCGCCGGCAGGCCTCGGCTATGTTGAACTGTACGCGAAATATTTGCTTCATTCTGCGTCATTTTGTTCGGTCTTACTTCCTTGGGCTTTATTTACCTTCGTACATCAGCACAACGAAACAGAAATGCAACACGGCACTCAAAGCAAAAACCTTTGTATCGTTTGTATTTTTTCCATGGTCTGACTCTTTGAGGTGTTCTAAAACAATTGTTAATATGGCAGCCTTAATCCCCGGTTTGTGGCATCCGTTAGAGGTGCCAGTCATTCTTGTCAGAAATTGCTTTAGCACGAATATTCCGCTTGGTACACGTCCATCACTTATATTTGTACCCGAGTGTGCGAATCCAGCTTGTTGGCGCAATAAGAGAGGAAAACATCATTGTCAACGAAAATACACACACAGCCTTCACGAAAGTATCTTCAGCATGTATATATACATGTATATGCAATAGTGAACGATTCTTGCTGGAAAAGAAATTTAACAACCTTGGAAAAACTGTCGCCGCTCTATAGAACACACGCAGCGGCTGACGAATGCAGCTTTCGCGTTTTTCAAGGTCATCGCAGAGCGGCTTTTATTTATGGGCCTTACATCCACTTCCCTCTTTTAGCCGGCCGAATGCGTGGAGGCTTCGCATTTTTGGCCTCCTGTGCGTGGTTTATATACGTAGTGGAACAGCAGCGAAAGTACGAGCCAGTACAGTGAAAGCGTTCCACGGTGACAGACCACAATATGCACATCCTCAACCCACGCAGTACAGTTCAAAACAGAGGAAATAAAGCACACAACCAGAGCCCGAAAGGCACAAATCATGAATGAAGAACAATCTTTCCCAAACAAGGATTCTTTTTCTTTCGTTTGCATCACCACTTACTTCATGCGCCTGTTACGAAGCTGCCATGTGTTGCTTTTATGAACATTTGACTTCCCTCATCTCCCCGCTATCATTGCCTTTTAGTTCTGATCACGACAGTTTCAAACGCCTGCCATGATAAAACACTGCCGTTTGGTCAAGGCCTAACGGTAGATTTCATAAGAAAGAAAAAAAAAGCGACAGAGAACTCGCACAGCTTGCACACTGTCATCCAACCAGTTCACAGCATGCGAGATACGTAAAATGCGAACGACTTCGAAAGCTTGCTCGCAAAGTGGCTTCGCTGACACAGATGGTAAATACGTCAAACCGAACAACCAACAGTTGTCTTCGAGTAAACTATTTCTCGAATGAGTTTTTCTTCTTCTACTGTCTAGTTCTAATTCTTTTTTTCTGTTTGTTTCTCAGAAGGAAACGTCGGCTCACACCAAATATACCGGGCCTACCGTACAGGTCTCGTAGCGACTGCTCCGTATACACTTTGCAACGCATTATACACATTGTACATAGTGAGCAGCCAGTCTTGTTGTGCAGAGTTTGCGTCTTTGCTGCGAGAGTAAACATTGTGTCGTGTTTTTGCGTGTTGTTACGTGTGAGATCCAAGCCTGTGTCGTCAAGTCCTTTCTTTCTCTCTTCATTTTTTTTATTATCTTTTCAATGAAGCCGTGCGACAGTGGTGGCGAATGCTGTAATGAACAATGAGGGTGGCTAGTGCTGCCAAAAAGAGAGAAATATCACCGCTAATATTGTACTTTACACTAGCTGAACCCGTCTGAGAATGCATAATTTGCCAGCGATGCCAGCCAGGTTACGTGTAGTGTTCGTTGATCCTGTCCAATTTCGGCCTTCATCCAGGCTCGTTTTTTAACTGGTTTCAAACCAGCTGATGAATAATCATTATAATCACACTTATTGATCGAGGCGCGGCATCTTGATTGTCTGTTGGTTCACAATCATGCTTCAGGCGAAACAAAAAAAAAAAACGTATACGTACGGTTCGCGTTGCAATCACAAAACCACTGTTGCCCGTGCTTCTTTCATATATTGTAAGTAGTTCCTATTTAAGTACACGGCAAAATCTAAATGTTTATTATTACTTGCGTATTCAATGTTTTGTTAAATATTGGTATCTGTACACATCACTGAACGATCCTGTGATAATTCTTATTGTTTCGAGAGACGTTGTAGCGTTCATACCTGAATGAACAATGCGTATAACAATAAAATCTGAATTTATCCATCGCCTCTGATTTCTTGGCCATCAGGAGTCTCGCCTAATCATTGCTGAGTCATCACATACGGCTTGAGACTCCGGCCCACAGCCAAAATCGGTCATGGAGCATTTCTAACAGGAGTGGAAGTTCAACTAGGAGCATAAATTTTATGACCCGGTCGTACACGAAACCCCCGCGAACTCACGTGAGTGCAAGTACAAGAAGAACCATTCTTTTTCTCACGACATGCCGGATGACTCAAACCTGGTCAACGACATTGCGAGCAGAGCACAGTGTGGAGATCGGCCATACCGCAATTTCGGTAACCCAATATAGTGTGAAAGTTGAGCCTCAGTCCCATGGCGGGTACAGCTGCTTGCGGCTGGGCGACAGCTGTGTACATGCCAGGCGTGCATTAAATCAGGATGTTTCGTGGTGCGTGTGAATACGACTGGAGAAAGAAGCAAAAGGAAAATGCGAGAACTTGATATACATATAGCACACTAGTAGTAAGAACTTTAGTAGATATTTTTGTGGCAAATAATACAAAATATACTGCTGAGAAAGATCAGAAAGGCGAGATATAAGAAGTTAATGAAATTACGTATAATTCCCTTCGAGGGAGAAGAGGGTTCCAAATACTGACTAATAATGCGAGCGACTCATTGCGCTCATTAAGTGTTTGTTCACAGAATGAATGATTTTGTGCTCGTGATCATTCATTAATAAGCACGTGTACATGTGCTGCTGCATGCTGCGCATCACAGCAGGGGCATGAATTCGGTCGCGGTAATATGAGGAAGAGTGAATGAGTTGACGACATATATACCTAAAACACACTTTTATCATCCTGACTGTGGTCACAGTAAAAAGAAAACACAAAAAAACATGAACAAAAAGAAAGGCATTTATGTTTGCCTCAACTGTGCTACCGACGGCAGCTGGAGATTTAAAGTATTTATTTTAAGTAACAAGACACTTCAGTATTTGTTTAGACACTGTGCTGGTCGATATTTTTTCAGTGATGTTTCGATATAATTGCGCTAATTGCACCTTATTGTTTATAAATCGCCACATTCATTGGGACTGAGTCTGACGATGTAGTGCAGATAATTATATTTCTTCTGTTCAGTTTTTCTCTTACATGTGAATTCATAAGCATGCGTGATATTTCACCCGATAACAAGCAGAGATAATTCAGCGTGCTCTATCATGCAAATCGCACAGACGCCTGCTTCCTTCGCACTTTCATCATGGATTGTGAGGCGATAAAAGGTAAAATATGCCTCGAAACACAAACGAACAGAGATGACGTACCCATTCACTGTAGCGTTGAAAAACTGTAAAACTATACGAGAGTCTTAGAAATTGCGGATGTTTCGGTACTTTGTGTGATCGGTTATATAATATTTCTCGTTGATCCGCCGAGTCTGCATATTATTAACGCATATTACAAGTTTCTTTTCATTCTCTCTCTCTCCCTTATCTCAAATTACAAACACACTAAACGACTTACGCGAAGGCGGCTCAAACATTGTGTTGTATAGGTCCTCGCGTGCTGCCTGTTTTGTGAATGTTATTTTTTCTTAGATCTCGCTATCAAATAGGAGCGAAATTTGTAACTGCTACGGTGCTAATAACTGGAGGAAAATGCATTGGAAGGGGCCTTGTTCGGGTCGACAGGCTCGGAGCTCTACACATGTCGCCCAGCAGTTAACTGCCATACTTTTTGTGCTTGGTACATAAAAATTACGGAGGAAAGGAGGGTAGAAAGAGCCGCAATAAACATCCCGAAACACATCAAGCCGGCTGCCCTGTTCAAATATAGCGAACGTTGGACCATTAGCATGAGCCCCCGTGCAGGTAGAGAGGCCCGCTGCGTGGCGTTATTCATTCATATGACACCCGTCCCGACCAGCTAGGCACCTCCATAATACAGTTTCCCATTTCTGCACTAGCCAGGAGGCAGGATGCGAAGCGTTTCATTAATCAAAGGGCTCAGCCAACTTTTAGCAGCTCGTCCCGCAGCTGCGATACCGGAGTCCTTCGACAAATCCAAGGCGCTCCACACCGGTGTGCCTGATCATTTGGGCATCGATCTGCGCTCGGAGCCATTACCATCGATCAGGGCTCGGAGGGTCGTCTTTCCGCCGTGACAAGTAAGTACCCGATATCCATCACGGAAGCGTCGCGGTGGACGATTACAGCGCCTCGCAGCACCTGGTGGCGAACGGGGGGCCTCACGTCTTTCACCAGCGATGGAGTTAATTTCCACCACGCGTCCCCGGCATAAATGATGATGGTGACGTCCAACCTTTTGTTCCCAAGGTGGCTTACTCTCATTGACTGAAGATAAAAAAAAACTTCTTTTTAGAATCCCTTGCGTTGCTCAGATGCACGTGTACGTGGGGGTATAGAGTGCTTGGACGCCTAATTAAGAATATTATGGCGTACTTCTAGAGTAGTGTTCGTTTATATGCGTTACAAGCACTACAGGACGTTTGGAAAATATTTATTGACAGCAACTACGTCATGTAGCCTCTCGACCTTGAGAAAAGCAAAAAAAAAGCACTTGATCTCTAGCAATCCCGACATGCTGTATTCGTTGTTGCCAAACGTCAATGGTCGTTTATCAGTTTGAATGCACTGCTTATAATAAACGTATTTAAGGATAGGTTTGTCCACATGTGTGTCGTTGGATTCTCTACTTCCCTTAAGTAATTCTTTTTCTCATAAAGTTATTAACAAATACAACAACTTAAAGGTGTACTGACACGAACTTAAATATTTTCGGATTGTTGCTCTAAATGAAATACTCGTTTCAAGAAACCTAAAACAATAGGTGACCAGTAAAAGAGAGAGGGATTGTGGGATGCAACATCGGCTACCGGCTTCCGGTTCGAGAAGAATAGACGACGGCGAACCGCTTCGCCGCAAGCCTCAGATGATTCGGGACTCGCACACGCGGTCGCCCGTTTACCTTCGTCCTGATAACCGTGGTCGGTTGTTGAGCCGTTGGCTGCTCCAACTCGAGCATGAAAGGGGAACGCATGTATCGATTCCCATGGAACGAAGAAAGAAAAATGAGGTGGGCCGCGGCTCTGAAGGGAGCCACAGTGACAGGTAGCCTTTCAGTAGACGGAACGTTGAAGCCATTAAAGAACCCTAGGTGGTCTAAATTTCCGGAGCCCTCCACTACGGCGTCTCTCATAATCATATGGTGGTTTTGGGACGTTAAACCCCACACATCAATCAATCAACGTTGAAGCCATGGAGAGCGTGTGGAAACCATTTTATCACAGGTACTATTGTGAGCAATACAAGTTCGAACGCGCGAGTATACGTGGCCAAGAGCCTGAAAATACAGATAAGGTGATACGTGGATGGCGCTGCCGAAACCGGAGGGGAAAGGAGGGTGCTCTTCCGCTGACTGTTTGCACTCCCGCATCCCCATACCCGCATGTTCGTTGCTGTGAAACGGCTGTTTATCGCGGGCTTTTGGTCACTAGCAATGATAACACGAAAATAAATAAAAAATTCCCCGAAAACAAGGATGCGTATCAAAATGCTCAGCGAACACCATCTAGATGTAATAAAAGCACGGCCTGTGTATCGCGGCCAGCTACGTCAGCAGCCGATGTTTCAGTAGCTTCATAGCCTGCTGGGTCAACTGGTTGTGGATGTGCGCGTTGATGTTAATTCGTATGACCGACAGCAGCCACTAGCAGCTGACACGCTATAAGCTGCGTTTTGCAGCAACAATATCGAGGAGAGAGTGTCAACAGCTAGCTTAAGCGCGCCGCCCTTTCCACTTTGTTTCCGACAGCGGCCGCTGCAAATCAGCCGATGTAAGGTTCGAGGCTATTCGACACGCGTTCGCCCCGCCGCGGTGGTCTAGTGGCTAAGGTACTCGGCTGCTGACCCGCAGGTTGCGGGTTCGAATCCCGGCTGCGGCGGCTGCATTTCCGATGGAGGCGGAAATGTTGTAGGCCCGTGTGCTCAGATTTGGGTGCACGTTAAAGAACCCCAGGTGGTCGAAATTTCCGGAGCCCTCCACTACGGCGTCTCTCATAATCATCAGTGGTTTTGGGACGTTAAACCCCACATATCAATCAATCAATCATCTATTCGACACGCGTTCGCCTGTTCGAGCTCATATTGCTCACGATAGTACGTGTGTATTCCACACTATAAAAAAAGCTCACGCATGAATTTGCTACGAATATTATATTTAGAAATGAAATCGTCGCGCAGGCGCGCCTATATAGGAAAGATATTATGGAGACGCGCGGGTGACATCTACCTGCCATATGATGAGAGCCGGCCACTGCACCCATACAAAGCTTCACTCAAGAGTAAGTTTACACGAAGCGCTGGACCAGTTCATTTGCGTTTATTTTGGTCAAACTGTGCGCCAGAACGGCACCCAAAAGAAGAAGTGCGTCAAACAAGCGCGGGGCTTCGATTATTCGGTGCTGTCTATGTCTGACTGTATTGTTTATGTGCCGCCATGCCGCGCAGCTGCATCAAGATCAGCGCCCCGCCGCGGTGGTCTAGTGGCTAAGGTACTCGGCTGCTGACCCGCAGGTCGCGGGTTCGATTCCCGGCTGCGGCGGCTGCATTTCCGATGGAGGCGGAAATGTTGTAGGCCCGTGTACTCAGATTTGGGTGCACGTTAAAGAACCCCAGGTGGTCAAAATTTCCGGAGCCCTCCACTACGGCGTCTCTCATAATCAAATGGTGGTTTTGGGACGTTAAACCCCACAAATCAATCAATGCATCAAGATCAGCGTTCAAATAAGCATATGGCTTCGACTAATAATTGCATCTTATAGCGCGCTGAAGGCTAGAAAAAAAAAAGATATCTTAACGCGCCCAATAAGTGCGCTTCATGCCAATCGACCGACGATGGCGGTGGAAGCAGTGATCCCGAAATAAACTCTTAGCGCACTGCTACTGTCATGCCCGTCCCCTGAGATCTTTAAAATGGTGATTTTTTTTTATCTGCAGTAACGTATCATGTGATGAAAACTGTTTTCTGTATCGACTGATCTGCAAGCCGAACTGATAGTACCACCGAGTGGCATAAGAGCATTGCAGATAATTTTTGTGCGATAAAAGAAGCTTCCTTACCGTTCATAGCTTTCGTAGCGTGGCATTGTCACAGTTACGGTTAGCAAAAAGAAAACAACTTCTAAAGCACTGACATTGCACGGAGAGGTGCTTTTTTCAACGGAGCGGTGCAAAAATGAGCGCGTGCCGCTGCTAACCCGCGTGGTGCGTCGAACCGGAAGCCGTCGTATGCCACAGTTCCCTGCGATTGCCGATATTACCGATCACCTATGCCTGAGAATGCAAAGAACATATTTTTATTACTGCTATACCTTAAAAAAACTTTTGGTTTTAATATTGAGAGGGCGACTTCTCAGTGAGGTGCCTACACTGTGTGACGTCAAGAGAAGAGAGCCACTGTGACGTACTAGCACCTGCCGTCTACACGTTGCGCACGAGAAAAACAATGAGTGATTAGTCGTCCAGTGACCCTAATACTAATTTCTGTGATTTAGACTGCATGCACAGCTTGCAAACTAGGGAACTGTCTTGACTCGTCACGACAATGTCCATTGCAGTGGAGCTGGTTTGCATAGGCTCAGCGACAAAAACATTCAAACCAAAGTCAAATGTTTAATACGCGTTGTCTTTCTACGGTGTGTGGAGAGCGTTGACACTGCATACCGAGAAAACTAAAAACATCCCCGTTTGCGATGTCTTCAAATCGTGTTGGTATTCTTTTATAAAAGAAAGAACACGGGTGGGCATTCACACGCAAGAGGTTTGAGCACAAGATTATTTTCATTGCGTTGATACTAAAATACTTAATTTGAGCAATCTTTATTGTAGGAAATTTGAAGGGTCAGCTGGTGAAAAGAGCCGAAAGTCTATCACTTTTTAAATAGCGTTATTCCTGATTTGCGGGCAGTCTCGATTACCAGCTACATGGGTCCGGAAAAGAAAGTTAGCATCTGTCAAATCATGTATTTTTGTCGCAAGAAAATTTCGAATTTGTCCCGCTGATTTTAAGGCGTCGTCGAGCACAAATCCCATAGAAGAAGCATGGTAGCCTCCAGTAACCATGTTCTCGAAGAGGGGATGCATTACGGCACATTTTCATGGGCATACCATTCAGTGTTCAGAACACAAACCGGGCTTACGTGTCTTATCGAGTAGCTTTCACCGCTTCTGAGTGACGCGTCCTGTCACATGAGCACAAGCACAATCAAGTGAACCACTCCATTTCTTTGAAAACCGCCAGATGACGCTCTTCTCCACGTGGCTGTGAGACTGTAAATGGTTCTAAAAGGAGATAAATTGGTCCTAACGCGATAGCGTTACAGAACCTATTTCACAAATATGCCGGTGCCGGCTTCGTTGGTGAGCGAAAAATCACCGTTGTCAGTGGGCGAAAATTTCAAAAAATGCAAATAAACACGTAATAAAGATTTTCGGTTTCACTGAGAAGAAACCCATGACCTCTGCGTGGCAGGCAGGTGTTATACCCCACAAGCACGCTACTCCTTGAAACTGTTTCGAGGAAACAAGAAAAACGTATACGGATGTCATGTAGTGCGAGGAGCATATTGCGTGGCAGAGGCACAAAATAGCACCAGGCACGAAAACATGCACAGCGTGTAACAAATTCTGGTTTAAAACCCCACCAATTACATAGCGAACAGGTATAAGCAATCGTCATTAACAGCAACATCAACAAAAAGTGTAGCTGCATGGGTGCGCGTGTTGCCTTATGGACGCGGATACGTGTTCATAAGGTAAAATGGCGAACAAGTTCGCCAAGTACCCACAGTGTAATAGGTACTTCGCCAATTCGCAAAAGGAAGTATACTGTGGTATAGGAGCAGTTCACAACTGCATTCACAATATAGGTATTCTAATATAGTCTTAAAAAGGTTATGTAACACACACTTATGTTTCTTTTTTTTTGTTGCCGCACGGCAGTCACCGAGAAGCGAAGCCATGCTAGTGATTAGAACGTCAAACTCCACATATCAATTATGCTAGCATTTGAGAAGGCGATGAGTATGGGGCCCTATTACGCTGTCGCATTATACCCTTGAAGGCGAAGCTTAACCATCCCTGAAGTTTTAGATGCGAAGCAGCTTATGGTGGAGTTCAATCCGGTGTGCGGCGTGCACAAGCTTACTGCGCATGCGCAACAGCAGGCCCGAGCATTGCCAGAACGCGCTCACGCGCTAGCGCGTTCTGGCCCATGTAAGTGGCTCTGTATTAAATAGGCTGTGGCCTCTGTGCCTTATACACTCTCTCAGCATTCACGTGATGGCGTAGGCGAACGAGATTCTGCAGACGCGTGATCAACCCATGTGCTCCTGCGTGGCGTGGCGATGGACCCGCGAGGTTTGCTGCAACAACAGTTCGGGACAAGTAACAGCAACAGAAATTACAAGTGAACTTCATGGTTTGCTCCACTTGCAAAGATGCGTTAACATCAGGCAAGGTGCCCGTGACGAACGGAACTTGAAGTCTGTCTGCCAGCTGCCTCGCATACTATACTCATGGTTCCCTTTAGTTGGGGACGGTGTAATTTTTTTAGTTTATCACACAAGCAGGTCAATGTGGTGAGAAACCAAGAGCTCCCAGGTTAATGTTTTGTTTGCAACATTATCTCATTTGCGGGCAGCCAAATCGATTTGACTGGTATATGCAGACAGGAAGGTGAAGCTCTAGAACTAGGCTTTCATGTAAGAAAATGTCAATTGATGATATTAAATGACGTGAATAATCAGGCTGAAACCAACACAGGGCTAGGGGATACTGAGGATGAGGCAATGCAAGTTTCTTTGAGTAGAAATAAATGAGGGTGGTGATATATTGACGTAGAGGAAAAAGGCGCGACAGAAAAGAGAAGATACGAGGTGCTCATAAGTTTCTGGAGAAGTATGATGGTTTTAGGACTCACTTATTTGAACTGATGGTTGTGGATCAAATCAGAAGCGAAATGGGGACTGGACGTCAATAAAATAACCGTGGCATACCTCGCATCAAGGCAAGACGACAAATGGGGCTGTAAAGGGTGATATAGCAGGGGCAGGTTTTGATATGACAGAAGCTGAAAGCAAAATTAGGTTCGAAGAGAGACTAAGGAATATGAAGGACTGTATAGATACACAGAGAAAGTGATCAGGCATTTTGCATGTAAAGAGCGTTGGCTCAGTCAAAAGAACTAGCTAAAGAACTAAGAGGCTCACCAGGAAGTACACGACTGGATGAGTCAGCAAAATCTCATGGTGGTGAGGGCGCATGTACAAATTCAACTGTGGTTGTCTGTTTTTATAACAATGTAAGAAGAATCTAATGAAGCCAACAGAAAATGAAGTGAGGCAAAGTGTAGGGGCATTATTTGTAGTTTTTAACTATATAGTGCAATAAAAATACAACATAGAATATTCGTCATTGCAGAATAAATTTAAACAAACTAAAGTGCAGGGAAAGAAAGCATGCCGCAGAATATGGGACAGAGCCTAAACCTTCGGATAATGCGTCCGATGTTGAATCAATGGAGCTACAGCAGCGATCGTTTTCCCGTCCCCTTTACTTGGTATTTACGCAAACCTGGTATTATGCGAACCCGGTATGTTATCGCCGCTCGTAAACCAAGATGGGGGTGTGGAATACTTTTTTTTTCGCCATGTAGTGCGACGTAGTATGTCAACATCTAATGAGCTCGGAGCTGACGAATAATCCCTCGAATGCTGGACCTAAACGAATCAGAGCCTGGTGGAACGAGTATCTATATAGCTATGAATGAACCAGGAAATCAAGGGCTTGTTTGTGCAGCAGGACATGGAATATACTCTACGTACATATAACCAGCTGTACAAGTGAGCTGGTAGGCAAGTGTTCATTTCATAGGACGAGTACAAAAAAAAGTCAAAACGCCACAGATGCCAATTAACGATTGCAAAATGCTCATAATTAACAGCGCAAAGTAAAGAGGGCCCGGAAACTTTTTATGCCCGTGCAATTGGCGAGCCTGCATCAGTCCAGCACGTGTGCTGGTCTACGTCACAAATAACTGTTTAAGCATTTGATTTCTTTGTTTTCTTATTTATGCAACGCTATCGACTGTTTACTCCCGTGTCAGCCAGCAGTATTATCTCTATATAAGCCTATAGCATTAAACACGTTTATTCATTCTTGAGCCTGTGAAAAACTACGCATTGTTCGTACTTCTGCGTGTCATTATATACTCTCGGCAAGTTAATGAATGATTAGATGGTGAGCCTCGACGAATCGGTCTGTAATGTTCCATCAATACATCGTTAACACCAGATTTTATTGGAACAGTAATAACACATATGAATAAACACATTTTTTCAGCAAGAACGTTTAAGAAGGAGATTCCTTTTTGAGCCATTGTTTCAGAGAAAAACAACTGGGAACTCACTCAGTCTTGTTACTTGTGGAGCTGCTTAGTCTCTTTGAGTTTTCCAGACCCTTTTCGTACGCGTGATTCTCAAAAAGTTCAGTACCACTCAGAGAAGATTCTAGTGGTTGTAAGTATTTTAGTATGGATAATAAAGATATTTACTACTCTTTGCCACAGTAAGAGTAGTTGAGATGTGTTAACGACATTATTAACAAGCAAATGAAGGAAACGGTTTTTACCGATAAATGCGGTGCTTCAACAAGTTATTTTCTAAAAATTATTTTCATGTGCTTCAAGTCGACGTTAGTAGAGTGGAAGGAAGACATTTATGTGCAGAAATCAAGGGTATGTATATTTTCTAAGGTTGTCTCAATTCTTAGCAAGTTGCACCTTAGAAAGATTGACAAACATTTAGAAGGCGCCTTAGATAATTCTCTCGCAAAGATTTCTTTTGTTATGTGGACGTTTACTTAATTTTTTGTAACGGTCAGTACTTTGAATCCGTGGTATCTTTAGTCAGCGAAAAATTTGAAGTGAAAGAAGCAGGGCTGAATTTTACTGATGAATTGTCCCAGAATAATAAAATACAATTTCTAGACATTTCCTTACCGTTTCAGAAAAAAAAAAACACTTATATGTATGCTGGCAGTATTCCCTTAATCTTCGAAACCATTGTTAAATTTTTCATCGAAGCATTTTAAGGTTGTAATAAACGTTCTAGCCATGTCCTGCCTTGAGCCTTAATTCTCTCACCAAGTCGTGTGAGCACTAAATGAGTGCCAGTTTTCACGCACAGGTTACGCGTCTTTAAGATGTAGGTTATGCCTGCGTTACAGTGGTCACTGTCGCTGCACAAAAAAAAAACTCGGTTTTTATTAAGCCCAAGCATAATTATAGAAAGCGGTAAGGAAAAACAAAAACGTGCCGTACGTATTTCATTCATCGTGTATCTTACATGAAGAAACTGGGAACTAGATACTGTATTAATGTTTTTTACGGCTGCTAATAGGTTACGTAAGATATGTGCTGCTGTGCAGAAAAGAATGAGCTTCGGCCGCTTCTGACGGACCGATGTGTTCACCAGAGAATATTCGAACATAACAGATAACCAAATGGAGCCTTACTTTCTAATATTTCTTTACATTGCCGAGACTAAGTGCACGCCAAAGTTAGACGAATGCGTGGTTTTGTATAAGCACAGAAATAAAGAAGCGCGTTTAAGGGAACCCGGTGAGCCCTATACCCTCCATGCATTTTAGGCGAAGTTTATGCACCTTTTTCTCCACAACCATAAGTGTTACAGTAAATATTTTACTATCATTGTGATAATAAGACATTCCAGTTTTTACTGAAGCAGAGTCAGCACTAAAAATTGCAACGCAAATTTTTTGTAATTTTTTTAACTTCAGGTACCTAATTGTCATTCGCTAATAGCTATTAGATGTCCTTTGGAAGAAAACCACTTCCTCAAACAACAATAATTCTGCTCCAGAATATTTTCTATCACGTTACCTAACTACCGCTCGAAATCATATGATTCTAGATGCTGTGGTTGCTGAGGTAAAAAACAGCAACATTAGTACAAAAAAGCATGTTTTGAGATAATTGCATTTAAATTTAAAATGTTCATTATTTAAAAAAATACAACAAGATTGCAGCAAACAAACAGACGGGCCCGTTGGAACGGCAACAGCCAAATACTCATCATTATTATCATTTTTTTGTTTCAAACGTCTTGCTTGGCAAGCCTCTTTTGTTGCATGTTGCGCAGCCCTGTTAGCAAAGTACTGTCGATGCAGGTCCAGGGCTCATAGGCCCTCCACTGTGGAGTGCCCTGGCGTAAATCTAAAGGAGTTACAGAACATTCCACACGCGCTATATTGTCACCATTAAAAGTGACAACAGCATTAAGAGTGAATACTTTCGGTTTTTGGTGTCCGAAGAAAACGTTTTTTTTTTGGAGTGCGCTCCCATACGACAATTCAACGACTCGTTAGAGTTTTGAGTTTTCCCGTAGAGGCATTTAGGAAGTAATCCTGGATGAGCTAGTTCCTGATAATTTCGCTTAACAGCCTCTATAACAGATTATGGCGGGTGTTCTTTATCAACGAATGGTTCACTATTCAACTGCTATTTGTTGAATTAACACCAAGTTTCAGCATCTTATGGGCAAAGGCTGGGGAATGGATTGGTATCCTTTCATGCCGTGAGAAATTATGTGGCCTGGACAGCATTTCGCATGACCTCCAAGCTGGCTCTACTTCTTGTAATGACCAAAGCGATAATAGTTTTGGTGCTTACAAATGATGGCACTACTAAGACGCCTCCAGCCAGATATAGATTTTCTGACAAAAAGCTTGATGCCTCTGTTTATGATTTTATTTTCGCAGTTCTGGGCCCATTCTTTTGTGAATGTGTGGGCCCATTCTTTTGTGAATGCACTCCAGCTTGCAAACTCTAACCTCTCCACATGGCTAGAATACTTGAAGCGCAAAGAATCCGTTTCTACGTAAGAATGGGCGCACGGCAGGCCACCGCACAAGTTTTGAAATATGTCATATTTAGAGAAAAATAAACCACAATACAAACAGACGACTGATTCTGGCTCAAAAAGAGCCGCATATTAGAACTAAGCTCCAGGTAGTCAAAATATCTGGAGCCCCTCACTACGGCATAATCATTTCGAGATTTTTGAGACGTTAAACCCCACATATCAACCAATCAGATTAGAAGGAACGCAGAAAATTTTTTTTCAATATTTTTGCTCACCCTGTCCCCTTAATGATTGATGCTTGGTATAGATACTATGGCGCATGCGTGAATCTACCATCGATTAACATGAATAAGTATGAAACCGAATGCGTAAACAGTTATCGGTCACAGACCAGGAGGCGTGCCGGATCGATAGATTCATCCATTGCATGGGTATGTGCAGAGAAGTTTTCGTGCCATCTTTCTTTTTCTTTGTTGTGCGCCTTTACAGTTGATAGTAGGTGTTTGTGGTATTTGACTCCTTTCTTGTGTCCGTGTTTGCACGCCCTGCCCTCTGAAATGATCCAGTCATAGTTTGTGTTGTAACGTGAGTACTGACGTTACGTTAGACCGTAACCTACTCTTTAGGCTTCAAAGCGTGGTCCACACGCTGGTGAGCCGAGGTTGTGCACACAGCTAAATTTATGGAAAGACGTCTATTCGCCCTGTAACGCTTGTCTGAAATCAAGACAGTGTGGCTTAGGCAGCTCCTCGTCTAGTGGTTTGCCCGACATCGATTTTCACGGTGTTGGATCTACCGGAATTTTCGCTATGGCAACATATATGAGTGAAAAATTGGGGCAGATAGGCACTAGTGGTGCAAGGAGTAGGGAAGCAGTGGACCTGGTCACCGTCACACTACTCCTTTTCCCCCTCATTCTCCCTTTCCTTTATCGTACCTTGCTAAAACTGCAGTATACATGGCTTTGCTGTACTTTACCATCTACCCTCCACTTTTCTCTCATTCTTCCCTACTACTTTATTTCCTTTCCCACCCCATAGCTATGTTAAAGGCTACTTCACTACGCTTTGCAACGCTCTGTTCTTCCTCCGTTTCCACTTCGCTACTAATCCTCACTCTCACTTCTCTTTCCCTCCCCTTGCGACACTGCAGTGTGTGCATGGCTTTGCTATGCTCTACCCTCTCCTGTACACATTTATCTTCTCCTTTTCCTTCTTTAGCACCTACATGTAATACCATAACATGCAAGGCTAAGGTATGCCTCTATTACCTTCTCCTCATTAAAACATCACTCATTCTCACCCTCACTTAGCTTTCCCAAGAAGAGCTTTACAAGGACTACAAGGGCGCATGTGTTCGGAGTTCAAACATCATGAAGGAACAGACGAGGAGGGTGCGTGCGCGCATTATGAGGATAGTTTTCTGTGCGATCCACAAGGACAAACGAAAAGCTTATCAAGTCTGCTTAAAACACATTCTAAATCTCAGCTGTTCTCGTGCACTTGATCATGGAATTATACACCATTTTTGAAACAACAAGATTTGTTGGGACAAGTCGAGCTTTTCAAAGAGATGGGTCGTTTTTGCAGGCTTCGTTTCATAATGCTGTGAAACGAATGGTGGTAGTGGTCTGAATGTTTTATTAAGCTAAAAAAAGACAGGACTACCACCGGTCAAAATGTCATTATAAATAGTAATAAATGGTGAGGTTTTACGTGCCACATTCGAAACATGATGACATATAGGTGGGCGAGTCGGTTTGGGTTCATACTGATGTTTACGGATAGCACTAAAAACCTATAAAAAGGACGAGTAGATGACAGGACATACGCTGCACTCATAACGGAAGTTTTTATTGAAAAAAATACCCTTCGTTATATGCAGCCGGCATCATCACGCAAATGAAATTAATATTGAAAGTACAAAACTGAAATTTGCTAAGGCACGTTGCCAGGCTAGTTGGATGGGTTCATCATTGCAAGTTAGCATCATCGCAAGGTGCAAGTTAGCGCTGTGTGTGTGTCACTTTTTCGTGTCCTTGTCGAGGTGAGCCATAGCCACATGAATGTAGGAAACGACCCACATCAAGATGACACCAGCAGGAGGTATGTAGCTTAGTAAAAAAACATGCACGATAATATTACGCAGCAAGCCCCGCCGCGGTGGTCTAGTGACTAAGGTACTCGGCTGCTGACCCACAGGGCGCGGGTTCGAATCCCGGCTGCGGCGGCTGCATTTCCGATGTAGGCGGAAATGTTGTACGCCCGTGTGCTCAGATTTGGGTGCACGTTAAAGAACCCCAGGTTGTCTAATATCTCCGGAGCCCTCCACTACGGCGTCTCTCATAATCATATAGTGGTTTTGGGACGTTAAACCCCACATATTGATCATATCAATCAATCATCAATAATACGCAGCATACACAGTTCGACTCTATAGCCATGTGCTACGGTTCACCACCGAATTTACGTTGCCACAACAACTACTCCAATATTTTGACCTATACCTGACGTTCACTTCACAGCACGTCTATTGTGAATACCAACCAAGATGAAAGACGTTACTGCTGCGAAGTAATTCAACACATTCTGAAGATTATCAATAAAAGTACAATATTTTCTTTCTTACGGTTCCCGCCTATAAAGTCATGCCACCATGAGGTTAAAGAGAGTTTCAGCAGTCAGGTTGAAGAAGACTATAGCTACGGCAATTCCTCAATAACTACAACTTGTTAAAACTTTATAAAATGTTTATAAAAAACCACACCAGGGCTTATGTTACGCGCAGAGGACGCGTCGTGAAATTCTCTGTTGTGTCATATCTGCATTGCTTGTCTCATAGACTAGCAAACGTTTCCAGCAGATACCAGATTGATGCGATTTTTTCCGCCAGTCAGAAACTGGGAAGAATTTGTTCTCCTGTCAAAAAAAATGGGTCCATCAGTGAACTCTGGATGTGAACCTAATTAAGTCAACAAGCCCGTCCCTTGCAAGCTGCGGTGTGTGCACATGATTCCTTCAATGTGTGGTAAAGTAAACGTTGGACAGTGCACCAATAAATGGCTACAAGAACAGCGACGCTTGCTCACCTTCTCTAATACCTCCACGTACCATCTGGCCAATGATTGCCTTATGTGTGAATGTAAACCACAATTTATTGATGCTGCTATTCTTCCGCGACATCATAATAAATTAACAAGATAATTACCTGAAGCCTGCACTTCACCAGATAATACAAACGCATTAGCCAGGCATCTGTTTCCCTCTCAACAAAATAATTGGAATACCTCATCAACAAGTGAGTAGCTTAGTTCTAGTTCATGTTGTAGAATATTGCTGAACATGTTATTATTTTGATGTTGGTTGCTCTGTACCTCCGATGGTATGTTTATTTGTGTGATGCTGCCAGCGGCATAAAATGTCATTTTTTCAATAAAACTTTAGTTGCGAGTGCAGCTTATGTCTCGTCAGTTTTCTTAGTTTTTTGTATTCTCTTTTCACGCTCATCCATACCTACACCTCATCCATACAAGTTCTCGAAGATAAACTGAAAAACCAGAAAAAAAAAGCTCCAGAATCAACAAAGCCAACTGCAAAGCCAACAAAGCCTCATAAATGAACTGCTTCAGCGTCAAAAACGACAACAAGAGCTCATTGTCAAACTACTTGAAAAGTGCACGCATCAGCAAGGACATTCGGACAATGCAAGACAACAATATCAGGAACAAGCAAACTCAAGCACAGAGCCTGCAACGACGCTGACCAAGGTAGGCGTCCAAGCCCTAGTGAACGCAAGGTGCACGATATTCGTAGAATCTTTTATGAATAACATGCACGCCACGATGGAAAAGATTGTCCAGTCAGCAATAGAAAAAACAGCATCAATGTTTGAACACAAGATCACTACGCTTAATGCAAAAATTGATGGTATTGCTGCGAGAGTCAACAATTTCATCGCGCACGTGAAGAAAACTTACGTAACCATGGCACAGTTCGACAGCTCGAACAACCCACGCCAAATGACTCGGAAGAAGGCGCGAGCGAACAGTCACAATGCTTCTCGCTCAGTCTCGCCGAGTCGCGATCGCAGGCGTGACATCGAATCGATCGAAGATGGCAGTCCCTAGCCATAAGTATAAGAACCAGCATTCAACTTTACGCATATGGCAATAGAACTGTTGGTCATACCGCCCTCTACACGCAAGCCTACAAGAATTCATCACGCTTAACCAACCAGACATCATTGCACTTCAAGAAACCAACATGCAGAACGTACGACAGCAAGGGTACACGACCTGCACACAAACCAACGCGCTGCCATACTTGTCAAAAAAGCACTTTCAACGCAAAAACACGAAATCGAGGACACTCAGATAGAACATACCCTAATAGAGATTCTGCCGGAACGAAAGACGCAGGAAAGCCTTTTCATAACCAATATATACAGCCCCCCACGAGACCAACTACCAGACTTCGATCACTTCATACGAGAAATCAGAAAACGAACGAATGGCCACCAGATCATAATAATAGGAGAGTGTAACGCCTATCACACGGCATGGGGCTATCATATCACCACGAGAAAGGGTTCTAGGGTACACGATACTGCTCAACATCACAGACTACCCTGTAGAACGACCCTATTCAGAAGACGAGAATCGGGAACAGCGTCTCCAGGGATACAAATCCCGATCTTACATTTATGGCGAACGTCACTGGGGAAGTGTGCTACCAGAAACTTTAGGTAGTGATCACCACATCATCCAACTCTCCATAGTGCACACTCGTAAACAGACCAAGACTGGAATAGCGCGATGAACGGAATGGCAATCCTTTAGGAATGACCTCGACGTTGAATCCACCATAATCGACATTGAAGACTGGTTTAAGAATGTGCTCAAGATAGCCGAACGCTACACTAAAGACATACAGCTTGACGTCGAAACACCCGCCGTCGACGCACATCTCCTCCACCTTTGGGAGGCTAGAAGAGGACTTCTAAAACGGTGGAAGCGGCAAAAGCTAAACAGAAAGTTACGGAAACGCATTTCTCTCCTCACCGAGCAATCTCAAGATTATGCGAACCAATTGGCCAGGCAGAATTGGCACGCTTTCTGTGACAAGCTGCAGGGGACTCTGAGCACCAAGAAGACCTGGCATCTGCTACGCACACTTCTAGCCACGCAACCCTCCAAAGCAGCACAGAAGCAGCACCTTTCAGAGGCTTATTCGAAACTACGCCGGTACAGAAGAACACCTCTTAAAAGAAATACAAAAGAAGTTCTGTGGCAATACACCCACTGGGGCTTCAATTCACACCAAAGAATACACTGGCGCACCAAACACTGAACTCGACTGGCCCTTCAGCCAGGCTGAACTGCACACAGCCCTAACGAAGATGACAAGAAATACCAGCCCCGGAATAGACAGGATTGTCAACAAGCACTTGCGCAACCTATACCGCACCAGGCCACCATGGCTCTTCACCGATATTTTGACTGCTGGGATAAAAGAGAGCTACCTGCGGATGAAAGCATTCGGAAATCACCATGATCCCTAAGCCTAACAAACCAGTCGGCATTGAGAACCTACGCCCGATTTTTCTCACCTCGTGCGTGGGAAAGCTGTTCGAAGACATGGTGCACGACCGCTTAACCCAGTACCTGGAAGAGAGTGGACACCTACCGGACACCATGTTCGGCTTCAGGCAGCATCTTTCGACGCACGACGTGCTCTTACTACTCAAAGAAGACCTCCTTGATCACCTCACCCATCGAAGAAAGTACTCCATACTCGGAGTCGACGTAAAGGCGGCCTTCGATAACGTCAGCCATGACGCGATCCTCAACAACCTCGAAGACGTTGGCTGCGGCATTAGAACCTACACGTATGTCAGAAACTTTCTGACGGACCGTACGGCAACTGTGGGCATACGCAACATTCGCAGTAAAGCTTCGAACTACCGAAAAAAGGCACGCCGCAGGGTTTGGTCATCTCGCCGTTACTTTTCAATGTGGCTATCATCAATCTGCCAAAAATTCTTGACAAAATACCAGATTTACGGCACGCAATCTATGCTGATGACATCACGCTCTGGACCAGGGCTTCGAACACTGGGAGACAAGAGACCTGCCTACAAACCGCCGTAGATAACATCGAACGGTATCTCAGAAATTGCGGTCTCTGCTGTGCCCCCGAGAAATCCGAGCACCTCATCCTGTTGCGAACGGCGGGCCGATCCCGCCGAAGCCACCACTGTTATGAAGCCACCTCCGAAATCCCACCGCTGACCTCCACTGTTGCGAAAGACGGCGACGCCGACCCGGTCCCACAGGCGCCACTGCTTTCAACTCCGCCGGGAAGGTCACCAGCCGTTTGGTAGCGTATGTTTCTCAGCTCGCGACTGCTTCTGCGCAGAGCTGATAAGACGAGCGGACGAGATGACGGTGAGTTAAACAAGGTTTATGTACAGCATATATACAGAAGCGTTACAATTTCGGCACTGGGGCCGACAGAGACTCGAAGAGCCGAGCTCTCCTCTCTAACACATAGGTCAGCTTTTCGCCTAAAACCGCCGACTCACACACATGTCGGCTCTCCGACACGGGGACTCCTCTCCATAGGACCCCCGATCGCGACGCGCCGCAGGGCTTCTTTTATTTACACCGGGTCCAACCAAAATGTCCAATCAGAAGCGCCGCTGGTCGTCAGGGCAGATTCCTCCAATGGGGCGCCGCGCCATGCGTCAGACCACCCGACACGAGGACGCCGGCTCGCTGTCACGTGCACCGCTGACTCAATGCACGTGGGCCAGAGAAGCGCCGCGCGTGTTTACGCCGTTGAGTTGTTCGCGCCAGGCAGACTGCGGGCTGGCCTTGACCCAGATTGCCTTTTTCAGAGGCACGGACGTTTGACGAGGACTCGCTGGCATAACAGCACCCCCGCCGCCAGACAATGCACCGGAAAGACGAGCTGCTTCCACGGGGCTCGGATGTCAGGTGCGCTCGTTCGCCAGGTCCCTCCAGGTTCGCCGCCAGGGCCATGGGAGAATACAGCTCCAGACTGTTCCGGGAATACAGCCCATTCTTGACGACGGATCCCAGCTCCATTGGCTTGTCGCCACAACTTCACTCGTCTCTTCTGACCATCTTCGGCTTCAGCACTTGTCGATGGTTCTGCAACTTGCTAAGAACGGTTCGGCAACAAACAACACACGACACAAGCAAGTGCCCTCGGTCACCCGACAGAACACCAGACAAAGTATAGTACAACATATACCTATCTACGTGTCTATCGGAATTTTGTTCCCTCTACATCAAGAGGCACATGTGGGACACAAGACTCTTAAAATGACAACTCAATTTTTTTCCCACGTACAACAACGTAACGAATTAGAATACCACAAAGTTGGCCCCTTGAGATCACTCTGAACGAGAGCGCTCAGCCCAGGTCGTGATGAGGTCAAAATTTTGCCCCGAATCGCCAGCCAGAAACCGAAAGGTTGAGAAGGTACTACTAGCTAGAACACACTGCTCAATGCACCTGCATTAGCGTATGGCCTTCCCTTTTTTTTTAGCGAACGTCAAAGTTGCGCTGTGGAGCAACATGCTCCACCTCAGTAACCGGCCACTTTTAGGCGACGATACCTATGCGGCACCAAGAGCGGCTCACACTTTCGACGTTGCACAGGGGAACAACGATACGGCTTGCTACGGATTGACTCCTCACCGCTTAGCTCGATATCGTGTTCGATCACCCTCGTGTTTCCGGGGCGGTCCGAAAACACGTCTTCAAACTCGGAACCAATCTTTCTCAGGTCCTCTTTCTCAGGTCCTCCTTCACTTAAGCTAGGCTCTAGGTTTATCTGCTCCCGGATTACTTTCGATCCCCCTTTGATTACATCACTAGAACTCCAAATTTCTGCTCCCTCTTCCTCTGAAGCATTCAACAGCTGATTTACGACCGCTTGATGTTGAACATTGGGTTTCATCAAGTTGTAAATTTTGTTCTGCCGCCTTCCTACTTGCACCTCATCATTTGTATCGCAAGGCTTCGATAATACTTTGGCGGGCCCTTCCCAATCAACCTCACACTTGTTCCTTTTGGATGGCTGCAGCAGCATTACCTGATTATCAACTTCAAAAGCGCGCTTCTTCACCGATTTCTCGTAGTGCTCCTTCGACAGCACTTGTGCCGCGTTTTTCTGGCTTTCCACTAGCGCTTCAATTTGGCTTTCCACTAGCGCTTCAATCGAGAGATCCTCACGCTGCTCTCGAATGAGCGTCTCTCGATCAACTCTCGGCAGCTCGCTCCAACTTTCCGCTACAGGCGAGAGCGTTGCAACCCTCTCGCTCTGACTCAATGGCGCCATGTCGTCTCCCCCTACCGCGCCGGCCGCGCCGACCGCTTTCGCGACGGGCCGCTCGCGTGACTGCTCACATGACTCATGCGGAAAATTTCCTTTCTGGGGTTCCGTCGACCCGCCGACAAGGTCACTTGAGAGTTCACTGCATTGAACCAGATCAAGCTGCCGCGATAGCTTCCGCGCGTGCGATCGCGTGAGGGCCATGCACGCTAAGTTGGGGAAGAACGATTTACCCTGCTCTTTGAGAAGCTGCTCCGAGTTGTTGGAGAAAAGATAAGGAAAACGATCGTTTAGCGCGGCAGACACAGCCGCTTCGGTGCGAAGCATACCGAACGGGCCTTCAATGACAACCGTGGCGATTGGTAAGCGAACACTCTGCTCCCCGGCGACTTGCCTGATCCACGCGCATTCTCCTGTTAAGTCATCCGGAGACACCAATGAAGGATGGACAACGTCCATGGTTGCCGCTGAATCTCTATGTGCTCGGCACGTTTTCTCATTCACCCTAATTTCTTGGAGATACGGCTCCAACAACCGCATGTTTTTTTCCGATTCTCTGATTGTTGCGAAGGCAAACTTTTCCTGACAGTTTCTCGCGATGTGTCCTTCCTTTTTGCAGTTGTAGCAGATTAGCGGCTTCCGTTTGTTTTCCGATTCAAATGCCTGTGTGGTAGAAACCTCACTCGATTTCTCCGCTTCTGTTTGCCCTTCCCCTACACTGTCCTTCGTAAGAGACGGGTCCTTCTTGAAATTACGGTGCGGAACGGGTTTCCGTTGATCAGGTTTCCTTGAAAAGCCCTCTTTTCTCTCATCCTTTTCAACGCGCACTGCCCTGCTGTGCAACTTTCGGCGAGTATAATACTCCTCAGCTAACTCGGCTGCCTTGTTTAGCTGTACTTCACCAAGCCTGTCCTGCAGCCAAAGTCTGACATTATCCTCGATGCAGCGGTAGAATTGCTCCAATGCAACACATTCCACCACTTTATCGCGGTCGTCATAAACACCTTCGCCCTTGAGCCATTCGATTAAATCGGCTTTAAGACGAAACGCGAAGTCAACGTGTGACTCATTCCCCTTTTCAGCATACCGGAACCTTTGCCTGAAAGCCTCGGGTGATAACTTATAACGTCTTAAGAGCACTTCTTTAACCTCGTCATAGCTCTCAAACGCTTCTCTCGACAAGCAAGTTATCGCGTCGGACACTTCGCCGGGCAGAAGAGCTAGCAGGTTCCGCGCCCAAAGAGACCGCTCCAAAGCGTTTCGCTCACAGACGTGTTCAAACTTGACGAGATATTTCGCCATGTCCTTGCCTACTACGAACGGTGGCAGTTGGTCACGAATTCTAAAACCGCTGACCTGAATCGTCGGAGAAGCTACGCTAGGCGCCTGCGAACACTGTAGGATTGCCAATTCTAGTCGTTTCATCTCAAGGCGCTCCTGTCTCTCGGCCTCCTCGCGTTCACGAACTTCTCGCCTTTCGGCCTCCTCGCGGCGTGCTTTGATATCCGCCCAGGCCTCATCGACTTCCTCAGCCGACACTCCTTCATCCTTCATAATCTCAAGGATTGCTTGCTTTCGTTTCGCACGGCCCAAAGTAATGCCGAGTTCCTCACAAATTTCGATGAGTTCCTTCACTTTAAGGTTCTCCATCGTTTACACTAGCCTCTTGCTGTTTGACCCTGTTAACAATTTACTTGCCGTACCCACTATAAGCCTACTAGCACGACGCGCAAGCAATTTTTCACACTCCCGTGTTTACCCCCTCCGCATTAACTTCGGTTTCAAAGCACTTCAACTTGGCTTGAAACGATCAAAGCTCACTCGAATGCTTCACACAGCCCTTCTCTAAACTACTACAACCTGAGCTAGAGTAGTCTGGTGAACTGAGGGGAAAACGTCAGGCACTCACCGCATCGATGTCGCTGACGCTGGCCGATCCCGCAGCTGCCAACCACTGTTGCTAACGATGGGCCGATCCCGCCGAAGCCACCACTGTTGCGAAGCCACCTCCGAAATCCCACCGCTGCCACCACTGTTGCGAACGACGGGCCGATCCCGCCGAAGCCACCACTGTTGTGAAGCCACCTCCGAAATCCCACCGCTGACCTCCACTGTTGCGAAAGACGGCGACGCCGACCCGGTCCCACAGGCGCCACTGCTTTCAACTCCGCCGGGAAGGTCACCAGCCGTTTGGTAGCGTATGTTTCTCAGCTCGCGACTGCTTCTGCGCAGAGCTGATAAGACGAGCGGACGAGACGACGATGAGTTAAACAAGGTTTATGTACAGCATATATACAGAAGCGTTACAATTTCGGCACTGGGGCCGACAGAGACTCGAAGAGCCGAGCTCTCCTCTCTAACACATAGGTCAGCTTTTCGCCTAAAACCGCCGACTCACACACCTGTCGGCTCTCCGACACGGGGACTCCTCTCCATAGGACCCCCGATCGCGACGCGCCGCAGGGCTTCTTTTATTTACACCGGGTCCAACCAAAATGTCCAATCAGAAGCGCCGCTGGTCGTCAGGGCAGATTCCTCCAATGGGGCGCCGCGCCATGTGTCAGACCACCCGACACGAGGACGCCGGCTCGCTGTCACGTGCACCGCTGACTCAATGCACGTGGGCCAGAGAAGCGCCCGCGCGTGTTTACGTCGTTGAGTTGTTCGCGCCAGGCAGACTGCGGGCTGGCCTTGACCGAGATTGCCTTTTTCAGAGGCACGGACGTTTGACGAGGACTCGCTGGCATAACAATCCTCAAAGCGAGAACAAAAGGCAGACTGCCTCTATACGACGAGCCCGACCCTAGTGTAACTCAGAAAGGGACCTCAATTTCAAAAGTCGAGACCCTGCGAGTTCACACTTACAAGGATAGATCGGGAGCTGCCATTCTACCGAGACTCCAACGGACACTATCACAACTCGCGCACCTCGTCAAGAGGATCGCGAATCAACGAAACGGACTCGAAGAGCACGACAAGCTATACGTATAATGCAAGCTCTGTTCACCAGCCGCATTACGTATGGCACGCCGTACCTGAAATTGAAAACCGCTGAAATTGAAAAACTTAATATCAAGATAAGAAAGGCCACTAAAGTAACCCTGGGACTTCCGCCAATGGCCTCTACCACACGTCTCCTAAAGATGGGCGCTCACAACACGTGGCAAGAGCTCATCGAAGCGCATAGGAACAGTCAGCTGGAGAGGCCCAAGCTGACGCCCACGGGGAAGTCGGTGCTCCGGTACCTCAACCACAGCGACACGTTCATCGCTGATGCAGACCGGAGAAAGCGCATACCGCTGTACGTTAGAGAGTCACTGTTCATCGCACCTTTTCCACGTAACATGCTTCCTACTTTCCACAAAAGTAGACGCAAGGCTAAAGCTAACGTTATTCAACAAAAGTTCAAGGAAGACCCGGACGCCCGCTACACTGACACGGCCAAGTATCCGCATAGAAACGCGTACGCTGTCAGTGTCGTAGATTCTCAAGGCCGAGAATTAGCGTCGGCCACGGTCAACGCACTCAATTCAGACGCCGCAAAAAAATCGGCAATCGCTCTTGCAACCACAACATGTACAGACGCCGCGGTGATTTTCACCGACTCACAAACAGCCTGCCAGAATTTTGCTAAGGGCCGTATCTCAGCCAATGCCATCAATATTTTGAAACGGCGAAGCACTCCACTCTCATACACTTGTATATTGTGGGTGCCAGGACACGAGGGTCTGCAGGGAAATGAAGTGGCCCACGCCGCTGCCCGCGAGCACGTCAGCCGGGCTGCCCCATGCCCACAGGACATTCGACCCGTCGTTGAAGAGACGGAAGTTGTTCAAAACACCTACTCGTCGTTACTCCAGCATTACAGGCTGGAGCGACGAGTATACCCTCCACCACACCCAAAATTGGCAAAAAAGGAAAGCGTAATACTGAGACGCCTGCAAAGCAGCACATGCACAGATGGAGCCCTAATGCACCGTCTCAACCCAACAAGATATAGCTCTATGTGCCCGCTTTGCAACGTACCGAACACCCTAGCACACTTGCTTCTTGCATGTTAGTGTATTGCCAGACGTAATCTGCAACAACGCACGACTGATAATGAAGCAGGACGGTCGAACAAAGACCTAACCGAAACGTGGGAGGCGAAGCTCGCCCTCGAGGACCTAGAAGACCAAAAACAACTCGTCGCCAGGGCTAAGAGGGCAGTAGAAGCCAGAGGATTCCTGGACTAAGGAGCCCTCCCACCTCAGGGTGACACCGGGCATTGCTTGGGGCACTGTTTCAAAATAAACGCTTACTTCTCTCTCTCTCTTTTCGCGCTGCCAGATTGCATAGGTATGAACCGAGATATTATGATGAGGCACACCTTATAGTAACATACTGTATTTAGAGGGCAAACAGGGTTGCCGTTGGTGGCTACTTCGCACCAAATTCTTAACTTCTTTGCCTGTTTGCTGATGAAAAATTCCAGTTGACGGTCTGGCTATTTACTGGATACTTTTAAATTTCTGGTTTTGCTTATTCAACAAGGTATTATTTATTCATCTTTTGTGAAGGCTGTTCATTATAACACTCCTGTTGTATTTGGCTACAAATTTGGTGATAATATATGACATAGCTACTTTGGCAACATTCGGCTTGAGTTTTATTGCCTTTTCGATTTCACTCAATAGCGACCCTGAAGAAAAGTTTACTCCTGAGTCCTAATGCAGACTAGTAAGCTTGTCCAAATGTTTAATGCTATGGCAATCCCTCGTCGACAATTTTGATCATTTAAAGCTTCCATGTTCACCTGAACCTCTCTCGTTCGAAACAAGATTAGTCCGCATGTGCTGATGTGAAGCAGCGGGTGCTAACGCTTACACTGCTGGTGGCCTGGATGCTTGCGCTCATCGTGGTGTTGCGCACGAGAGAAACCTGGGGAGGCGCAAAGCAAACAGTAATGGAGCGATGTTTTCTACTGGAACATGCGAATCGCTGCTAATGGACAATGAGAGACAGTCCGTTTTCGGTTAATGCGCACGCTGCAGTTTTTAATGTTCAACAACGGACAGAAGTAATCTCCACCGGCACTACCTCGGAGGTCAAGATCTAGTGTCTATATATACGGGGTGGCCAGTGAACAGTTCTGCAACGCGACCAGTCGATTTTTTCAATCAAGAAACTTGCTAGCAGATCCTGCCTGCGTCGCCTTCGCGAAGCGAAAGATTTAGGAGCGTCGAAAAGAAAGGAAGGAGGAGCGCATGCGCAATGCTGGTATAAACGCCGCGGGGAGGGATGTCAAGAGGAAAGAGAGGGGGACGCGAGTGTAGGCTAGCAGACGCTGCATGGGTCGGCGCTGCGAGGAGAGAGAGGGGAGGTGGCGCAGGAGAGGAGGGAAGGGGGTGCGCAGGCGCAATAGAGGTGAATACGCTGCGAGAATGGATGCCTAAAGCAGAAAGAGGGGGGATGTGAGCTTAGAAGCAGACGCTGCCTGCGTTGACGTCTCGAGGTGAGAGGAGAGTAACACGCATGCGCAGTAAAGGCGGTCGCGCTGCATGCGGGATTGAGCACGGCCATAAGATGCTTCGAATCTAAGAAGCAGTGATGATTTTATGACCAACTAGTCACGTGAATTTCTTCTTCTTTGTCTCTTCTTGCCACTGTTAGTATTCGTGGACGCAAAAGCCTCTATGCTTATAATTAATATTTCATTTTAAACATTTTTCAAGCAAACTCATATTTACCCCACATAAGTAAAATAAAGTAGCTGGACATGCACGTACTGTTTTAAATCTATCCAGTTAAACCCCTAATTCTACCTCCTAATAAGTTAACTTTAGTAAGTATGGTCACCTCTGTCATTTAAGCTTACTTTTTAATTAAATGTTGCATTTGCACATAATATTACAGCCCAGAAAAACATTTTCTGAATATGTAAGTATTCATAAAAATTGATATACCATGTGGTATAAGAATACTACTACACTGTATACGTCTTGAATGTTCAAGTTTCTGCATGGTCTCGGTTAACCTTTTTTCAGTTTATTCTTCTCTCCCTCTATTTTTTTTGCTTGGACGACTCACAACAGCGCCCTAAATATCACTATTAACAACGACTTCTTGTTTTATCGCTTCTTTCTTTGTATTGTTTTTTTATTGTTGTGTTTTATGCAACGAGAATGCAATACGAATATTTCAGTAATATGTATATCTTGCATTTTACAGAGCTTTAATACACTACATCAGAATGGACATGTCTACAAAACGTTACTGTTCTAGATATTATCATTGAAGTAGAACTGGGCCCACTAAAGCAAATATGCAAACATGTTGCAACGTGGCGAAAACAAAGAATAAAACAAAGCTTTTTGCACACGCCAACGCGATTTTAATTTCCTTATTTTAACTTTCAACTTTGTATCTTGCGAGGGTATACAGCTCACCGCTCCCCAAACGTAAGAAGTCTGCTTTACTTTGCTATTTATTCCATTTTGTTTGTTCTGTCCAACTGTCAATGTGGGCGTAAGTTTTTAAACGCTGTTTACACTATGCATGCAGAGAAGTAAGCAGTCCCGTAGAAACGCAAACTCAGGTTTGCGTAGTAATAATAATCGCAAACAATGAAAGGGTTAGGCAGGTGTGGTTACCTCTTGAGACAGCTCGCTTGAAGACCGTATAATTTGCAGTACCTTTATTGTCGTGTCTACCCACCATGCAATCGAAGAGACCGGTGACACTTCTTCCTACGCGTTCGTGAAATGCTGCGTTACGAAAATGCCATTGTATTTAATGACGCGTAATGGAGCTGAATCAAAGGGTAAACTTCCGACTGCATTAAATTTTGGAGTCATGAGCAAGATGGCGAAAATTTTAAAAAATCCTTTTTTAACTCCTACATTTATTTTTTTACAAGATTAATTCTCGCTACTTTAGTCTATAACACTAGTGTCCTGCATCAACCTTTCGCGTTCGCCGCTTTAGTTCCTGAAAAAAAGGAAAAGGCTATACACGGAAGACCTGCTCGCTAATCAAGGGGGGCTCTGCCATTTACATATAGTTCAAGTAACGTATTTGCAAGCAAACACACAGAAAACATTTCATTTCAAAGGCCCATTTTTCGAAATCTGTGCAGTAGCCACCAAAATTGTTGAATGCGTTTTTCATAACGATACCAATTCCAGCTAATTGACATAAATCATGATCGCACTTTCATTACCTCACATTGTTCTGGCTGGTTCACTTATGGTTAGATTATTAAGTCGCGTTAGCATGGCAGTGCAATCTTCCACCTGTTCCTCCCTTTGAATGTTCAGTGCTCTTCCTCTATACCACGTGTATGTCAGTTCAGTGTCGCATACATATGTCACTAGAAGGCGGGAAAGAAATACAGCAAGAAAGACATAAAGACTAGAAAGCCAAGAAGGTTAAGCAGACCGATTCCGGGTTTTTAGCATGGGCTGAGAAATAGAATAGTGTATGAAAAAGAAAAAGAGAACAGAATAACGAGAGTACTTATAGCGGGAACACTTGGAGAACCATATAAAATTTACAGGTGGTCGCAGAGACCTGCTGACCTCAAGCATAAAAAATAACAGCCTCTTCGTTGCTTTCCGCGCCACTGATAAGCACAGCCATGATTGGCTACTGTAAACAACCTCAGCTCCAGTCAGTTTAGCACTTTCCGGAGCATGTATCACTGGTTGTCATTCCGAGCTGAAAACCACACTGCAGGACCCGTTTAATGGTCTCTTCCGGGCCGCAAGAGTTCTGTGTAAGTGTTCTAACCATGTATCAATGCGGAAAGAGTAGATAGACCTACGTGAACACAAGGATGAGGATTATGTTGATTATCATAGCAGTGATAATAATAATAACAATAGTCTTGGGGTGCAGGCGGATCCTGTTCTTGCTCTATATACACTGGCTTCCAAACGGTAAAGCTTCTTCTGTATACACTAGGCCCATGACGTGGGTTCCTCAGAATTGTTGCCGACATAGCCACGCGTATACAGAATTGCATTAGCCCCTCGCATCTGCCAATATAGGCGGCAGAATACCTTCATTATGGCACGAAATACTTGTACACGCCACACAACAGATGGCGTGCCGAATGTGAGTCATATACTCTATATAAGCTATAGTAACATTCAGAACGGAGTTCAAACGAAGGGACGTCGAACTGGAGCAATAGCTGCCTCAGAGCATATGGTTCGTATCAGTGCGCTTCATTTTCGACTAAACAAACCCAAGAGTTGCTATCGTGGCCACTTGAAGTGTTCGAGAGTCATGATAGCTTGGTTCGCCATCTTTGGACGAAACTCATCCAAGAAGGTTTCCCATAATTTATATTGCATGGCTGAACCAGCTTATGCGTTACCAGGCTAACAATTGATACAATCCGCCACAACACTGCAAAAGCTAACGTTCTTGTCACAGGAGAATGCCTGTTTCCACAACCTGCCTGCAACTATTATTATGGAATTATTGTGACATAACATTCCCAACTATATATAACACAAGATATCGCAAGTCTTATATGCTGGAACTGGAACAAGAGTGGTGGCCTCTTTTTTTACATTAGGCTGTACACCATGGATGCATGTTCGGATCGAAAGAAATGCCGCATAGAAAGAATTGAATTCGCTTATGCTAGCTTAATAGTAACCTGTGATTGCCTCTGCTGTGCGGCAAAACGCACTGGCGTTGTCAGGCACCATACGCTCGATGGCAAAAAAATGCAATCGATTTTATTTGACCCAAAGGTCGGGCTTGCCTCAGCTGCTTCCAGAAGACGAGGAAACCGGCATGCGGAGTGTTCACATGCTCTGCAGTGGGGGCGCTGGGCAAGCCAAACAAATTTTAAATGTACAGAATCGCGAGAATTATAGAGGAGAGCAGAGATGTAGCGTCGTATACAGTATACTAATGCTTCCACACGCGGGTATCTGTGATACGTGAAGACAGCTCAATTTGTTGCGGCAATGGCACTTTCACTTCTGGAGGCGAAGTTTGCCGTTGTTGATACCTTATTCGAGGAATTCCAATGGCACTCATCGTGTTCGCTTCGGCAGTTAGCTTCATTGGCAAATAGCAATTGGCATACTAGTGCTGAGTCCTCGCTTGGATTTCCGTCGCTCCAAACAACGAGCCACGGCCGTGAGCGAAGATAAAAAGGGAAAGGGCCACCTCGTGCCAACTGGCCTGTCGGCCGGTTTCACCATCGCGGAGCGCCTCTATCGAAAGCGCTTTTGAGGCGCCGCCGTGTAATTATCAATTACAACGGCCGCTATTCCGGGAGGGGGCAGTAGGCCCCCCTCCTTTTCTTCTCTTCCAGTGGTGTACTGCATTTTTCGTCTTTCTTTCCTATCTTGATTTGCCCTCCCACATCTCATGCTCGCGCCTACAAGTCTCTTCCATCTTGATACTTCTTGTTTCTTCGCGAATGCGACAAGAAAGGAGACTTCGACTCGCTTGCAGGCGAGGTTTGTGTTTTATTTTCATCACGGGCACTTAATCGACTACTGCCACACTTGCTCGTCGCTATAGTGCGAGCATCTTGATGCTATGTGCTCCTTTAGTTATTCTGCGACAACTTCCACTAGATTCCTATCTTTCTCATGCAATTACGTAAAGAAAGTCCAGCATGCGCGACCACAAAGTCGACTAGAAAAAAGCTTGTGACAGTGCATTGCAAGTAACATGACACAGAGTACATAACTTCACTAACAATTACGATTCGAAAATGATTGTAGTATATGCTAAATGATTGTAGTATATGAAAATGATTGTAGTATATGATTGTAGTATATGTATATGCAGTATGTAGTATATGCAGCAGTGAAGAGGAGGAGAGCCTTCTGACAACGATGAAAACTAGCAAGCTAGCCAGCATTATTTGTAAGACGGTCACAAGCTCACGCAAGCTCGGATTTCGAATGCTGGACGACCACCGTTTCCTTTTAGGGGTGAAGCTGCCTAGAGCCGAGCCTCGTTGTCACCCAAGTCTGTCACGCTCCACAAAACCGAAACTGAAACTGAAAACCTGCACAACGAAAAACGAAAACATATGTGTAAAAAAACCGACTTTATGTGTACATCAATCAACAAATGACAGCAAACCTGTGACGTCCATCCGTTCGTGCACCCATTCGTTCATTCTCCTATCCATTTTTCCGTCCGTCCGTGCATATATTCGTCCTTTATACCACTAGTCAGTGACTTCAACGTAGTCATTATGAACCATAGGACCCAGGTTGGCCCACTCATTACACGTGCATGCTATTATTTATTGATTGATTAGTTTACTTGTTTATTTTTATACATTTATTCTTATTTTTAATTTTTATGTTTGCTAGCTTTTGACGCTTCTGAGGTTCCATGACGTCCACGCAATGCACAAATCGCGTCATACTACAAGGGACATACGTTTTATTCCTTCCGTTATGTTGTTAGCAAGTTTCTGGTGTTTTATCCCTTTCAGTCATGGCATGTACGATTGTGTACGCAAACTTCGAAGGCGCGTAACACCCCGCGTGTTTCTTCAAATGGCCTGAAACTCAAGGTGCACATTTCTGCACGCTTGCTGAGTGAACAACTAGTGGTCATTTAATTTGGTATTGCTACTTATTGCTGCAGAGAATTACCTTGATGGAGACGCCATAATGCTCGACGATCGTTCGACGTACCGCGTTTACAGACTAACGTGAAAAGTTTTTTTTTCTCCACTCAAAACGAATACAACAACAACGAAAACAAACTGTGCTTGCATTTCGGGCTAATAGTGGATTGTGTTTATGCAAATAGTGAAGTTGTCTGGTGGCAGAATAGTTTGATAATTAGTTGCACACTCAATAGTTTAATTACTGAAACTCACACGAAACAACACATTCCTTCATTTTCTTTCTTGGAATGTAATACTGAGTGCCTTGGATTTGTGCCAGGCGAATTGGACCCATTTCTGACAATGCATTATAATTCATGAGTGAAGGGGGCAATCTACGCATTCCGTTGACTATGTTCCGGGCATGTGTCTGGTAAGCTGAGCTAATATTACTAAGGTGCATCCCAGATTAGCATGTTTAGTATTCACTTTTAAAAGATTGTGTTTTCAACTAATATACATATAAACAAAAAAGTTTTTTTTGCGATGTCTGCCCCATTTCTTGCTAGAGTGGGCGCTTGTGCTAGTTGGTTCGTGTTTATAGAAAAAAAAGCTGCACGAAATTCTGACGGGCCTCAAGACGAATTAAGAAAAGACGACAACAGCATTGACGTCGTCCCTTCTTTGTCGTGTGTCCCGTCAGAACTTTGCATTGTTATTTTCCCGTATTACCCAATTTTTTTCCTCGTATATCAGTACAAAAATAAAACTGAGCAATAAAAATATACAATTGTGCGTTCGGCGAGTTCGAATATTCTCCTTTCAAGAGAACCTGCTAATATTTGGCCCACACAAGCACTATGCACAAACACGATGTTGTTCAGTGAAACCACATCCTCTGAGTTTGCCAGGTGGACCTGCCGCCCACCAACCTCGTCTCGCCACCCCACACCAAGATGCAAAGGGAGGCCCTTCTCTTCAGCACAGATCAAGACGTCCAGACACGGGCCCTGGCAAAAGCTGTGGACACCATCAAGAAGCACGGCCTGGCAGCATACATGGCCTGAACCTACCCTTATCCTACACCCCTTGATGAATAAAGTTGTCACTCCCTCATTCACTCACCACGCATCGCAATGCCTTCAAAGCCTTGAAGGTCTTTGGTAGCATTATGGGGGATCCTCTTGATGATCAGAATAATGGTAAGTTGGGCGAGTTGGTAATACCTCACAATGTTTAACTGCGCAAAAAAAAAACGGATGGAAACAGGAAAGGAGAGAAAAGGACACGCAAGCATAGAGTTCTTGATTGATTGATTGATATGTGGGGTTTAACGTCCCAAAACCACCATATGATTATGAGGGACGCCGTAGTGGAGGGCTCTGGAGATTTCGACCACCTGGGGTTCTTTAACGTGCACCCGAATCTGAACACACGGGCACTACAACATTTCCGCCTCCATCGGAAATGCAGCCGCCACAGCCGGGATTCGAACCCACGACCTGCGGGTCAGCAACCGAGTACCTTAGCCACTAGACCACCACGGCGGGGCAAACATAGAGTTTTTGGCGCAGAGTAACCCTAAGTGTATCTTTTGTATTAATAAAAAGTGCCGAATCGATATGTGCGCACGATGGTAAAAAATTGACAGGATTCGCGGTACAAACTTGGCTGTCTCTTTGAGCGTTCTGTTTTTTTTTGTCATTAAACAGACATTTTCGCTGAACGACAGTACCAACCCCGCTTTGTACTCTATGAAGCGAGCAAGCTTGGCACAGCGACGGCAATATATACGAGAGCATTTATATATACGTATGGACCCATTCCATGTTTTTAAACACAGGTAAGCCGATGTCGACATTATAGGTAAAATTATAGTGACGTGCGCACGCAACTTACATCATAAGCGCTGACTGCGATGCGCGTCAACAAAACGACGTTGTGAGACGCCACAAGCGTTGTGAAAGCCATAAGCGTTGAGGGCTGCGATGTGCGCCAACAAACAAAACTAAATTGTGAGATGCGACTCACATCTAACCACAACGCAGTCCGTCGACATACCGTTTTTTAGGGGCGAAGCTCCTTAAGGCATGGGCTGTGCGTCCCCTGTATGTAGCCACTTCTCGTTTGGTCCTTGCAGTGTTCACTAGATGGCGGTACCGTCCTATCTATGTAGCCACCTCTCGTTTATTTATTTATTCATATTTATTCATATTAACTGCAGCGCCAACAACGCATTACAGCAGGGGGGTATATGCAAATACATGAATACGATTCATCACATGGGGGAAAAAGATAAAAGAAAGAAAAAGAAAGAGAAGGAAAAAGAGAACTGACATGAGAATACGTGGTACAAATCTGCACAATAGCGCGTCAATTGTACAAGCAGTGCCACAATGAAAAAAATTTACATGTGCGACAAAAACGTGTGAAACAGAGCATCAGATGTACAATTAACAATATTACCTGGTAGTTTATTCCATGCCCCAATGGAATGGGGAAAGAAAGAACCCTTGTACACATCAGTACGGCAATCAATTTCACGAATTTTCCATTCATGGTCGTGTCGCTTAGATACAAAGTGCGGGGTTAGTAAGAAATATTTAGGATCAAGACCAGTCTTATTGAAATAAATACGATATAATAGTTCAAGTTTGTGATGCAACCGACGTTTACTTAGTGTTTCCCAGCCCAACTCTGATTTAAGTGATGTAATGCTAGTGCTGAAAACTATAATTTTTAGTTGCAAATCGGGCGGCGCGGTTCTGGACGCGTTCTAGTAGTGTACATAAATTTTCAAATTGTGGGTTCCACACGGCGCAGGCGTACTCCGTAATGGATCTTACGTTGGTGAAATATAAAAGTTCTTTAACTTTTGGAGGAGCATCACTGAAGTTGCGTTTTAGAAAGTTGAGCATGCGGGAAGCAGAAAAGGACACGTATTCAATTTGACGTTTCCAGGTTAGGTTAGATGAAAAATAGACGCCGAGATATTTATAATCTAGCACTGTATCAAGATGCGTACTTCCCAGAGTGTATTTTGATAAAACAGGGCTGCGACTGCGTGTGAAGGAAACGTGCTTACATTTCGCAATATTCAAAGTCATTTTCCCTTTTGCACACCACGTTTGGATATGGTCGAGATCGCTTTGAATATAGTCCGTGTCAAGTGGGCTTTTAATACTGCGATAAACAACGCAGTCGTCTGCGTAAAGGCGTACTTTGCAGGACAAATTACTTACAATATCATTAATATATACAAGGAAAAGCAGGGGCCCTAAAACAGACCCCTGCGGAACACCAGAACTAACATTCACAGCACCTGATTTACAGCCGTTTATCAGGACACATTGGGTACGATTATGCAAATAACCTGTTATCCACTGGACAACATCATGATGTAAGCCAAGAAAAGACAACTTATGGAGCAGCAACGAGTGCGGGACAGAATCAAATGCTTTTTTAAAATCCAAAAATACACAGTCAGTCTGTTCTTTTACGTCAAATGATGAGAAGAGATCATGGCTAAATTCTATTAATTGCGTTGTGCAGGAAAAACCTGCCTGAAAGCCGTGTTGGCAGTTAGTAAAATATCTATTAGATTCCAGGTGTTTTATTATGGCGCTATATATTATATGCTCTAGGATTTTACTACAGACACTTGTGAGGGATATGGGCCTATAGTTTTCAGGATTGCTTTTCGGGCCACTTTTGTGAATGGGCGCAACATTAGCGATTTTCCAATCCTCAGGCAGGTCACCAGAAGCGATCGACTTGGAAAACAGAGTAACGAGAAAGTGGGCAATAGTCTCACAGCAGGCATGAAGGACGTAATTGGGTATGCCGTCAGGTCCGCCTGAAGAATTAACTTTAACATTCTGGAGTAGTTTGAGTACACCATTATAGGTCACAATGACGGGATTCATTTGTTCATTTATTAATTCTGAGACACTCGGAGCATTTTCACAATACGTTGGAGAGAAAACAGACTGAAAGTAATGATTGAAACAATTAGCCTTTTCATGGTCTTGCAGTGTTCACTAGATGGCGGTACTTGTAGCTGATGATGAAAAGATGCAAGATGTTATAAAATAGACGGCGATACTTGTAGTTGATGGTGAAAGATGCGAGATGTTATAAAATAGGAATGATGTCACATATGGCGCGTGTCATTGGTGGAAGGCAATCGTTCGATTTAGTGTGGTGACGTAGGCTAGGGGGAGCGTTGTAATGAAATCGAGTGGGCAAAATGTACGGATGATTCATACTTTACCAGGTTTACCTCCGGAGCTTCGCCCACTCATCATAATTCACTTCGTGGATATGGCGGCACATTTTTTTTTTCGTTGCTTGATTCAGAACACCACATGCACCATTGAAAACCCAGCAGCAACCGCTGTAGGCAGAGCGTGTCTTGCCTACCAAGACAGCGCCACCGCATTTTCGGGATGTAAGTCCGGTAGATTTTGTCTATACGCTCATCGAGCACGCAAATGGGCCCGAACCACGCGCGCAGAAATATCTATTCAACGCATTTCACATTTTCACGAAAGTGATCCCCGAATGGTTGCTTACCTAACACTGAAGACTAAAGACTAGTAAGGAATATTTAATAGTTTGAGCAACATGGCAGAACGCGCAGCCTCCAGATGGTGTCCACATATGCCTCGGTCATTTTCACTAGAGTCTGGTACTGGAATTTGGTTTAGTGGTAGCGTACGCGACTGCTGATCCAACGGTCTCGAGTTCGAATCCTGTGTATTTGTCGTGAACGTTTTGTAGTTAATTTCTGAATTTACTTCGTGTCTATTGAGTGTATATATGTTGTCAAATGCATTCATCAACCTTGAAGTTCTTGGTATTTAAGCTAAAAACTGTGCTAAATCAATTTTCTTTTCGAGAAGGAGCAACAGATGGGACTAACGGTTCGTCCCTATGTGGTCAGTTCCTCCCACACAGGAGTAACTTTTACTCCTTGACATTTCGTGCCTCGAAACTACTGAGAACCGGACAGTTCGTCCCCTGACAGTTACTCCCGAAAGGACGAATCATTCATCCTTTGGGGAGCAATGGTTGTGGCAATGCAGTTACCCCCCCCCCCCCCCCAAAAGGACGAATCACAGACGCCTTTTTGTTCTTTGCGGCTTAGAGTATATTGCCTCGTTCTTGCAATAAAGCTTCTGCAGTCTGCGCACGCTTGACCTTTTCTCTCCTCCAGTGTTTCGATCACTTTTTGCGCAATTGCATTACGGATCTCTTTATGGTCACGAGCCTATCATTTTGGCTTTCGCTTTCTTTCTCATCTTTCTTTCTTATTCCCCTTTCCTTAGTGCAGGGTAGCAAACCGGATGCCCCAATTACTGGCTAACCTCCCTGCCTTTCCCTCAATTTATTCTGTCTCTCTCTATTTTGGTTAGTGAAAGGCTTACGCGTATACGCGTTCAGTAAACAGAGCTCCAGTTTTAGTCCCTGTCTGTGCGACATACTTGGAACAGTCGAGCAACAGAAAATAGAGATTTTCGTCGTTATGGTCGTATGACCATGTTACAGATGGTTCAAGCTGCATTCTGTATATATAGTCTACTTTGTGTAGGTTTTCTGAGTCATTAATTGCCAGCCAACTATGATGTTTTTCATGTCGATTTGACAGGCGGCTGGCTACTGTAAAAACACCGAATGATTAAAAATTGCTCCTGTAAACATTCTGTAATTTGTTACCTTGATCATCAGCTCTTTTTTATTCACAGAATAAAAAAAAATTGGGATGGGTTTGACCGAATATATGACGCCGGCTACTTATACTCTTCATGAACAATCGGTGTATTGCGCATATTAAAAAAATCACCTTCTCTGTTTTAGCACAGCACTCCAAGGTTAGACATAGTTTTCTAGGTTTATACTCAATAATTGATTGATATGTGAGGTTTAACGTCCCAAAACCATCATTTCATTATGAGAGATGCCGTAGTGAAGGGCTCCGGAAATTTCGACCACCTGGGGTTCTTTGACGTGCAACCAAATCTGAGCACATGGGCTTACAGCATTCGCCTTCATCGAAAATGAAGCCGCCGCAGCAGGGATTCGATCCTGCGACCTGCGGGTCAACAGCCGGGTACCTTAAGCACAAGACCACCGCGGCGGAACTTGTATGAAGATTGATATCAGTGATTAGGCAAGGTACATGATACAGAATGGGAATAATGTCATAAAACAACAACGAAAATAATCCTTACAAGACGCAGAATACATTTGATGGCATTTAACGTGTGGCAAGAAACTGCAATTTCAGGCATTGCCAGTGTGAGCTAGTAGTAAAGTTGCCTTGCAACGAGGCGATCCATATCATCCCGTGATTTTTGAAACGCATCTCGATATTCGGGATGGTGTAAAAATTATAGTCAAGCACCTAAAAGGAATCCAACCAACTGCTGTTGGAGAAAAAGTTTCGACACCAAATAGATATAATCAATCGCAGCACAAGTACAATTTCGGTTACAACTGTTAAAGCGATTGTTTCGGCCAATGGGACTTGCAGAGCTCCTTATCGCTGCCTTCGGGGATGAACCAGAAAAGTCAACTTCTCGTTCGCGGCGCATACAAAATCAGCCCCGTCAGAAAGCAGCTTCAATCAACTCCACGCGGTCATGCGTAAAGGCATCGTGCAATTTCAGCCGCAACACAATATGTGCACCAGCCGATCAGCTCTCGGAAATGGATCGCTCAGCCACACAAACAATGTTCACTAGCTGTGCAACTTTCGCAGTGGCTCCCAAATATTTTGAACACTGCATGACGGAATAACGGGCTTATGACGCCCCTGATGACGTGCCTTAGGAAGCATTTAGCTCTTCCACGTTGTTACAGTTGTTTAACTTTGTCGTCTGAAAAGCTAAGCTTTATTCAACAGAGCCCATCCATTCTCCTTGTGCTGCTTGAAATGTGTACAGCTGTGAATGCAAGCAGTAAAGTCTTCCTTCTGGCGAGGATAATTTTTCAAGAGCTGAAGTGATCTTCCAATCAAGATCTCGAGATAAAAGGTCTAGTGGACGTGAACTGCATATTGAACCACCTTAAAGTATAGAAATTCTAGCTCTAGTGAATTCACATTGTACACGAGCATTTTGCGCTTTCAGAAGCCAGTATGCCTTGTGAAGTTTCAGAAAATAAAAAGAAATGCAGAAAAATTTGGGATATAAGTTTACTTCTCTAGTTACACACGTGCCGTCTGTTCTGTAGAAGCCGTCTTGTTGAAAACCAAGGTATGGGCTACTAAATTCCAGCGTTGGTTTTTCGGAGTGTGGTGTCGAGTGTGATTCGGCCCATCAAGATTTCCGGGTACAGCATGTGTACATCCGCGTTATCACTGAAATGTATTTGCTGAACTTTCAAAGACAGTGCCGCCACCGACTTAATGATGACGAATTACGTGGAGCTTGCCATGATTTTCGTAACTAATTCGCGCCTGGTACTAAACGCTTAAGTGTATAGCGCCTATCACAACACTGCCAAGCACGCGAGGTGATGGCGCAGATTCGCCAACGCAAAAAGAGAGCATAAGACGCGCATTTCGTTATTAAGACGTAGCTCATCCCTTTCTTTCCGTCAGCGTCTAATTTGGGCGAAGCATCAGTGCGTGACGCCTGCACGGGAGCGCACTTATGCTCGAGGGTCACGACTGTGAAATTCGACCTAGCCACAATCGACGCGCGTGCTGCGGCCAGCCAAACCGTTGCTAGTCAACCGCTGCTCAAGAATGGATCCTTCTCGGTCGGCCTTCCGAGTAATAGAAACCCTCCTGGCAGGTGCCAAAGAGCCTCGGGGTTAAGGCGCCGCCTCCTCGCCTCAACAGTCCCCATCGACGCAGTTATCTAATCAGTCATACAAGCTGCAACCGGTCGCGAAGGCCTCTAATTAAATGACAGAGTGGCCCGGAGAATGAAGCTGTACGCGAGGAAACTGCCAAAGAAAGGCGGGGCGCCGCGCATAGCGGTTATATTGACGCATCGGTGTCCCGACAGCGCAACAGCCACGGCAAAGGGTCTGCATGCATGCCGCCGAGTGCCACTCGTTCAGCACACTCATCCATCAACGATCCTGCCTATTGACCATGGTCGAGTGCGGCACCCGCAACAAGGTGTATCCTGTTTAACGGCGTCAAAGGAGCTTGATAGATGATTACTCGGAGAAAACATTCTACATCGCATCGATCGTGGCCGGCGTTCTCCGCGGCCCCGTCGGCGAGCGCGCGCCAGCTGCCGCGGCACCGGTGCGCGCACCGTAATCAGGCTGGCCCCTACGGCGTCGCCGCCTGCATTCAGCCTAATCAAGAAGGCCGCCTAAACGCCAGCCGCCCGACCGGCCTTGGCGGACGGAGCTGCGGCGACTCTATATGCGCGACGGATTGAGAAGGATGAGCGAAACATTATTATCACGATAGCTGCGAACAAACCCGTCGGCGGACCTCGCGTCCCACTTCGCCCCGTCTTCCCCACGCCGTGTACGACAATCTGCGGCCAAGGCTTGCCACGGGTGCCCTGCAGCGGCTGCAAATTACAACAGCACCCAAAAAACTGCACCAGGGCCTTCTTTTTTTGCACAGTGTAAACTTGCCGAGCTCACACTGTTTACGGCACGCGAAACAAAGCGCGTCCTGTAAGATTTGGATCATGTAGGTGATTACTCTGAGCTTAAAAATAAGACCTTCTAGGCAGCATTCACCAACTGAGGAGAGAGCTGACAAGCAGCAAGAACAACAGAGCTAAAACAATGATCTCTGGATGCCGGCAGTAGTCTAGAAGTCTGCTAAATGCAACCAACTTCTATACATATATTTTTCATCGATTACTAATCATCATCATCATCGTCATCATCATCGTCATCATTATCATCATCATCCTGACTAATCCCACGATAGGACAAAGGCCTCTCCCATGATCCCCCTGTCAACCTGGTCTTGTGCCTTTTGTTGCCACGGTATACCTGCGAACGTTTAAATCGCATCGGACCACCTAACTTTATGTCTTCCCTTCGTGCGTTTGCCTTTTCTGAGAATCTATTCAGTCACCCTTAAAGGTGCTACGGGTGGCGCCCATGTCCATTACTTCCTCTTGATTGCAACTATAATATCCCTAACCCCAGTTGGTTCTCTGACCCACTCTGCTCCCTTCTTGCCTCTTATGGTTACACCTATCAATTTCCTTTCCATCGCTCGCTGCGTAGTCCTCAATTTAAGCTGAACCCTCTTTGTAAGACTCTAGCTTTCTGCTCCGTAGATGAGTACCAGCAAGATGCAGCTGTTATATACCTTCTTCTTGAGGGTTAGTGGCAGATTGCCGTTCATGATTTGAGAACGCTTGCTGAATTTGATCCCCTCCATCCTTATTCTTCTAGTTATTTCCCTCTCACGGTTCGGCTACACGGTTACTACCTGTGCTAAGTAGACATACTCTTTAACAACTTCCAGCATCTCTCCACCTGTCGCAAAATGCTGTTTTCTCCCCGAGACTGTTGCATTTTACTTTAGTTTTGTGCGTATTAATTTTCAGACCTACTGTTCTGCTTTCCGTGTCCAGTTCAGTAATCGTGAGCTGTAATTCGTCCCCTGAGTTACTCATGAAGGTAATGTCATCAGTGAATCGCAGGTTACTAACATACTCTCCAATAACTCTTTTCCCTAACTCTTTCCAATCTAGTGCCCTAAAAGCCTCCTGTAAACACGCGGTGAATATCAGTGGAGAAATCGTCTCTCCCTGTCTTGCACCGTTATTTATTGGGATTCTGTTGCTTTCTTTATGGAGAACTTTTTAGGCTATAGATACACTGGAAAATTCTTCCAGCATGCTTTTGTAGGGTTGTTCGATGACCTAATTCTGTATAGTGCCTGTAGTACTGCTAATGTCCTGACTGAGTCAAACACTTTCTCGCAGTCTATAAAAGCTATGCATAGGAGTTGGTTGTATTCCGTGCATTTCTCTATTACCTGATTCATAGTATGAATATTGTCCATTGTGGAGTATCCTGTATGAAATCCTGATGGGTTCTTTGGTTGATTGAACTGTAATGTCGCCTTAATTATATTAGCAATTATTTTGTAAACAGTTTGTAGGGAACGGACAGTTAGCTGGTCGGCCTTTAATTTTTCAATTCCTTGACGCCTCTTTTTTTTATGGATTAAGAGGATGCTGGCGTTCTTCCAACATTCTGCTACCCTTCCTGTGAAGAGACACTTCGTATATAAGGTGGCTAAATTTTCTAACACGATTTCTCCGCCATCTTTCAGGAGGTTCGTTGTTGCCTTGTCCTCATTAGCGGCTTTGCCTCTTTGCCTTCCTTCTAGGGCTTTCCTTACTTCCCCTGTCGTTACTAACAGGATGTCGAATTCCTCTGGACTGTTAATGTTTCTCACGATATCATCCTGGTTGTTTTGGCCCCTTTACAGCCCTCTTGAAAACTCCTCCACCACCTGGATGATCCTATCATAATTGGTTATAACATTGCCTTTCTTGTTCCTCAACGCATACACTCAATTTTTGCCTATTTGTAAGTCGGCCTTTGCAGCTTTTAGGCTTCAGCTGCTTTTTACAACCTGCTTAGTTATCTTCATGTTATATCTGCTGAAGTCTCTTACCTTACGCCTATTGATCAACTTCTAAAGTTCCACTAGCACTATTTTGTCAGTTGCGTTTGACACTTTTATGGTTTGTCGTCTCTTAATAAGATTTTTTGATTTGATGATTGATATGTGGGGTTTAACGTCCCAAAACCACTATATGATTATGAGAGACGCCGTAGTGGAGGGTTCCGGAAATTTCGACCACCTAGGGTTCTTTAACGTGCACCCAAATCTGAGCACAAGGGCCTACAACATTTCCGCCTCCATCGGAAATGCAGCCGCCGCAGCCGGGATTTGAACCCGCGCCCTGCGGGTCAGCAGCCGAGTACCTTAGCCACTAGACCACCGCGGCGGGACAAGATTTTTTTTTTGTCTCCCGGGATAGTTTGCCAGTGTTATGTCTGGTGACTGTACCTCTGACTTCCACTGCAAGATCTTTGATGATAATAGTAATATTATAGTTCATTGTGTTAACGGTAATGCTGGTTACCTCGTTTAGAGCTGCGAATCTATTCTGAAGCGAAAATCTGAATTCCTGTACTTTCCCTCTCACTGCTAGCTCAATAATTGGCTTCTTGCGTATAAGTTTATGCCTTTGCATTTTTTTAATCTAGGTCTGATCTTGTTAGCCCGTTTTATGTAAAAAGTATTCAAGATCCGTAAATTAGAACGTTTTGCGAGCCCTACTAGAAACTCCAATCTGGCCTTTCTAGAGTCGATGCCATGTTCCTCAGCTGCATGGTCTCCAGCCTGTTTCTTGCCCACTTTTATGGGCATTAAAGTCGCCCATAAGAATAGTATATTGTGACTTTATTAATGGCTGACTCTCTGCCTTCATAGAAGCGTTCAACTAAATGATCAGCGTGGCTCGATATAGGCACGTAGGCCTGTATCACCTTCATCTTGTACCTTTTGTAAAAGGGGTATGGCACCCAATTTTCATTTATAACCTGTGTTGTACGTCTGGGTTGATTCTTGTACGTTCACAGACAAGCTGGTGAAATTTTAGTGAGTTTGGTCGAGCCGTTAACTTATAAACGAGTACATTTATAGACGAGCGAATGGCCTGAGAGTCGGGCGACACTGGTGCGATCGCTAGCCGTGACGTCATGAACCACTTGCTGGGCGAGCTGCTGCACAATCTGCATTGCGGAGGACGATCGTGTTCCGTCAGCTGTGCTTGCAATCGAACTTTATCTGCGTTGTTCAACTTGTCACTGGAACCAAATGACTTCCACGGGTTGAAACGATGCCACCGCGTCACCCATGTAGCTTTGGTACGGGAAGCAAGATAGATAGATATGTGGGGTTTAACGTCCCAAAACCACCATAGGATTATGAGAGACGCCGTAGTGGAGGGCTCCGGAAATTTCGACCACCGGGGGTTCTTTAACCTGCACCCAAATCTGAGCACACGGGCCTATATCATTTCCGCCTCCATCGGAAATGGGTACTTGAAGCAAGCAATTTCGCAGGTCAAAACGTGCCCTGTGAATCGGCAGTGCATATGCCGTTTGCCATACGAATAAATATTTGTTGAAACTCCTCGCAGGTAGTGCCATGGTTCAGTGTAATTTTTTTTAACAGAAACCGAATGCAATGGACTGAGTTTAAGCAAAGATTCGGCCAAAATATATATTGATATATAGCGCCACACTGACATGCCGTTCGCTTCGGCTTATAATTACATATGCCTCACGCAACAACCGATGAAAAAAAAAACAATGGTTCCAATGTGCAGCATTGCTACGACCACTTATTTATCATGTACAGCACCGAAAGTCGTGCATGCACGTATGCTATCCAACGAAAATCTGCATGTTTTGCCAATTCCACGGCGCTAACAACAATTGCTCGCGAATGCAGCATCGATGAACTCCCGTATCCCAAGCTCGCTTTTCAACCTGACACGCTTGAAATAAAGCTACTTAAAATTGTAGAATGCCGTCTCTAACACCTGCCACAACAGTGAAGTCGTGGAACAAAAAGAAATTATAATAGAGAAATTTGAATGCGAGGAAATGGTGCTGGGTATATTTCTAGATTTTTCAAAGGCATTCAGCCTTGCTAACCATAGTATTTTGTTGAGAAAGTTGGAAACTTATGGCATTAGTGGCATAGTACATTCACCATTTTATCATATTTGAAACATAGAAGTCAATTTGTAATTGTTGCGGGAGAAAGATCCGATGAAAAACTAGTCAGATGTGGTGTTCCCCAGGGAAGTATCCTAGGACCATTTTTATTTTTACTTTATAGTAACGAAATTCCGACGATCGATGATACAGCCGAATTCAGTATATACACAGATGACACGATTTTTTAGGGAACTCAGAAACACACTTAATTATCAGAGGTAACGAACCGCTAACAAAAATAAATTACTGGACGACTCAAAACGCTCAAAAAATCAGTGGTTTGCAAAATCGAAACTAAGGCAATGTTGTTTCGACCTTAGTACAAGAACGTTCAACTAGCACCAATACCGTAAAATAATGCGGAAATTGAGTTTGTACCATCAAGAAAACCTTCAGGCGTCTATTTCAATGAGCACATGACATGGGATGACCACATAAATAACCTAATTAGCAAACTGTCCAGTACAATAGGTGTGATGCACTGTCTCTCTTTTGAATGCCCTATAAGCATCAACATGTTCTTGTATAAGGCTCTGTTCGTACCAATACTTAATTACGGATTCCTGATTTGGGGTACTGCTACAAAATGAAAGATTGACAAGCTCGCAGTTTTACAAAAACACGTGATTCGATTAAGGTTTTATACCTCTCACACACCAGTGATCTCTTTATAAGACACAAAATGGTCCCGGTAAAGTCAATCTTTAACTACAATCTATGTCGGCAGTATAAATGTAGATGAATGAAAAAAGCTGGTACTCTACAAACACTAGCAGGATTACAGGACACCCCAATGAAGTATAATTAACGCAAACCTGGAGAATGACAATCTAAAAAACGCCGCACTAACTACGGTCAACAAATGCTTCGGTTCGCGCTACCAGCTTTGTTAAATAGAATCAGTAAAAAACAGCTTTTTAACATTCCGCAAACCTCAATTAAAGAACTACGGAGACTTTTCACCACAATATCCTTATGATAAGCATGCCTTATAAACAACGCCGTCTATTTATTTGTCATTTGTGACTGTTTTTCAAGGGAAATAATTTATTTCCTTTTTATGTTTGCGTATATGTCTAAGGAAGTACGTTACTTTTTTTGCATGAAGGATATTCATGTACAATATATTATGTGTGGCCCCGCCGCGGTGATCTAGTGGCTAAGGTACTCGGCTGCTGACCCGCAGGTCGCGGGTTCAAATCCCGGCTGCGGCGGCTGCCTTTCCGATGGTGTCATAGGCCCATGTGCTCAAATTTGGGTTCCCTTTAAAGAACCCCAGGTGGTTGAAATTTCCGTAGCCCTCCACTACAGCGTGTCTCATAATCATATGGTGGTTTTGGGACGTTAAACCCCACATATTATTCAACTATTCAATCAAAATATTATGTGTGCATTTCATTTTCTGTTTTTTTTTTTGTTCGTTACCACCTTTTACGCAGTAACACGTGCAGGGTAGCCAGGCCATTCTTAAGCTGATTGTATCAGCTTTTTCCCCTCCTGGTCTCCAAGAGCATTTTGTTGTAAATAAATAAATAAATAAATAAATAAATAAATAAATAAATAAATAAGGAACAAAAACTAGTAACAGGGGACTACGAGAAAAAAAATATTGCAGACGAACATAAGGATCGAACGCATTACAGCAGGAATGACCAAGTTTTTACTGGCAGCTTACCGCTATCATTCAAAATAAAACTTTGCTATTATTGCATTCTTGTGCTAGCCAAATAGGTGGCAGCAACCTGGACGTTGTGGAGAAGTTAAGCACTGCAGAACCAGCGATGGAACGAAAATTGTTCGGCTTAGCCTTAAGAAATAAGAAGACATGCAGTGGCAAACTAGAGTATGCGAGAGAAGCCATGTGTGAGCTCACTTTTAAAAGAAAAGATGAACGTGTAATGTAATTTGTACATTACTTGTTCGATGACCCCTTAGAGCAACAGAGTGAGTGCCCTAGGACGAAAGCACCATTACAGAATGGCGTGATGAAGTTAAGCATTTCACAGGCTGAAAAGGGGGACAGCTCACACACACACACACACACACACACACACACACACACACACACACACACACACACAACACACACACACACACACACACACACACACACACACACACACACACACACACACACACACACACACACACACACACCACACACACACACACACACACACGCGCGCGCGCGCGCGCGCGTGCGCGTATGCAGTTAAGTCATATATAAACCTTCACTCACGTACAGTCATCCCAATATTTAGCTATCATTAGTTAGCTATCATGCATGAGTGTCAGTTTTTTCTTCTATCTTTGCCATACGGTTGAATTAAGTTTCAGATGAATTGAGGAGAAATGTATTCCGACAAAGCACATGTCCTCGAAGGACATTTTTGCAACTTCATTCCATAATATGGCGCTGACAGACAAAAAAAAGCGGCCACTGCGCGCAATAGCTAATGTTTTGGCCGACAGTACGTCCGAGTGCACTTTTACAATAGACAAATGTCTGTGGAAACTATTCCTGCATGTCATCGAGAAAGGACATCAGAGCTGAAGGCGATGAAGGCACTACTGAGTTTTTTTTTTAAGAAAAACAGAATAGGGCAGGCGGCTGTGACAGTGATGCGGCGTACTAAGCGAGAGTGATGGATTACACTGCAAGGAAGTTTCAGTCATAAGTACTTGTCCGATACAGCCACCCAAGACTCAAGCAGAACGAATAGCATGGCCACAGCAACTCATTGATCTGCCGGTGAACCATGGACGTGAGGTCATCGAAAGCAAAATAAAAATGGTGATGCCTGGAGAAATGAAGATAACAACCATGAAATAGTGGAAAGCATGCCGATGTCAATGGTCACCACGAAGCGACCGTTGAATTGGGACATGTGGACAGGAACATATATATCTGAGAGAGAGAAAAGACTTTATTTAATTTCCAGTGGAGACTATTATCCCCGCTTGGCAAGGGGGGATAGATATCTGAACTATGCTAAATATGGCAGTCAATGAGAACCACATCTGGATGCTGGATAAATTAGTAAACATAGGCCAAGACTACATGTTTTTGAAACCAGGCGATGGGCCTAATATATAAACGCAAATATCTCTGAATCGGCCAACTCATAGTGCAAAATGAAGGAAGCAGCTTCAGGGACAGTCTTACAACTGTTTTAATGATATAATATAACAACTTTTTAAACTAACATAGCCTACACTTTTGTCGTATTAAGATTCTCGTCAAGCCCATGCTTGTATTAATTACTAATAGTTCCATTACTTAAAGTGCATGCAGTCTGTAAACTGAATAGAATAACTGAGGTGGGCTTCTCCCCAAAAGAACGCTTATTGAGGAGAAGGTTGTTATGACGAACCCTTTTTGGAAGCCACGCCCGAATTGAATCACGCATAAACAGCCGCTAAGACACTTTCCTGTGCAGCTGGCAGCCTCTCTGCAACAGACCTTTTGTGTACGAGTTCAAACTGTAACACTGTGACATTGCAGTGGTGATCTGTGTTCCCGCACAGCCAACCATGAAAAGAACCTGGCTAACTGGTGTACATCCCTGAGTAGCAAAGAAAACAATTCAAGAAACCACAAGTACCCGCAGTGCAAAACTTCAGGGGTAGTTGGAAACCTGAAGCGATAAAAATATTTCAACTAGGGGTGTCGCAGCAGGCGTTTCAACAAGTGTTCTTGTCTTCGTCAAGGTAGCAACTGCCTTCCTTAGCACGGTCTGTGTGCACGCCTTGATCCCTCTCCGTCAACCACAGGGGGAAGAAAGAGAGAATAAAGAAAGTGTACTTGACAACGAGAAGTCACTATGCGGAAACGTTGGCTCCAGTGATATACCCTGTTCAAGGATGTTTCAATTATGAGCAATATCTCTATAGAGATGACCATCCTTGTTAACTGGAAACAAAATATAGAGTTAGGAGGTGAAGTCTCAGCACGAAACGGGAACAAGATGGGAAGCATTCAGTTACAAATCTCAAAGCACTGTTTATGGAGGTTGCTGAGCATTATTTGGCGCATCACTGGTACAGCCCCAACGAATGTCAAGGACGCGTGACATTTTTGGGCTCTTCTGTCAGTTGCGCTTACTGTTGTGTGCGTGAATATTTGAGCCCATTTTTTAAAGAGCTTGACACGGCCCCACATCCCAGTGTGCTTTTCAGCGAAAAATTGAAGTATGAGGGTCGATTGTACCGATACATACACGAAAAAGGGACTGTAAAAATATTTCAGTGCAAAATGAGCCCTAGGAGTCACCGGATACATACTCCTCCTACCGCCAGCGACCATCATTTTTTCATGGATTGTGTGACGTAAAGTGCTTCATGGAGCAAAGTCGTCGTCTTCTACGAAAGCTTCAACAGCTGCAAATATTTCAATATTAACGTCAAGCTGAAGAAAGCTGAAATAGCTCCACCGCGGAACAAAATTTTTCACCTGAATGCAGACACTCGCAAAGCAAACCGCTTGTTAAGTTACGTATCGCGAGTGCGCCAGCGTTGTGTGACTCTCGGGAAACTCGCATGTTTATAAAACTATTCAAGTATGAATTGATTGCTCGACCACATGCGTTAAAATTTCGCCAGCATGCTACTAAACGCAGAATGATTAAACCGGGCACATGATATAGATTATGGTCGAGAGTTTGTTGTTACATCATTATATGTGATATTGAAAAATCAATACTTTAAAATATCTTGCTTTAATTATCAAATAACAATGCTCAGCCCTGCTTTATAACGAGTTATGTCAAACTTTCATCACTAGAGGTAATAGTAGAAAATACCTTCTTCAAGTCGGCTAACCTCGGCGAATCACACTGCACTCCGTTAGTATCTCGTTAAAGGGGTGGCTCTTAACATGTGAAATAATTTATTCCGGCTGAAAACAGTGTACAAGAGCACCGTTTCATTGTTAGGGTGGCTAAATCACACATTTAGGATGAGACACAGGATGAAGTAGCATGTTCTGCTTACAGCGGATGCACAAATGCGTACAGCGAGCGGGTAAACAAGGCACCCAAACAGAGGACCATAGATGACAGATCTCGACAACTCTATTCGCGTTTCCGGGTGTTACTGTATTCGCCGGCAGAGGGAGATACTCAGCCGCAACACGCACCACGAAAAGTAAAAGAAAAAAAGTGAGAAGAGTCCAGTAGGGAAGTCTCGTCGTCTGCGGGGCACATTTTCTCGGGTGTGCATTTATATCTGATAATGTCGAGCCATTACCGAGACTACAAAGGCCGGGACTTTGCGGAAGCCCGCGTGGCTTTGCGCAACACTGGCGCGCCGCTAAACGAGGCGATCGATTTCCAGTGCCGCCACTCACGAGCGGCGCACGACTCGCAGTCGGTGCCAAACCTGGCCGTCGTGAAAACAAGCAGCGGCGAGGCGGCAAGGTACTTTCGGCGACCGGGATGGAAACAGCCTCGCAGGGTCATCCATCCGCAATTAGCTGCCATCGGCGCGCTTATCGCGGCCGCCATCGGCGCTACCACCGTCCGGCCAGGTCCACTTAATCAACTTAACAAGTAATTTGGCCGTCGTGGGCCGGCCTGCTCGCACCTCCCGCTGCTCGCTCTCTTTTTTTGGACTTTCCGGCTTGGCCTGTCGTCTAATTGCTCTCTTTCTCGCCACTTTTCATTTTCTGGCGCACCTGTCAGCTTATATACGTGGAGCAACAACGCGCCGAAGTGGCAAAAACGGGCGGGACGCCGCGCCCTCGCAGTGTTGGCGCGCTTCAACAGGCGGGTGCGCACCTGACGCCTTGCATATGAAATCCTCAGACGCCCTGGTCTCAGCGCTTTGGCCGGTTCTTGTGGAATTCCTTTTATCTCACGTGAAGGCACCGTAAAAGATTGCTTGTACTGGCTAAACTGCTTACAACGCTTACCTCGCAGGCCGGTTTTTCTAACTTAGAATGCCACGCCACAAATAAAAATTTCTGGTTTGAAGGAAAGCCTGGACTGAAGGAAAATGTGTTTGAAAACACTGAAAATGCCTTGTTTTCACCGTAAAGCGTTGAACATTGCGGTAGCAATGTATGAAGTGCTAGAACAATATGCGCGAAAAGATCACAAAAATGAATACGAAACAAAAAACGAGCAAGACAGTGTTTATGAATTTCACCCGTTCGTCTGAAGAAAAAAAAATACATTTCAATGTTTCGCCCCATTACGTGGCTTTCATTAGGCGAAAGCCTTGGATGATGCATCAAATTCAAAGATTACTCATTGGTGGCGTCGGCATTCCGCGTTGGTGGTGTCAACACGAGAGATGCAAAAAAATTATTAACACATGACGATGTCGTCATATGACGTTACAGATTGCTGGAATTCGTGACACTTTTACGGCGCCACTATGACGTCATAATGACGCCAATTAACGTCATGTCACATGATGTTATCAGTGACATCGTTACTTGCTAAAAGGACCGCCGATCACGGAGGCAGAAAGCTTGCGATGTCTCTGAATCAGGAGGCCGTCCAAGACCACGTCAGATATAGAAAATTTTCCGAGTGGGGCGGGGGAGGATCGATAGATCGAACGAGAAGAAAATACATCGAATGAAAAGGTGGTTTTTGCCTTGGAGTTGTCTTACACGAATCCATATGGGAACCAGTGAGTCTTTTAGGGGCGAAGCTCCTTAAGGCGTGGGATGTGCGTCTCCTGTATGTAGCCACCTCTCGTTTAGTTCTTGCAGTGTTCACTGAATGGCGGTACCGTCCTCTGTATTTAGCCACCTCTCGTTTAGTTCTTGCAGTGTTCACTAGATGGCAGTACTTGTAGCTGATGATGAAAAGAGGCAACATGTTATAAACTAGACGGCGGTACTTGTAGTTGATGATGAAAGATGCGAGATGTTATAAAATAGGAATTATGTCACATATTGTGCGTGTCATTGGTGGAAGGCAGTCGTTCGATTTAGTGCGGCGACGTGCGCTAGGGGGAGCGTTGTAATAACATCAACTGGGCAAAATGTATGGAGGATTCATTGTTTACGAGGTTTCCCTCCGGAGCTTCGCCCACTCATCATCATTCACTTCGTAGATATGGCGGCACTTTTTTGTAACTATGCGGACAAGCTCATCTGTGTGCTTTCCATAAATGAATTGAAGTTGCTTTTCAAGGTAATGCCAAACTTTGAGGCCTGATAACGTTTAGAAAAGTGAGATTCTTTTATTGTTCAGTATTCCACAAACCAACCCGCCATTGTGGTCTAGTGGCTAAGGCAGTCGGCCACTGACCCACAGGAGTCACGGGATCGAATCCCGGCGGCGGCGGCCACATTTTCGATAAAGACGAAAATTCCTGAGCCCCGTGTGCTTAGATTTAGGTACACGTTAAAGAACTCCAGGTGGTCGAAATTTCCGGAGCCCTCCACCACGTTGTTTCTCATAATCATGCGGTGGTTGTGGGACGTTAAACCCCCACAATTATTATTATTTCCGCAAGTTGGCCCACAACTGTGCAAATGATTTGGAGTTTTAGGGAGAAAAATAACGAGGAAGGTAAAAATAATGAATATTTTACGTATCAGAAAGGCAGACTTATGTTGAAGTGATTATCATTATCATGTAGCAGCTTCGTATTTAAAGTGCAATGTTGTTTGCTGAAACCTGGTGACATAGTGCAATAGAGGGAAAAATAAAAATTTATTTATAAACAGTGTTCCGAGCGAGGCCAGGTATCACCCCAAGGTGGGACAGTTCCCTAGTCCAGGAACCCTCTGGCTTCGACTGCCCTCTTGGCCCTGGCGACGAGTTGTCGCTGGTATTCCAGATCATCGAGGACGAGCTTGGCCTCCTACGTTTCCATTATGTGGTCGTCGTTCATTCTTGGTGTTTGGTCTCTCACCAGTTGCATGTCGTGGTTTGCATGGCACTGGCATTCCAGGAGCAAGTGTGCCAGGGTGTCCGGTACGCTGCAGAGCGAGCACATGTAGCCATGTGTCATTGGGTGTAGAGGCGGTGCATTAATAGGCCATATATGTAAGCGTTTATTTGCATGCGTCTGAAGATCAGGCTTTCTTCTTTGGTTAGTTTCGGATTGGGTGGAGGGTAAATTTGTCAGGAAAAAACAAAAACAAGCATAATCTCCTCTGGGAGTCATGGCGATGCTCTATAAGCGTAGATTTTTATTGCAGGCTGCATCGATCCCTAGAACGTTGGTTTCGGGTGGAATTGGCATGACGTCTTATATATTCTTTTCAGCCTCTTCAGCGTCTCGAACGGCACGATGAAGATTGGCTTGCCATGCGGGTCACGCGCATCCTGCGACCCCTAAAACGCGTGTTTGGTATCCGATTCCCGCAAAAGTCCATGAAAGTTGCGCGACGTGCCCTATCCTCCAAGTCGGCGTTACGTCTTATCCTGCAGAGGGTTTCCATTCTAGTACCGCGAAACTGAACGTGGTCTTCCTAAAAAGTGTTCTCCTCTGACAACTGATTTACACCAAGGAAACAATATATACTATCGTTCAGATATGGTCACTTTTTTCAAGCAAAAGTGTGGAGCTCAGTTGTTCAGACACCTGCATGCGGGGCGAGGGGTCGAGAGTTCAAGACCACTTCGGCCGAAGAAATTTATTTTGTTTTAGTTATTTACTCTTTAACGGCGATGATGCTTTAACGTGACAGAGGGTGGACTAACCGGCAGTTTTCCCGTTGAGTCGAATTGAAAGTGCTTGTAAATTTTATAGCACTTTTTATTGTTACCTGTAGCCCATTGGACGCATTTTCATCTTAGCTATAACAGCCTTCCCCATAATGTTGTCGCTACCTCACATCTTTCATCTGACTACATATAGTGTAGAGAGTGAATTCACAACAAAGTTTTCTTTCATGAGTGCCATTCGACGACCGACACTTTGCTAATGATATGTCAAACTTTATATAGTATTCACTAAAGCGCTTTCTTAGGAACAATCACTCTAGCGTGACGATTCTCCATTACACGAACCTTCTTACGTTAATGCTCATCGCAAAAACTCCAGCCAATGACGACGTTAGACATATAATTAACGACCATGGTTAGCCAATGAGAGCCCTTACGAACAAAGAAAAGCTTTTCGACTTAAGCCTGTGTTTGCCCACTCATCTGAGCACAGCCGCGGCACGCCAAACGGTGCTTTCTTGCGTCGTATTTCAGTCGTCACCAATAATATGCTCCGCCACAGCCCCTTCTCAGTCCTGACTTGTCGCATTTGCCATAGACGGAAGTGCACCGGCACACGCGCTTGATGGTATTCATGAATGGGAAAGGGGGTGGGGGGTCAGTCTAACCTGCGACTATCGACTGCGCTTCTCATCTCGCGTCGATACCCGTGCCTGAGTCGTTTCTTGGACTGATTTTTTTTCGCGGCCGCATCACAATAGGACCACGGTGCACAAAGATGCATCGATTGCGGGCACAGGCGCACAGCACTCGTGTGTTCGTCGCGGCGCCAATCGCTGGCACACGCTGCATGGTGCGCACGCGAAGGAGCCATCCACGCGAGGCGCGCATAGATGCTGCATCGTCATCGAAGGGCGGCGAGAAGAAAGTACGACGGCGCATACGCGCGGCTTTGAGGAAACGCCATCCTAAGTCACGAACTGCAATATGGGTCAAACACGCAGCACGAACCGCCTTTCTGAGCGGCTGATTGGGCGCATGGAGTAACTGCGAAATCTATAGCGCTCCTGCTGCATTTATGTATACACGCGGTTTGTGCGGCGTTTTTCAATCACGCAGAATGCGAACTCGCACACCGCAGCGGTGGATACGCATGCAGGTATATATACGCGATGAAAGCATTTGTTTTGCGAACGCTGTTCTCGTATACACTTAGCGGCAGAGTGTATATAGTTCGCACGCTACTGCTTCGTGTCCGTTTGGCGACGGGGACCGTTCGCCGCATAAGTAACTCTGCCTTTCCTTATTCTTCATGGCAAACACTTTCAACGCAAAAGTGTGGCTTTTGAGACACGAATGTTTGATGCGACGTCAGATATAAAGCACGTCGAAAGAGACAGGTTCCTTTCATTGCTATAGTTTCTTCAAGGCATTTATCGCACGGCTTACTGGACATTATGACATCGAGTATTTGTTTGCCGAACGAACATTCACAGCAGATGATAACAATAACTTGTTTGTGGAATGAAATTCACAACCAATCATTGCTGTTCTGCATGTAATATATTCGAAATTCTTGTTCGATACGTGGGGTTTAACGTCCCAAAATCACCATATGGTTATGACGGACGCCGTAGTGAAGAGCTCCGGAAATATTGACCACTTGGGGTTCTTTCATGTGCACCCAAATCTGAGCACACGTGAATAAAGCACTTTCGCCTCCATCGAAAATGCAGCCGCCACAGCCGGGATTTGATCCCGCGACTTGCAGGTCAGAAGCCGAGTACCTTAGCCACTACCCTATATACTGCGGTGAGGCAATTGGAATCCCTACAATTATTTTGACAGTCAGCTGGTGTGAAGCAATTAAAAAAATCAACTCTACCAATCTGTTAAAACTTCAACAACGCATCATATTATAAATGACAGGGTGCGGAAGCCTAAAAGAAACGACCTTTCGCCATGAAAAATTGATTGAGAGAACAGGACTCATACATAATTATATGGCTACAGGTATACTGTTCAAGAAAAAAGGAAAAAGATATATGTGCAAAAATGGTTAGAAATGTAAATTAAAAAATGTAAAATATCGTGTAGTGGAGAGAAGTTTGCGCGCAGAAATATACAGATACTGAAGCGGAGGGGCTTACATAAGGTAATTCAGTGATCTTAGTGTTCACGCAACGCGAAAAATGTTCGCACTGGAACTTAGCGTTGCAAAACGCTTGTTGTCCGCCTCCATGGAACAGTGGTTATAGGGTGCCCAGCTGCTGAATTGAAGGTCACGGGTGCGATCTCGGCCGTGGCAGTCGCATTTCGATGGAGGCCAAGTGTTAGAGCCCCGTGTATCGTGCGATGTCAGTGCACGTGAAAGAACACCAGATGGTCGAAATTTCCGGAGCCCTCCACTACGGCGTCTCTCATAGTCATAACGTGGTTTTGGGGAACAAAAACCCAGATAATATTACAAAAAATGCGTGTTACAATTTTTCGTTTGTATAAAAGATGTAATAGCCGCGTATAGGCCGTGTTTCATAACACTTTATATCACGTAGTTGCAACAAAAAGACAGTTCCCTCGCCACTTTTATATCCTGATCATGGCGGATAAGTTACGAGTGCGTCTGCAGATGACGCGTGGCTCACGCGATGAAGTGACAAAACGCCTCTCAGCTGAGAATGTCGCTGGAGCCCGATATACGGTACAAGGACTTGTCAATCATGACAGGCGTATTTATCGAAACAATGAATCCAGCGACATAGCATGTTCAACCATTTCATTACTTCAAGCCGCTATGTCCTCCTGGACTTCCGCCTTGACCACGTTATACGAAACACCATACAGGTATACAATAATGCATTCAGCCATTCCCCGTGACTCTTAGGAAACTATAGCAGTTGCTTTACAACTATACTAACAGCAAGGTGTCATAGGTGCAGGCGCCAGCTGCGTGCCATTCAGGCTTAACTTCAGATTGGATAAAATAGAGTGTTAAATTGTATACGACATGATATAAACGCTCCGTATACGCCAGTACTGTAAAGTAATTAAGACCCAGAAATCTGCCTCACGTATGGTATCTATTTGTTATATACATCTTGCCAGGCAATCTAATCGCGTCTTTGCGTATTTACAGAGCACTGATAGATGTCGTAGCTAACTGCAACTCTTAAAGCTCAGTCGGTTCTTCCATTTCGAGCAGCGCCGTCGCACTCATCGCGTATAGTTAAGTACGCTGTGACTGCGTAATTAGCAACCATGTAGGCTGCAGGTATACAAATCACTTCACAGATACATCGCTAAATGCCAGATCTGTTTGGATCCGGCGCACTTACGTTCGTACACCTACATCATTTTGCTTTCAGCCGATTGGGCCCTCACAAATGTGACTGCAAACGAAACTTTAACGACGACCAGGATAACAGGGCACGCCATGGCGCCCACTGGAAGCGCCGGTTGTGCAGATATTTAACCGCCATTATAGGTACGAAGAGCGCACAAATACCCTCAGAGGAAGAAATAAAAGAAAATCGGAAGGAACGTTCGGCTATCAGAGAGCCCTCAGCAGATTTTTAAGCCTCATTATCAACCCCTCTAGCACGTTCGTTCAATCCCCGCTTCCCGCGCATCGTGCGCCTCCCTTCTCGTGTTTCTGCCTCTCTTGTGCTTTCATTACTTGAGCGTTTTTCTTTTACTTCTTGGGCTAACATGACCGGCCCTCCCGCGTACTGTTCTCAAATGGAGCATGCAAAGACATAAACGCTGGCCGAGAATTGGGTTTCATCGACTTCGTTAAAAAAACCCGCGAAGGAAGGCGCAGAGCGAAAGGATTTAAGGCCCGCAGACGAGCGTATTGGATCGCTCAGCACGAACGCGTACGGTCGCTCTGCTTTGGCGAAGGCATGGCGCCGGAGACAGAAAAATTACCAATCAAGAAATGCCCAGAAAGCTCGATAGACGGAAATGCGAAGAGACACGGGAATCAAAGGAACAGCTGCTGCTGCTTTCTTCCAATCGACTGCATGTCCCCCTCAGTTCCGTTCTGCCTCAGTCGCTAAGCGCCATTAAGTAAGAGTAATTTTAACCGTTTCTCCCTCTTATTCGTGTCGAGAGCAATTTTAATGGGATCCTGATTAGGTTTGCTTGGAAGGCATGCGATAATACATCGTCGGGGCCAAGCTGAACGCGATACCCGCCGCGCACATTCAGATGTAAATGCAACGAAGCAGTCAGCCTGCTCGAAGACTAGGCAAACGGCGATTTCTTTCGTAATGACAGGAGACGGAGTGGGTGGGGAAACAAAAGGAGGACTGAAGTTCAAAGCGACAGTGTGCCGACGTGCACGAGCGGCGCCGCTGGGGCTGACGATTACTGCCCAACATTTCGTTAGTTCGTCGTCGTGTATCCATGCGTCACATAACAAATGAGGCCGTAAATAAATGAATTTCAATAAAGTACAGCTCGAACACCTTTTTGGCAGCCCCGGCGCATATAGTGCAAATATTTCATTGACCAGACTTGCAGTCTGAAGCACTCGCGCACGTGCGTGTGCTGTGAGCGATTTCGCTTATTTGTGTCGCGAAGTACACGCGTGTCAGTGACAGCAGCCTATTCTCAGCTGTTTGAAGGCAATGCGCTTTTGCATGCAAACGTTGCATGTGTAATTTAGCGTGCTTACTGTAGCATTTGCATTTCGTACCCGCGAATTGCCGCGAGCTGCATGCTGGGGCAGCAACGCCTTTATAACATTGCAATTACTTATTTCCGCAAATAGAATTTATGCGCAGTATTTCTCGATATAAAGAGTTTTTTACTCATTTTCAGTATTTAACTAATCCTATTTATGGGGAGTGGCTACTCTTACCTTTATTCAGCAGCACACCGCTGCTCAAGTGAATGGCGAAACGCGCGCCAAGGTCAAGTATGACGTACACAAATTAGCGATGGACAGGTAGGCATCCCTCCAAATAAATAATGCTTCTGCACATCTCTTTCGCGAACGTCCGCGTGCAGTTCGGGTCAAGAAATGGTGCAGAATGAACCTCAAAATATTTATTCTTATCGCATGCAGTTACTTTCTAGAAAATGGGGATTTTTATAGCTGGTGCATTATCTACACAGCGGTACAATGGTTGTCTTGGTCGTGGCTCACTGTTACGAATAAATGCTGAAATATGAGAACTGCACTTAATATTCAAAAGAGTGAGCAAATGTCGGCGACATACGCTCTCCTGCTGAGTTCTGCACCTGACTTCTGACTTCTGTACTTGGTGTTCATCATCAAATTACGCAACCACTAATCAAACAGCAACCAACCAATTTTCAAGTTTGATCTTCCTCTGCCTTGCTGCCTTTCTTTTGTTTCTTTTTTGCCATGCCTTCCTAAAATCACCAGTTTAACTTGTTTTGTACAACACGAGCATCAACAATAAGCTGTCGCGGGCGCACCGCGAACACGAAACTTGTCAGCTTGCGCGGTGCTCGCCTCTGATTTTCTTTTTCCTCCCTCCTACACCTGAGCGCGCCGGAGAACATGAGCGGGCGCACGTCTCAATTTTTCTTCGAGCCTCGTGTTACCTTGAAGCAACAAGTTCACGTACTTTTAGGGCATGAACCTCAACTGTCTTAGATAGCGGCCGGGAGTGAGGAACTGTCAATAGCCTGTAGCACGACCTGTATCTTGCTACATTAGGGTATTTTATGGCGACCACCTGCTGTATACGATATGCAGCTCTTCGATGAGGTCCACGTGTTTTTTTCTTCTATTCAACCCAGCTGTGGAAGGAGGAGCAAGGAGGAAAAGGATGGAAAGACAAAAATATAAGCCCGTTCTCAAACCAGCTGACTACCCTGTAGAGAAGAAAGGAGGTAAGTGGTAGTCTTCCCCACCCCCTCGTCTGTGACAAAACTACTTGTGTAGCATGGTTTTCCTACTGTCCTTTGACACAGCTATGAAATCCAGCAATCGTCAAAAGTGTGCAACAAAATGCCAGTGATACCATCCTGGTGGTGTTTTTCTATTCGCATGCTAAAGTCACACCACCGCCTGAAATAATAACGCGACAGCGTTAAAGAGCTCATTTCGCCGAAATTCCGACGTTGGTGTCGGCGTCGTTGGTTGTGAGCGAAAAATCATTATCTTATGCGTGACCGAAAAATTGATAACGATGCAAATGAAATAGATAACTTATCAAAATCCTGGATCAGAGTGGAGACCAAGCCCGGGTTGTTTGGGTTCAAATAGGGATCGAACCCGGGTCGTTTGCGTGACATGCAGATGTCCTACCACAGGGTCACGCCTGTGCTTGTGAAACAGTGAAATGAACTTCCTCTGCTTGGAAATGCAGTGAGAGTAGCTTTCATGTTTCACAAACGCACGCGTCCTGTATACATGCTTCACAAAGCAACATGAAATATTGCAGTAATGATGCTTGGTACAAGCGTCCATTGCCAGTGGGCGTCAGAATATGTGATTATCATAATGGCTCCACGGTTGAAAGCCGGTAACTCACTGCAAATGGCACACACGCTACTGCGCCAATTCGCTTAAGGCCACGTAGTGGGTGCATAGCGAATTCGAAAAGGTTTCATGCACTAAGTGTTTGCAGTACGCACTAGGAACAGGATGTCACTATCACATTCATCTCCTAAAGGCGAAGCTTTAGAGTCCCCTAATTTTCGAATGGCTCACGAAAACTTGTAAATAATACAAAAAATGTTTTCGATATTTGCTTGAGTGATCATAAGAGGGCGTTTGATTCCGTTGACCAATATAAGCTCTCGGTATATCTTGTAAATGTACAGAAAAGTGGGAATTCACAGAAGCCTTCAATAGATTTGGCCAGCAAACCTTTCCTTCAAAGACAGTACTCGCGCATGTAGGATAGCCGAAATTGTTGACATGGTGGTCGCTTGTAGGTTTCAGAATCACATAGGGGATGTAGCTGTCCAGGGGATTGTAGCTGGCAGTGATTCATTGTGCATGCCTGCCCCTCTTATGCTGCAGCAGCTGGTAAGGCCTTCCAACAAAGCCCCCCCCCCCCCCAAAAAAAAAAAAAACACTGTGTGATGTCCTATTCATATGAGCTCACCAAGCACATCGGTGAGCAGATTAAACTAGCGTACAGATTGCCCACAGTGTGCTTACATGTGGAAAGTGGACGTTTCCCCAAGCTCTCCTGCATGAGCAAATGCACATGCTAGCTTCACAAATGTAGTAAAGAGACCTCATTAAAAAAAATGGTGACTAGAATGGTGGTGGCCTAACAGGTTTTCATGCGCTCCCAAGATTACTCAGTTGAAATATAGGCCTTGAATTGCATTGCACAACCCCCAACTGGGTATAGAATGTGTGGGCGAAAGAAGGGACACACTCAAGAGCCTAATACATAAGGGGTACATCACTTCAGTTTCGCAGGCCATCCAATGCACTTTGGGTTGGATGGCCTGCGAAACTTTATACCTTGAGCTTTGACTTAATGCCCGAAGCGGCATGCGAGAGATAATAGATCAGCTGCTATCTGGTAATATGATCACGAGCGACATGACGCCAAACAGGCAAGGCAGAGTGTACCACACTCCCCGTGATGGCAACAGGTGGCGCTGACTGATTGATTGATTGATTGATTGATTTGTGGGGTTTAACGTCCCAAAACCACCATATGATTATGAGAGACGCCGTAGTGGAGGGCTCCGGAAATTTTGACCACCTGGGGTTCTTTAACGTGCACCCAAATCTGAGTACACGGGCCTACAACATTTCCGCCTCCATCGGAAATGCAGCCGCCGCAGCCGGGAATCGAACCCGCGACCTGCGGGTCAGCAGCCGAGTACCTTAGCCACTAGACCACCGCGGCGGGGCGTGGCGCTGACTGACCCTCCCACGTTTAAGTGCGCATATATACAGGGTGTTTCAACAAATGTGTCAAATATTCTTTAAAAATCACAGAATATCGGCGTGCTCCTGAAGGCGTTGCCTTTCCTGTAGCTGAAGGCATGTTCAGATGATAACAAACATTAATTATAGCAGCAAATATAGAAATTAACACAATTTGTCTTTGAACCAGTAGCGATTGCCGGTCGATTCAAATGGGCAAATTCAAGCCCTTTCTATACAATTAGTCCATAGCCAATTTGAAATTTTTGAAAAGCGGACACTGTTAATCACCATAGAGTGATGCAGGAAGCCTAATTTAGCTGGAGAAACCGAAACCGATGCACCAAACAGCGCACCTACCATTTACTTTGACAACGCCCTCAGTGACGACATTGTTTCCCTCGCCGTTATCAACCATCAATATAGACACTTCGCTTCGAGGCCGCTTATCGACGCTCAGTTGTTGTTCTCCCCCAATCCGAGGGAAACGGCGTCGTCATCAAGGGTGTTGTCGTGGCGAATATTTTGTATAACTTTTTCTGTTATTTTCTAAATTGTTTTCATGTATTCTTGTGGCATTCGTTGTCTTGCTGTGACTTTTTGTCAGGTACTTTGTACTTTTACTTTTTCTCCTTTATTCTTCATGTATCCCCACTCCCCTCTGTAATGCCTTCTGAGCCTGGGGTGCAATAAATATAAAGATAAATAAATAAATAGATAAATAAATCAATGAATAAATAAATAAATAAAAACTCGTGCTTCGGGGACAACCATTTTTGACAAAAGCGGCAAACTATCTCCTAGACTCTCAATATAAGCATTTATTCAAAAGAACAGAGACAGAACTGTGAGTCAACATTCAATCGCATTCTTGACTCGCAGTTTGTGTTCTTGCCTTTGATGTGCAGGTGTCTTCTTATCGTTTTGTATGGAAATACGGGAGAAGAACGTAAGAATATATAACCCTTCTGTGAAATTAAACGTGTTTTAGTAGTAGTGCAAATTTATGTATTCATCAACATCGGACACCAAATCTATCCACGCATTAAATCTGACAAAATAAGGTAATAAGGTAAACCTATATATATATATATATATATATATATATATATATATATATATATATATATATATATATATATATATATATATACACTCATTTATAAATTGACGCATCATGTGAGGAATTTCCTCAAGAATGCACGCACGAGCGTACCCATCACACTGAGAAGTGGCAGAAACGCGGAACCTGTCCGTCCTCTTCTGCGCTGGGGAGCTTGCCATCGACAGCCACAACACCAGCGATTCGCGCTTTCGCGTGTCACACACATAACGTAATCACACATTTCAACCGCCGTAAAGAGGTCTAAAGTACTTCGTTCCCTAATGGACAGGTTCCTCGTTCCTTGAAGCACCACAATATCGTATGACCCTGGCAATGGCACTCAAAATGTTAGTAAATGGGACGCTATGCTCAAAAGTGCAATCATTCTATACAAGAAAAAAAAACACCTCCCCGCAATTCTTTTGGCTTAGTTTATGGAAGTGAGATGAGCATGCTTTTTCAATGACACGTTTTAGGTTGTACAGTCGTTGAACAATGCCTCATTTGCTCGCTGACATAAACGAAGCGAATGAGGGGGCACCCTAAGAGCATAGGGGAGACAAGGATACTACAAAATGAAGTGAAATTACCGGTTGGTAAGTAGAGATGTCCCATATTCTCCCTCCATATTTCGAATTCGTATATATATAGTTAACGCGTATAGTTGGCGCTTTGATGGAATACACCTAAAAAAAGAATATATCTTATAGCCTACATGAGAGTTCAAAAGTAAACTTATTTTTATTTAAGCAAGTTGTTGCATCATAAATGTTCGTTTTAGCGAATATTTAAAACCATTAGCCTCTTCTTTAAAGTGACAGCCTTTAAAAGCGTAGGAAGTTGGTTTGCTGTGTCATTCTGCCTCAGCGCCGTTAATGTGCTGCTTTAACCTTGGAACGAAGAAAAGTAACGCTCAGATGACCCTCGTCACCTGATGTATGATCACGTCACTCCGTTTTTGCACAGTTTGTGTTACTCCTTTTTATAAAATCTACTGGCCTTATTACAACCAGTCATTTCCTTTATGTTCATTTTTATTCACAAAATAAATTGTAGTTAAGGAGCGTGAATTACTAGCCAGAGGCCACTTGGAATTCAGTCAGTATCATATATGAAAAGTAGCTGGTTTCATAATAAAGCAGTAATGATACATTTAAAAAATGTATTAGGAAGAAGACTTCACGACCTGTTATAATTCAATAATTGCACTCCAGCGATATTTCACTAGTGTTTGCTCAAATATATACAAGATTTACAACGTTATTACACCAACTGCCACATTTGTGTAACTAACGCATTCATCTATGTACAGCCGTCCGCACCTTTAACACGAACGCTCCGCCACGTGTCCTGCAGCAGTTTGATTGACGCTGGTACCACATATGCGTTTAGGTTCTGTTGCTAAGATGATAACCATATATGCCGACATACCATCCAAGCCTACCGAGGTATTATCTCGGCAAAAGCGCCCAGGGCTTCGCGGCTGGCTGCAATCAAGCCAGCCGCGAAGCTTCCACCCTCGACAAGCATCGAATGTTCCTGTTAAAGATGCTGTCGGCTGTACTGTCATACCACGTTCAAAGTATGAACAAAATGTGACAAAACGGAAAAGAACGAAGAAGAGATATAGAACAGGGAAATGCAAGAGGATTCATGCACTATTGCAATCGCAAATGGCATAATTTATACATTTTTGTCAGTTTAACATGGTTAGCAGTCATAAAAGAATGTTTTCTGCTTTTAGTTTTTAGCAGTTAAAAAAAGTAGGGGCTTTATATTGTCAAGTACACGTCTTTGCAATGCGGGAAAGTTGCTACTCGGTGTTGGTTCAAGTGGAGGCTGTGTAAAGGCCAGCTCCACGAGTCGGTACTAAAATTTTGCTACACTTACATTTATTTATTTATTTATTTTCCTTTATTTATTTATTTATTTACATTTTCTAACCGCGCTTTCTTCATTTTATCTCTCTTTCATCACGTATCATAATAATAGCATAGCTAATGATATGGTTCACGGAAACCCTCGAAAAACTTTAAAAGCCTTTGATTATTTGCTGTAGCGAAGGCTTCTGAATTCATTCATTATTACATGCTGTGCATACATCTGAGTAAGATGGCCATTAAATGGGAGAGAGATAGAGAAATGCTCTAATGAAATGCTGGAGTCCTGTATGGCAATTCCTCTACATGCTATTCCAAGGCCTGCTGAAGAAATTACACACCAGGCGATAAGCACTTGTTAAGTAACCTATCAGCAAAAAAGATTTGTTTATGTTTGCAGTGGTAGAGTCGGGTAAGGTTGTAGTCTTTCTCCACAGTTATGCAACTCCTGCAAACAATATGTGCCCAAAAACTGATATATGCAAAACAGAATTATAAGAGGGAAAGCTGGAGGAACAAATGTAACCGAATTGCTATACCCAGGCAACGTTTCATTAGTAACAAAAAGCATATAAGTGGTTGCTTGCAGATATCGACCACCAATTTTTATGGTATGTGTTGTTTAGTGCAACAAAAAGCTTACGGGTCCCTCTAGCGTGTCTAATCATGGAGCGGTAACGAGGAAAACGTTGTGAATTATCTTTTATCAGATGTCATTTTTTAATCTTCTGTGCCGACCAAGTCGTACACGCAACATATGCTTCAAACAGTAGTAGGTGAGCGCATCACAATGTTACGTGTTCATGTGGCGCGGTTCGTTGGGCGTTCGTTCACACCCCGCATAGGCGCCTTGGCTCGACACAATTCCACTATAGTTGCCGCGAAGGCACGCCGCTCATCGGCGTCAACTCCTCCTACTTCGTTATAAGCACAAGATGAAGTGGAGACGCCTAATAATTTACAGCCTAATTGATTAGATTTGTGGGGTTTAACGTCCCAAAACCACCATATGATTATGAGAGACGCCGTAGTGGAGGGCTCCGGAAATTTTGACAACCTGGGGTTCTTTAACGTGCACCCAAATCTGAGTACACGGGCCTACAACATTTCCGCCTCCATTGGAAATGCTATACAGCCTAATTTGAAGAACGAATGGCGGGGTGCCTAAACAGCAGCACACTACGAACAGCAATTCGAACACCCATTCCCCAAGCCGAGCACTTTGACATGTCGGATTTCGTGTCTTTCAAATTCAATTTAAAAATGAAAATTCTATTCAAAAAGCGACAAAAAACCGACTACGTCATTATAATTCAATTTTTCTCTCAGCTTCTACCAGTGTTCTCTGACACGTTCCGGTGAGTTGTCAGCCCCTCTAAAATCGTTCGTTCTCAATGTAAAAGAAAAGAGCGAGAAACATTGTGTGCATGTACACATAAAAATATGAAGAGGCTATCACGTTATGAGAGCAGGTAAACCTAACAACAATAAAATGTACAAGCCTGACTGCTATATTAGGTTTAACATTCCAAAGCGATTCAGGCAAAGAGAAACACCGTGGGGGGGGGGGGGGGGGGCTCCGGATAATTCTGACTCCATTGGTTTCTTTAACGTGCACTGATATCGCACAGTACACGATCTTCCATAGCACTTCACCTCCATCGAAATTTATATACCGCAAAAGCCTGATCGAAGCGGTGTCTTTCGCTCTAGCAGCCGAAAACTGTGAGCCTTAATGTAAACAGGCGGCTGATTTGAGAAATGAACTATGGGTCTTCCAGCAGGCCCACGAGGCAGTGGTGAGGCAAGGCATCGACGTTCCCACGTATACAGGGACGTAAGACCCAGTCAGCGAAAGCTCTGCAGGACTACCAACGACGTTGTTACCGAACAAATGCGATAGTATTTTTTCCTAGAACCCAGAATATATGGAGATCGTAGTTCTACAATAAAAGAAATACAGCGAGAAACGATATCAGAAAAGATAGCAGTGGCTAAGATTTGTAAGATTATTCATTGTGGTAGATTAGCAGGTCAGGTTTCACTCTGCTAACCTCGCGGACGTGGGTTCAATTCCTCGTAACGACGGCATAATTTAGCGCATTAAAGAAGCCCATGTGGTCCACATTATACCGTATCTGCACTAAGGCGTGCTGTATAACTATAATGTCGTTTTGACACGTTATAACTCCCTCAAGTATTGTTATATACATTTAGAGATTATGAAATAAAGTGATCTCAGCCTTGAAAATATCAATTTGATAGTGTGGTCTTTCTATTCACTGCTTATTGGCATGACTCCACCTTACCCAAATACTCCTTTAAAGAGAGTAGATACTACTAAGTGATAGGGCTGATGAAGAATTTTGATAATGAAATGCTAATGAACAAACATTTCTGTCCGAAGGAAAATCAATCCTGAGTTTTCTTTCGTAAAAGCAGGTTGTAAAACTCAAACTTTTTTACTCTGGTCCTCTCATGCGAGTTGCGGATTTGTTGGAGCGATATTAAATTCCAGCGAAAGTGGACGGTGTGAAAAAAAGAGCGCCGCCACGAGCAAGGCGGTTAGGTGGTATTCTGATACCGCAGAAAAATCCCGAAATTGACCTAAAAGAACTTGCATTAGATACAGGTCTCACTCGAGTTCATATACTCATTGTGTTACCAGTGGCTTGGAAGTATACTTAGCGGCAGCATGTTGTCTTTGGTCCCGTTTTCACCCGTCCTTAATAAGGATAATATGATAAGAGGAAAGTTTACACAAGACATTTACTACTGCTGTTTCAGCTGCGCGGCTGTTGTATCAAATGCAACACAGCACCTGGCACCTCGAGCAAAAGTCGCCTATGAAAATTTCGGCAGTGGTGCTGTAGTAAAAATTTACAACCTAACCAACTCTGAAGAAAACGGTTGAGCTATTTATAAAAACTGATTTCATTTTGTGTAACAGAACGGTTGTTTGCTTAGGATGTGTTTTGCCACCAGAATAAGAATTCACGCTACACTCATTGTCGAAGAACAACTTAGCGTATGTTTTCATCAAGGATAAACTTTCTGAACCCTGCGAAGCTCCAACCTCATATAGGTGCATTGCCCAAAGCCCATGGACCACAGAGGGCACAACAGAACACTCCTGCCTCAGGCAATTAGCCCAGTTTCTGTCGCAAAGTGTGATGAATCTCGGCGCTGACCTCTATGAATGCAACATGTACCTAACCTCGAGTGCATTTAGGCAAAGACCAGTTTCTCTACGCCCCAATTGTCATGTGGTTCTGCTTGGACTAAGGAGTAAACGTGTGAATTAGTCACATGATAACCGTTTGAGTTTAATGTCTTACGACTTCTTGACGTGAACGCGCAGAAACACTCGAAAAAAGGTTGGTAATCGTCAGGGTTATAGGACGAGCTTTCACGCAGTTTAATGGTATAAGTGATCGCATGGTCAAAGCAGAAGGATATGATATACTCGGTGACAGACAATAAAGAGAGATAACAGTACGGATTAAAAGGGAGAAGAGGAAGGATCGCATTACGTGAATAAATATTTTTAAATAATTGAAAAAGCCTATGTTGCAACTGAGAAGATCAATGAAAAAAATGGGCTTGGTGGTATCTCGGATTCATAGAGACAGTTAAGAGCTATATACGGCTATATGAAAGCAGTGCACTGCTCAGCTTCCAAAAATTACAAAAATGGGAGGCTCAGAAGAACTATCCAATTTAGTGTTGTCTCACGAGTATATACGAGAGAAAATAGTTAAAACGATGAAAAATTCATTGTACTTTCAAAGAAACTAAACATGGGCACACAGTAAAGAGAAGAAGGAGGGCATTTGTAATAATCCACCATAGACACTGCAAGATCTGAGAAAATTGTTTCACATAAAAATACATTAACGATGCCCTATATCGGTCAAAGTGGGAGGAAACCAGTCAAAGTACTATACCAAAGAAGCAAAGAATGAAATCAAGGAATAAACATTTTGTGGCATATAAATGCGCTGCTACCCTCTTCAAAGCCCACTCATGCTGTTGGGCGCTTGGTAGTTGCACGTAAAAGTGGTCACTTGGAACTATTTATAAGTAGTAAATACTACTTGTCAACAAGACAGACGTGTCAAAAAGACAACTCACTGGGCTTGTTTATTGTATCGCAGATACTACGTTATGATAATACAGAGGCAGATACAGCGGCTGATGCAGCGTCGTACTTTTGAATGTGTTCAGCATACATGCCATATAAGTTGAGAAATATGAACTTTACTCCTCTTAAGGCGTTGAGAGAGAAAAGCAATTTAATGACGCTTGAAGATGCTAACCCAGCAACTTCAAATGACGCTTTTGTGAACACCATGTGAGGGAGGATGTAAAAAGACGGCGAAAATGGTCCTTAAGTACACAAGTGAAGCCCAGATAATTCAATGCATCGGCTGTTTGTGGTTGACATAGCGTATAATGTAAATGGTGTTGCTGTGGTATAAGACTAGCAATACAAGGCTTCGAAATTGATGCAATGAGTGCATCCTTCAAACAAATGACAACAAGGAGCTTCGTGAAACTAGCATCATTTTTCTGTATCTAAAAGGATGCTAACCGAATTTACACGTTCAGTTAAGATATGCAAGGATAAACATGCCGTCATCACCAAGGAAATCAGCGTTGCTTCCAACAACACATTTCAGTGCTTTCTCTTTCGCAAATTTTTGCTCAAAAAATGAAGATTAGCCTTTCTTTAGAAAAAAAAACATGGCTTAGAGCAGATATGCCTCGTCATAAATTTGCCTGCCACCAGCCTACTACTTTCTACATTGATTGATTGATTGATTGATATGTGGGGTTTAACGTCCCAAAACCACTATACGATTATGAGAGACGCCGTAGTGGAGTACTTTCTACATTGACACAACGTTGTGTTTCAGTGCATACCAAATCACTGCAGCATCTTCGGCAACGACCTCACCGATGACGCTGCCAGAAATGCAAACGTAACAAACAGACCTTGTTTCTATACCTCTGTCTATAGCATTGACACGGCTGGATACTAAGTAAGCTTGCGCAGAACGTGACACTCAAGAAGTGGCAATCATCACAATTCGCACATCATCGACTGTATTCTCTCGACCTATCTCGGTGACTGCAGCTACCCCCTGGTCTTTCCCGCGGGGAAGGTACAGTGTTGTGCCCTCTGTGTTTGGGAGTATCTTTCACCAACGCCTAATCATTAAAGATTGAGATGGCCGACAATGTGCAGTGCAACGACTTTGCCATCGACGAGACTATTGAACACCTTTTGTCTTACTGCCCGACATATACAAACGAGAGGCTTCACCTCCGCACGGTTCCATATCAACTAGACAGACGTGATTTCACTGTTGAGAAAGTATTGGAACCACGGCACTGCCCATCCCAATTCAGGATGGCTACAAAAGCGCTATTGCGTTTTTTTTTTCAAAGACACCGGCCTGTTTCATCGTACGTGATCTGAAAATGTTACGCGTCAGCCCAGTTCGTGACTTTTCTCTCCTTCTCTGTAACTTTCCTTCTTCCTCTCCCTTTCCCCAGTGCAGGGTAGCCCACCGGGCTTAGCTCTGCTAACTTCC
>WOVY01012083.1:0-180000 GCA_013436015.1 Rhipicephalus annulatus | reverse complement strand
CCACATATCCACTCACAGAGTGAAAACATTTCTTAACATACGAAGTTATCAGGAAAGAGGTTCATGGAACAGCCACGCATACTCAGTGGCAGATTTACATGGCGTTGGGAGCTTGGTGTGAAAATGATTTACTGGGGAAAGGGAGAGCAAAATGAAAAAAGGCGATAGAAACAGAGAAAAAAGTACTCCCAGGTAATGAATAGATTTGTCCGAATTAGAATACAGCTTTATGTGCTAGATTGATGCATTAGAACATTAGATGCAAAATATTCATACTGCGAATTGCGTGTTTCTCGCAAAGAATGCCTATTCCATTCAACAACTGTGCTGGAACTCACTCCTCTTCCGCACAACTCGTATTGACGAAGTTCGCGAATGCAATTGTATTGAATATCATGAAAGTATATACTACAATATACAGGGTGTCCCACGTAACTTTAGCCAGAGTTTAAAAATATACTGGAACACGTAACAACGACGCGACCAAATGCATGTTCGTCACCGTTCCCTGGAGTTAGTCAGAAAAATTTTGTGTTCTAAAATATTGCTTAAATTAGATTTGTTTAAGTAACTAACTTTTGAAGGAACAAAGATAGATAAAAAATTTTGAATGAGAAAGTTGTAGATCGGTTTGCAAAACGTCTAAATAGATAGTTTTGAATTTATATCTGCTAAGGATTAGTGTTTTTCTAATAATTACAAATATCCGCAAAATAAAAAATACTAACTGATAAATCCGCTCGTTCACTAGTGCGCAAAATGATTGTACTGCTCCATAACGTTCCGCGTACGAACGATTATAGCATTTGCTCCATTGTGCTGCCTCGGCAGGGCCGCAATGATGGTGGTGGCGTTACGATGAACATGTTTTGCTATCGGCCACAAAAACTATAACCGCTGTGACGTCTTATCGCTCTCATAAACCGGTGCGAGGGAAGCCAGTCGTTCGCACGCGGAACGTTATGAAGCACTAGAATCATCGTGCGCACATTTTCTTGTAGCAGGTATTTTCTTGTTTCCCTCCAAGACGCTGTACATCTACATGTGCTCACGAAATCAGAGTCATACGATGAGACAGCACGTCTGATCCCATCGACGGAAGTAGCAGCAAAGACGCTATAGCTACAACGTGCATGAGCCAATCCCGTGGTCAGTGCGTACCGTAACGGGCAGATCGGCGTACAATGTTTCTAATACCTATATGCATTAGTACTGATTTATTGGACTATTGGTGTGCATAAACACATTGTTAATGCTTCAGCGTTTGTTCTGACTGCTTACAGTTGCTTTCTCCAAGCAGGAGGAGCTCCTGTTTTGTATACGGTGATTCGTGTTACTGCTATGCTCTTGAACCTCACCATACACTGGATTCACCAGTAATAATAATAATAATAATAATAATAATAATAATAATAATAATAATAATAATAATAATAATAATAATAATAATAATAATAATAATAATAATAATAAATACAAGCTATAGGCGTGAACATGAAGCGTTTGAGAGCTGTCAAGGATACAACAACGCCAGGCCTCCCCACAACATGCAGCCCAGCCACAGCAAAAACTGGAGGAGCGGCCTTTATAGAGTATGTTCTCTTGTAAACTCTCCTGTAAAGTACACCGGAACGGTACCCACAACACCATGAATCGTGATAATTTTGTGGCATAAGGCAGTACGCACAATGCCATAAGGCAATAGGTGTAAAAATTTAAACAGCTCGAGATCGACGGTCAGAGCATTTTCCAAAGGCGCAATATCGAAACCAGCCTTGCGGATTTTTCGGGACTAGGAAATCAAGCCACACACACTCGTTTGGTTCCCAGCTCACTCGGGATGCATTGAGGAAGCCCCGCCCAATCTCAACGAGTCTGTCTACAAGGCTGCGCGAGGACTAGTAAACGGCGTAGCTATCGGCGGCGCAGTGCTGACGTTTCCGAGAACCATGACCCTTCTATAACAAACTGACAAAACATTTCTACCTGTCGTGGAATCATTACCCTCCACCATACAGAAAATTAAGCAAACCTCAGACTGGCACTAAGGCTTCTTCAGGTCGGAAAGTACACTAAACCCGCCCTATTGCACAAGATGTATCCCGAAATACAACCGACTAATATATGTTCATTATGCGCTGATATAGCTAATTTGGAACACATGCTCTGGTGGTGCCCCACATTATACGCTGTCGTAAAGTCATCCCTCTGTCAATATGGGAGGGTGCTATATTACTAGCTGCGGCCTCGAACAACAGTTATGAACAGTCCAATGGGCCCGCGATGCAGCAGAGAGACTTGACCTTTCCGTTACGACGTGGAAGCGGCCCACAACGAGTTTATAAGCGCGTTTCAAAGGACCTAATAAGGTTCATCCATTCATTCATACACTAGCTGCTCAATGCGCCTTGTGTGACCCTCGATTGTTATTCGTCTCTTCTACCACGGCAATACATTTCTTATATAATTCCGTGCCCGACATAAAGCCTGTATAGGGTCTTTTCGTGAACGAGTGTCAAGCCCCGGCATGGCCAAGGCATAATTCTCATCGGTCACGCAGACGGGCCTGGTTTCACCTCCCGTTCAATCCTGGATATTTTTTGTTCTCATTGCTCACGATAATTATTACGGACACTGGCAGTGGCGGCGGACAAAAATATACCACCGAAATTTGTTGTCATCTCACAAGAACTTTCTCTGCATAAGGCTGATGGGGAGGATAAAGATTGTTGTGAGGGCTCTCTGGCTCAGTCATACTGCTTCCACGATTGCGCTGATGTACCATTCATCTACCATTTAACCAGCTTGAACAAGAACAAGCCTTACTTCAGTTGTCATAGTGAACGTAGCGAATTGGAGACGTTTTGAAGGACACTCGAACAAGGCGTGTCCAGCACATCCAGTATACGCTACAGTACACGACATCTGCAGACACCAAGCGTCTGGCGCTGCGTGCAAGCTGCACGTTTCTTCAGTATATCATGACGTTGACCCTCTGAGCATGGTCGAAGGATTTCCAGGCCCGGAACTATTCAAATGACGCTAGAGAGAAGTGGGAGAAAAGAAAGAAACAGTACGATGACGTTATCCGCAAGAAAGAGACTAGTTCGCAAACGTAAACTGCAAAAATTGAACATAGGAATAGAGCGACAACAAAGGAAAACGAAGCACGATACGAAACAATGCAAACGAGTGGTCAGCCGTGCAAGTGAAAAGCATTCACGCATAATAGACCAAATAAAAAAAAGACACAAGAAAGACCCACTCATAATGACGTTCAAGAAGTTTTGTCTGTGAAATCATTACCATAGATACCAACATAGTCATGTAATCATATGGCGAATCAGATATTTTGAATCCTCCTTGGCGGTATTCAACATAATTGAAGACCATAAAAAGTAAAGTAGGGTCATAAAGTAAAGAACAAAAAGTAAGGCCATAAAAAGTTAAAAAAAGGGCATTATGTTCACACCAACGTGGGAGCAGCCCACTTTGGGCTAGGACTCATGCGTAACTTATCGGACATAAAGCTCTTTCATCAATCGTCCATTCATTTGTTTGCGGCACAAACCCTACGAGGACATCTGTACGGGTTTCTCTGAAAGAAAGGAGTTTTAGTTGTTGAAAAAGCTCACCCGGTCGTGTCCGCGCATCTGTCATGTAATAAATGGAAATAACTTTCGCGGGCTTCTAAGCATGAAAAGATTCTTATGCCGACTCAAATGAGAAAGCACTGCGCCCGTCCATCAGTATGTCCCGTTGTCACGTAAGACAAATCGTTATTAAAAATAAGCCTATTAACACAATAATATTTCATGACAAAGATTTTGGACCAGGGCACTATATATACGCTGCGTAGTGTTTACACTTGCTAGGCACAACAACAACATTTGTAGAATTTCAACACATCCGGACCACATGAGTATGTCGTACCGGCGGTGCAGAACAAATTTTTCGCGTGAACAGTATTTATACAGCTTAGTTGAAAGTATCGTTGCGGTGAAATAACAGTCACCGGTGGAAAAGATTGGAAAGCCTCCCTACCCTGTAGAATTGTACCAATAAGTAAAACTACGGCACCGCGAAAATTTAATGCCCCTTGCGCATTTTGGTCATCACAAGACGTGCCCACCATTCAGCTGTTCCAGATGCTAACTAGTGCTATAGAAGAAAAATGACAACAACATGGCAATAAAGGGACGTTCACGTGTATTCAAAACGTGCATTTAACAAAAGAACTCAATTCATTGCACATCTGAAAGGCATCAGCTTTTTGCAACGCTTATGCAGCAATTAAATTATTACCCTATCTCACATCTTGAGCTTCCCGCTTTGCGTTGCTGTTAACAGAAGTACGGTGGTGAGCCAGGCTAGTTAGACGTTTATTAGGCACATTTTCGTTGTCCATGTACATCCACGCCCATGCGGTGTTCTTCTTCATTGTTTTTTGGACCCTCGTCTTTATTATGATTTGTGTGTTGGGTGTGGCCGTTTCACAGAGCTTTCGGATCTTCATAAAAGCAGAGTCGAGTGCACTGTACCAAAGCTTGAATATTCATCACAGATGTTCTAGAGCACAATTAGCACGCACTAACACATGAAAAGAAAAGAAGGAACTGAACGGCAGCAGTTCCCTGTCTTTCTTAACACATGAGCTGTTTGACCCGACCGTAATCTGTCACCTTCGCGAACCGACTCGCACCTGCCTTCGACCTCTGCATCAATCCCATAGCACGTGCGCCGATTTATACGGCGTTTGTTGATATGACTGAGGCGAGTGAGAAATCGAATTCAGACAGAGGGAGGAAGAAATAGAAAGAGAAGTACAGAGAAAAATTATCGGGGGGGGGGGGGGGAATGTCTTCGCGAGGCGAGATTCGAACATACGTATACCCCCAATCCGAACACAAGTGCCTTAACCACTACGCTGCTCAGACGCACCAGGGGTGCGTAGTATACGATTATATAGCAAAAGGGCGGGAAAAGGAAGTTAAGGTGAGAAGGACGGATGTGAGGGGCTAGGAGAGAAAGATATAGAGTAGAGAGACATAGCAAGAAAGTTTAAAAAAAAAACAGGAAGAGAAAGAGATAACCGAAGAGAGAAATATCTAGAAAGGGAGCGAGAGCTACAATAAAAAAAAGAAAAAAGTGAAAGAAAAAAGAAAGAAACAGAGAAACAAATGAAAGATAGATAGAAACAAAGAAAGAAAGAAAGAAAGAAAGAAAGAAGGAAAAAAAGAAATGAGCGGTGAAGAAAAGAAGTACGGTGGGGTAAATTGAGACACAGGGTAGAACGCGACATGTTGACTTTTCAGTGCCTTCTAGCTTATAAAAAAACTAGTTTTCTTTGTTTCTCTTTTCCAGCAATCAGTGATGGTCTTTGTCTACCTTTTCGTGTGTAAAAGTTGATGATTGCTCGCAGCGTTCGCGCGAGAAAAATTACGCAGCTGGTGTAAAGGTGTTCGTGACCCGTCAAAAGCGGGGCTGTTCAGCCCAACATTCAGATCCATGCATGAAGCTACTCCTGCGTCAGTACAGCAGCGTAAATATTCATATCGTTACTAAAGGAGTAGCCGGCGCCATAATGGTGCGCCAACATCTCCTTATATATCATATCATATCGTTACTTCAGACTACGAGCTACGTAACACAAAAGGTTTAGTTTGTTTGTCACCTGGGGACAAAGTGGATTTTTGTTTTGCATTCTGGCATGTGAGAGAAGCAAAACGCGACAAAAAGGCATCGAATTGCCTTAGAGAGTGTCTTATTAATTGAACCATTACCTTACACTCATTACATAATGCAATGAAGAGGCGCGAGCGTATGGGGCGTGGAAGAATAAGAAGAGTAGTGGAGCGGCGCTTGGGCTGTGTGGTTGGTTGATCCTGACCAGGCCTTTCTCAGAAGTACGCGGCTCTTTCCCAACGCTATTTCACCTCATCTGTAATTAAACACAATCACTCATAAAAGTTGGGTGGAGGTGCTGGTATATCAATTTGAACGATCGACCCAGCTCTGCCGATTTTGTGACGGAGCAGACGCTTGGCAGGCTTGCCACCGCAGCTACCAGAGATGGAGGACGCGGGAGCAGACCATAACAACCTCACCGCTGATGAGCAACACGCTCGCCCACCAGGAAAAGCTGGCTGCGGCACGCCGGAACGTCAACCAAGGACCTTTTCGGGGCAGCCAGATGACGATTTTGAGCATTGGCTCAAGCCCTACCAAAGAGTGAGTCACAGCAGCCGCTGGAGCACTGCTAAGCAGCTCGAGATCGTGTGTTTTTTCTCGCCGGCACCACGGCTCTTTGGTTCGAAAACCACGAGAGTACATTGACCACATGGGGCATTTTTGTGGACGAGCTGAAGAGGTGTTTTGGTGACTCGACTGCTAAGGTCAAGCAGGCGGAGCAAACGCTTTCACGCAGTTACTTGGCGAAACATGCACCACCTACATCGAGGCCGTCTTGAAGCTTTGCGAAATCGTGAGTGCGACCATAATGTAGGTCATCTGCTCAAGACGAAGATAAGCTAGGTCATCTGCTCAAGGAAATTGCGGAAGACGTGTACAATTTTCTTATAACCAAGGAAGACCTACACACACCTTCCGACCTAACGAAACACTGCCGAGCGTTTGAAGCGCTAAAGAGCAGGAGGATCCTACCGAAATTTGGACGTCTTGACAATGTGCCCACGATTGCAAGTGTCAAACTTCCATCGCAGGGCGACATCTCTTCGATTATAAGACGAGTGGTTAAGGAAGAGTTTGCTCAACTGCAAGCTGTGGACACCACCGGTGTCTGCCATCAGTGTGCAATCGGCCAACGGCCCCGTGAACCAACGGTACCTCGGATGCATCAGAGCTACTTTGAGCCTCGCCCGAATTACCCCGATCGGTTGGAACGAAGGAGTGAACGGCCACTCGAAAACCAGAAACGCAGGCAAGCTGCATCACGGCAATTTACTCCTCAGCCGCCATCGCCCGGCTTTTATCAACCAACGAGGTCTACTTCGCCGGGGACGACTACACCCGCACTTGCTACAGCTGCGGGCTACCTGGACACATCGCTAGGTACTGCTACCGTGGCCAGCAGCGAGCTCCACGATTCAACGTGTACGCAGCCTATGTGCCTTCTGGTGAGTCTCGATCATTTCAGGGCTCTTTCCAACGGCAACACGCAGCACATGCTGATTCGCCTTGCTTCGACCGCAGCGTTACCCCACCACCTGCACTCCAACAGCGATCCCCGTCTCCGCGTCGCCGCTCGGGGACGCCACCACCACCGGGAAACTAACTGGTGCGACCAATGGGGGCGAGGTCGCAAAATCATCTTCCGCAAGACCCCCTTGTGTTGTAATGGTTGAGAACAAAGTGAATGTTTTTGTAGACAAAGTGAGTACTGTTGCATTAGTTGATACCGGTGCTGCCGCTTCCACAATGAACGTGTCTTTTAAAAATCGCCTTGGGACGAAAGTAATACTTGCTTGGAATCGGAGTGCTGCGTTCCGCGGCGTAGCGGGAGAAACGTGAGCATGGTTGATGTTTGTTCTGTTTTGCTTTCTGCAGGAAATCAAACGTTAAGAGCTGAACTACCGGTGCTTGCACGTGCGAACCACGACGTCATTCTAGGTATAGGTTTTTTGCGTGAGTGTGGTGCCACTCTGGATTGTGTTAGGGGTTGGATTATTTTTCGTACCGTGCTGCCCTCTCCAATGACAGAACATACCGTTGATGGCAGCTCGGACGTGTTTTCCATGTCTGAAGACGTCTGCTTGGCCCCATATACCGCAATGTTTGTGCCGGTAAACTCTTCACATTCTTGTGTGGGCTCTCACTACGGTTTAGCCGAGCCGAACTTCAGTAACGCACTTAAGAAAAACGTAATTGTGTCTCGTTTTCTCGTGCTCACCATCGATGGTTGTGCCGATTTGTGGACTGTGAACGTTTCCGTGCAGCCCATAACTCTGCCTGCAGGACTTAAATTGGGAAGCTTTCAAGAGATAAGTACTCCTACCATACGGTAACTTCCACTGTCGGTGGATATAAAGAAAATCCACGCCAATTCGTACCCCGACTATTCTGCCAGCATTGACCGTATGATCAACAAGTCACTTCCTTCAACTGAACGGTCTCTGCTGGAGGAGGTGATCGCAGGCTACGCCTAAGTCTTTGACTTTGTCCAAGACGAAACGTCTGCCGTTACGCCACTGTCTTCACGTACGCAACACCGCATCTATACAGGCCAAGCACCACAAATACGCCAGAAGCCCTATCGCGTATCACCTTCCGAAAGGAAAGTCATCGCTGAGCAAGTTGAAGACATGCTAAAGAAGGGCGTCATACAAGAATCGTGTTGTCCGTGGGCAGCTCCTGTCATTCTAGTCAGGAAGAAGGATAATTCATGGAGATTTTGCATAGACTATCGTCGCCTAAATGTCATCACAAAAAAAAGACGTCTACCCTTTGCCACGTATAGATGACGCCGTGAACTGCCCGCATTCTGCCTCCTATTTTTCTTCTGTTGACTTGTGTTCTGGGTATTGGCAAATTTCTATGCATCTCTCAGATAAAGAGAAGACGGCCTTCGTAACACTAAACGGTCTTTTTGGGTTTAACGTTATTCCCTTTGGTTTGTGCGATTCTCCAGCGACATTTAAGAGAATTATGGATGCAGTACTCCATGAACTAAAATGGGAAATTTGCGTGTGCTATTTAGATGACGTCATTATCAACGGAAAGACTTTTCAATAGCATAACCACCACTTGTCACTTGTGTTTAAATGCTTACGCGAAGCTCGCCTTGTTTTAAACTAAAAGATGTGTCATTTTGGAGAACGCCAAGCCCTCGTATTAGGCTTTCTCGTGGGTAAAGAAGGCGTACGACCAGACCAACAGAAGACCACGCGGGGTTCGCAACATTGAACAACCTCGAACAGTGAAGGACCTGTGAAGTTTTCTGGGTCTATGCTCATATTTCCGCCGATTTATTAGGAACATCGCACAACTTGCCTCCCCACTGACGTCCCTTCTTCGTAAAGAGACACCGTACTTGTGGGATGATGAATTTGAGGCTGCATTTCAACAGCTGAAGTTTTATCGACTTCTGAAACCATCCTGAAGCTTTTTGATCCTGACGTTTTGACTGAACTTCATACTGATGCTAGTGGGCTAGGTGTTGGTGCTCTGCTGGCCCAACTCTGCCACAGCCGTCAGCACGTCGTAGCATATGCCAGTCGGACATTGACCAGAGCAGAGAACTACACAGTCACCGAGCTCGAGTGCTTAACAGTCGTCTTCGCCATTCAGAAGTTTCGACCGTATCTACATGGCCGCGAGTTCACAATAGGGACCGATCATCACTCACTATATGCTGGCTTGTGGGACTTCACGACCCGTCTGGCCGGCTGGCTCGTTGGGCGATGCGCCTTCAAGAGTACAACATTTCTGTGACCTATAAGGCGGACGATATCACACGGATGCCGACTGCTTATCCCGCCTTCCTTTAGTATACACCAATGCTGATGACGATGACATTGATGACTATTTAGTTTCTGTCTCGTCTGACTTCCCAGATACCCGCAGCTTCAAACGTGAGCAACAGCGCAACCCTACCCTGAAACCCTTGCTAGAAACTGCACATAACTCCGCCGACAAGCACTTTGGAATTTCAAATGGTTTGCTGTACAAGAGCAACTATTCAGCCGACGGCCTCCCGTTGCTTCTAGTGGCGCTGGAAAGCCTGCGCAAGGTCGTTTTTCATTCTATGCACGATGACATAACATCCGGTCACCTCAGTTTCACACGTACGCTACATCGACAACGTGAGAGGTTTTACTGGCTTGATTGATTTGATTGATTGATATGTGGGGTTTAACGTCCCAAAACCACTATATGATTATGAGAGACGCCGTAGTGGAGGGCTCCGGAAATTTAGACCACCTGGGGTTCTTTAACGTGCACCCAAATCTGAGCACACGGGCCTACAACATTTCCGCCTCCATCGGAAATGCAGCCGCCGCAGCCGGGATTCGAACCCGCGCCCTGCGGGTCAGCAGCCGAGTACCTTAGCCACTAGACCACCGCGGCGGGGCGAGGTTTTACTGGCTGAAAATCTGGAAGACCACGAAACAGTACGTCGCCAGCTGCGCTATATGTCAGCGCCACAAGCAATCCACCTCTGCCCCAGCAGGTTATTTGCAGCCCCTCCCACCACCAACATCCCCTTTTGAAGAAGTCGGCATCGACTTGCTCGGACCCCTTCTTAAGACCCCATCCAGCCACCGATATGTTATTGTGTGCGTGGGTTATTTAACTCGTTATACGGAAACAGACACACTGACATCGGCCACAGTAGCCGCTGTTTCCTCTTTTCTGCTATACCGGGTCATACTGCGTCACAGTGCTCCACGGGTTGTCATCAGTGACTGTGGACGGCAATGTATCGCCGATGTGGTTAAAAAAATTTGCGCCTCTGTGGCTGCTCTTATCGCCCCTCCACCCCTTACCATCCGCAAACTAACGGTCTCACTGAGAGAACGAATCAAACCATCACGAATATGCTATCGATGTACGTTGATACTGACTACAGGAACTGCATGGGAGGCCATCTTACCGTTTGTTACACACGCATATAACACCACCAAGCATGAAGTTACTGGGCATTCGCCCTTTTTTTTGCTTTACGCAAGAAACCAACGGAGTTTTCTGGACACTCTCTTACCTTTCTCGCATCAGGAAGATCTGTGCATCGCTCAGACGTTGTGTCGTGCTAAAGAAGCACGTCAACTAGCGCGCCTTCGAACATTGTCTTCTCAAGAACACAGCTAGAGTCGCTACGATGCCAAGCATATCCTCGTAGAGCTTTCTCCTGGGGACTACGTTTGGCTGTGGACTCCTGTTCTAAGAATAGGATTGTACCGGAAGTTTTTAGCAAACTATTCCGGCCCGTTAATGATAGCCACTCGTCTCAGTGACGTAAATTACGTCGTTGCCCGAGTCACAGTCAATAACCGGCGTTCGCGCACTACGCAAATTGTTCACGTAGCCCGCCTCAAACAGTACCATCATAGGCATATTTAACTCGCTCGGTGAGCTTCGTTTGCCGTCGGGGGAAATGCAACGAAGACGCACGAGCCTACGGGGCGCGGAAGAAGAAGAAGAGTAGTGGAGTTGGCGATTGGACTGTGTGGTTGGGTGAACCGAACTAAACCTGTTTCAGAAGTACGCTGCTCTTTCCCAACGCCTTTTCACCTTATCTGTAAATAAACACAATCACTCGTAACAATATTATATTTCTTTCTTTTGGAGGGTTCGCACATACAAGCGAATATCATAGCTTCCTGTAAGAAAAACATGAAAAAGCCCTGATTGCCCTTCAGGACGTGACTCGCTTCATTCGCGCTGCTTAGCGGTCTTTCCATGTTTCCAGGGGTGCCCGCAAGACACGGATAAAAAGATGGCGGAATCTCTACGTCGGGTCTTTCACAAACAACCTATAGAATTGAGTGTTAATGACGTTTTAGGACGTCCTTATAGGAAAAAAAAACAAGAAACAAGCCTTAGAAAATCTGAACCTAAAACAATTTTAAGTTCATTGCCTCAAAAGGTCCGGCGGGTGAAGGTAAAAGCCAAGAAACGCCTGAGCAGTTCTGTTTTAAAACGCCAAAAAGTGTGAAGAAATTACGTCGAAACATATCTAGCCTACAAATGTTGAATAATGCAATGAGGGGCAAGCGTTTTACAAAATCTAATATTAGCACAAAGAAGGAGTGGTGGTGTTTGATCTGGAAGGAGTTTCGGAGCAAGACAACGCCGCGTTCTGACTAGATTCAATGCATGGAGTCTAAGGACGAAGGAATCGGCTCCTTAAGACTGCGTAAGGGCCCACAAAGTGAATTTCAAGTCTTTCGACTGTAAAAACTGAAGGAATGAATTTTTCTACGCTGTCTCATTATGCCCCACGCAGCGTGTCGTTCTGCCCCGCAGGTTGGGGCGAAATGAGATATCTGGAGCATTATTTATTTATTTATTTATTTCAATGATAGTCATTGAACGACGGCAACATTGCAATGTTTATGTAGCACACACCTTGTACCTAGCGGAAAGTTTCTGCATTGATGATTAAAAGTGAGAAGTGAAATAAAAATACATATTTACTATATTTTAACAATTTTGTCAAATTTTACCCCACTTAAACCTACATATATCGAGAATTAACAAAATATAAAGAAGCACAGACAAAAAACATAGAAAAAAATCAGACATAAGAGATGAAAAGAAACAAAAACAAAGAAAACAGTAAAATTGCAAATCTTATTAATGTAGCAACTTCTATGCAGGAGTATACATCGGCATTTAGAGAGTGCGCCTTCGGTACAAGCTAAGCTAACTTTTTTTTTTCGCTGCTGAACTGCAGGGGTTTCATGAGAAGCTCGCATTTCCACTATGCAAAGGACAATTTCTTGTCACGTGGTTACATTGCTTTGGGATGTAATGACGTGGTGAAATACGCTTTCATGTCGTATCTATAATAATGCTTCTGAAACAATGACAAAGTGTTTAAAACGACAATTTGTCACCAGTCGTTTGAAAGAAACATTTTTCCAATGACACAACCCAAGAGGCATAAAGTGTTATGTACGTCACAGCGGTAGTTAATACGGAAGCGTGCCCATGATTCAGTCAAGACCCTTTGGTGCACGTGGACTGTATTTGAATTGAGTCGAAAAAAAAAGAAAAACTTGTGTACTAAAATCAAAGTGTACGCTAAAGGGACAATAAAGGCAAATAGTACGCGAAAGTTCATTGTTAAAATAGTGGTCGAGAAACCTCGTAGTTCAACTTCCGTGTCAAAGAAATGCTTATTTCGAAATAAAATGTTCTTTTAGTATTCCGCATGGCGTTACGCCTTCTAAAATCTCCCGCAATCTCCCGCCTGAACAGGGCTTCTGACGTAGCAGCTAGTTTGTCCGACGTTACCTGCCTTTACCGCGCGACCGGCGACACTAGTAGCAGAAGGCAGGAGAGCACTGGTCAGAAGAGCATTGCTTGCATTGCAAGGCTTTCCTAAGTTGTGGTTAATCTCGTAATCTTCCGCATGAAAGTGCAGCGAGCACACGCGCGGATCCCTTTTTTTTTTTTGCCCACTGGCGTAGAGACATGGCCACTCAGCCACTTAGAGCGTAGCGGTTTGTTTTGCGGCAGCCTCTGGATAGTCGCGTCGGTTTTAAACTGCAGCACTGGCGGCCTTCACCGTTCAGGGATTCAAACTTTCTAACACAGCGACTTCCGTCAGTGTCTAAACCTGGCGCCGCAGTACGCGATGCCGAAAACAACCACTGACACGCGACCACGGGAGCGAAGCGCAGTTCGGCCAAAGCGCAACTTTGAAACCATGGCTCTTCTCTATGTTAACGCCAAGCGGATCTACTTTCCATGAATCCAACATAAATGGACAAGTAGCCTTTTGTTGCATGTTGAATTGCATAGAAGGTTCATATTGCAACTTTTTTGATGGCGAATAAATAATTCTACACGGGACTATTGACGTCACTGGAGTTTTTTCAAAATGTCCCACTCGTGGCGGCCAGGGTGTTGTATACTTTAATTTCTCAATTAGTAGAGCACTGCTGTTGATAATATTGACATTTTATTTGTTCTAAATATTGATCTTTCTCTAGGATGAAAATTGTTATTGCTTTTTAGTGTCCCCTTAAAGAACCCCTATAGGGCGCACAGTCTATGCGAAATCTCTCGCTACGATGGGCCTTATCACAAAAGCCAAGTTTTACCTCGTAAAACCCAACAAATTTTTATTTTAAAGATTCTTACAATCAACATGATTTTCGCGGTTGTGCACGCACACACGTGCTCACGGGCCAGCGTGTGTGAGTGTAATGCAGGGCGCCCATCATCGAGGCGGACTAAGACGCTGCAAGGACTGCTGCGTGAGCTTGTAAGCGAGGACTTGATTTCGATTGCCGAGTCCCATTGTTGCACAATGCCGCTTCCCAGGTGCGGTTCACCTTTGCCAACATTTCCCTTGAACCACAGTGTAACTGTTGATCACAACGTAAGGCAATGATTCACGATGTTGGTTTATCTCCACTATTGTAGAAGTACGTGTAAAGCAAAAGTCCTATAACAATAACGCGCTGATACCCACAGGCTATAGTGAGCCTACTATAACGCCGTGTATACGCACTGGATAATGGAAGGGTGCAGAAATATTGCTACAATTCAAGCTTGTTCGGTGCGGCCGCCGTAATAGCTGTGATTTCGTCCGCTGCATCTGCTCAAATGCGGATGCCGTGACAAAATACTCCATACACGATACCAGTGGCATAACGTATATGCTCGTCATACAAGCGCAGCGCGCCGCACAAACTAGCTTTCACGGAAAGCGTCTCAGACAATGGCGGCGGACTCCCATCCGTGCCAAGGTTAGCGGGGGTAAGCTATCATCGAGTCAGCGTCCAGCGGGGCGAACGCTCGCGGCCCACGCTCGGCGCCTGGACGGATTTCTTGAGGCGGGCAGTCGCGAGCTGCAGCATCGACGGCTGCATACGGAAGTGATCGCCGATGTCGGTCGGGCCCCCATGGGCGGCTATAGAACACGGTTGGCTTAAGATAGGAGCCGGGTCTACGAGCTGTCAGGGAGCGTTCGCGGCTCACGTGTCGACTCCCATCACAATTAGGGCTCGGACACCTCAACCGGCCGCGTCAGGAAAAATTGACTCGTTACCATCCCTTTCGAGGCACCAGTAATTAGTGCGTGTTGGGCGCGAGGGGGTGTCAGGGGCCTTTCTCCTAATCGGGCGGCGTGCAAGGCATGCGTGGGACCACCCACTGGCGGCGGCGCTGCTGAAGCTCGTGATTCGTTTGCCGAGCGGCGGCCGCCGTCTTCCGCCTGCGCACGAACGAGCGGCGCCTTTGATGCCGCGCGTCCGACACACCCCGGGCCGATGCCAACGGGCGCACACCGGCCTCTTTCGCATTTGTCATCCCTTCTGGCTGCCGCGGCCGCTCGGATGACTCTCTAATGGAACGCCCGCCGGGCGTCCGGCTTCGTTTAGCGGGTGATGAATGCCTGTGACGTGTCAAAAGCTGCCTCAAAGCGCGTTAGGCCATCTCGTTGGCCGAGAAAACCCGCGCTCATACGATCTCATGCCACATTTGCGGCTGCCTGATGATCCGTACGCAGCAGTGAGCAACGCACGCCAACCGCTATGGGGGCCGCAATCGAGCGCAGCCGCCCTGGGCTCACGGGGCGCCTCAAAAGAGCCGCCAGGTGATCGCGTTCCCGGCACATACCCCGTTCTCCTCCATCCGCGGCTTCAGCCATCTCAGCATGGTTCTCGTTCTTCATCGTACAGCGATATTCCGTTTGTCTCATGCGTCTCTACAAGTAATGCGCAATGACGTATGTAGGAAACCCTTGCCGAAGGATTGTGCATATAAAATGGCACAATATACTTTCACACACACACACACACACACACACACACACACACACACACACACACACACACACACACACACACACACACACACACACACACACACATATATATATTGTTAACACTAACTTTCCTATGGCTTTCTTTTTACAAAAGTTGCAAACACTGCAATGACAGCAGATGACAAAGTAGACATTTTCAGATACCTAATGTCAAAAACATTTGTAAAGGAACCAATTTAAATGTTATAGCAAGTCTTCACGTGCTCAAAACAGCATTTGTTTCTCGGGTATTTCGAGTCTACCATAGAGAAGACACGTAAAGATGTAAAGCCATTTTATTGCGATAGCAATTATATGGACACTCTCGGCTGGGTTTCACCGCCGGCGTCGTCGTCAATGTTATGCACTGTATATGTGTACGTATCTATATATATGACAACGCAAAAAAAGAATAAATTCCCAGAAAAAAAACTCCGGCGTGTGGAATCAAACGAGGGACCCCCGCGTCATGAATGCGAGGCCGAGAGGTTCCTCTCGGCGACCACTGGGTCGCCGAGAGGTTCCTTCTACAACATTTAAATGACCAGCTATTCATATCTGCCTCTTACCGCTGTTGGCGAGCATCTCGGGGGGGGGGGGAGGGGAGGACTCGTGTTTTCGGCATTATCAGAAAGACGGCGCAGTGAGCGCGCGGCGGCTCTCATCTCTCACGCGTACTTTGGCCCGCGTAGAGATTAAGGGGGTGTACGCTTGATCACGCGCCCTTATCTTGAAGTGGGGAGAATCGCACATCTTGGCTAGCCTTTGAGTGTCGTCGGAACGATTCTGTTGTAGTGACCGGGCGCACAAAGGTCACTGCAATCGTTGCACAGCCTCCGTTTGCGAAAAGGGCGTGCTTTTCAGACACAGCGAAGTAACAACTTAGACGCTAATACGCATTAATCTGTACCTGTGAGTACGTTTTGTGCTTCCTTTGTGCGTGAGAAACGCAGGGCACGTTTTGATTTGCTTGCCATTCTGCGCGTGACCTTCTAATTTGTTGTTATCTCGTTTCTTGCTTCGCATTTGTGGCAAAGCTGTGACTTTTTAAATCAGACCCTTGACGCACATGAGAGAGAGAACGTAAGCATCATATAGCATGGCTGAAGATATTGTTCTACTAAAGGTGAGGAGCCTTATGTAAAAGCGTGAACGTCTCGTTAGGCGTTCTTTATTATGGTCTATCGGCTACACGGAACGTGATAATTCATATTAGTAGTTTGCTGCGATAACACGTGAACTTTATAAGAAAATATGTCCACGGATGGCCATCAAACACTGCGCAGCAGGAGAGCCGAAATATTGCAGAACAATGTTGTAATGCTTCGCACTGAACATTTACCAACATGAGCGAGAACACTACAATGAAGCATACCATTAATCAGTGCGCCTACTTATGCAACACAAAACTAAAAAAATGCACATTTGCCGCCTATAGTAATAAAAACGATACAGGAGGCGCACGTATAGCACGTGTCAGCTAAAATTAAACAAAAGAAGATGTAGTGCATTGTCACAAACAAGCGCTCAGAAAAGCGCGTGCCGCCGAATTCCGGCAATGGGGATGATACCGGGCGCCAGAGAGACGCGTCAAGGTCAACGCTAAAGAAGAAAAACAAGCATTCAAAGACTCTCCGGGCGCGCCGTCTCTCCTTGGAAGCGTAGTTTCGCTGACTAACCTCCCCACATCGGCCACCAAGCAAGCCCTGGAAAGATCTGGAAGGAAAGGAGCGTGGTGATGCAGAGTTGCGTCATGTGTCACAGATGGTCCTCGAAACGTCTCGCTCTTTCCCCAGCCTTGGCTTTGCATCACGCCGACGAAACAATTAGAATCTGCTGAAATCTAGTTCGGAAGGTAATTAAGGTAGCAACGGAGAGTAGTGATCAGGAGAAGAAGGAAGTTTGCGCCAGTGTGCGTAGGGTCTTTCCGCCCTGTCGGCGAAGGTTTTTGTCCTCAGTGACAAAGTAGGAGATGACAGTTTACGCCAGTGTGCGTAGGTAGGAGAAGAAGGAAGTTTGCGCCAGTGTGCGTAGGGTCTTTTTGCCGTGTCAGCCAAAGATTTTGTCCTCAGTGACAAAGCAGGAGATGACAGTTTACGCCCGTGTGCGTAGGCAGGGGATGGAAGTTTTGCACATGTGTGCGTAGGGTCATTCCGCCGTGTCGGCGAAGGCTTTTGTCGTCAGTGACAAAGCAGGTAATGAAGAGAGTTTCTACCTGGGGGGTGAAGGCTTGTGTTACAAGCAGAAGAGTGTGCCTACTACCAGCGAGCGAAGACGCGTTGCAGCAGCTGCACGTAGGAAGCCTACGTGTTACCTGCGAGTAAGTTTGGTGCTTGGAGTGCGGACGTTTCTTGGAAGAGAAACTTCGGGGGCAGTGGATCGAAAATAGACTCCTGAATGATTATCATTCAAACATTGTTCCAAGAACTTTGTACTGAATAAGTTTTCGCACTCTTTAGTCTTTAAGTGTCTTGGTTGATTGATGCACGTGTTATCATTGTAGCGCGTATTGTTGTTTGTGTCCATTGTTTCGAGTGTAGATGATTGTATTGGGTAGTCGATTATTTGATTGGTGAAATATTGTACTGAACTATTGCCGAGTGTGCATGTTTGTGTATCTTTTGATCTGCCAAACTTGAAAATGTAATTTTGTTTTATTTATCAACTCTCCACTCTCACTCGTTCTTTGGACCACAGCCGGCGTCTGCTGACGCGTCAAATTGGCGCTGTTTTTTATGTTAAATAGAACCAATCCTAAATTGTCCGTGCTTTCGTAGTGCGGTTCGGGGGGCTGGTACTTCAGCCCTTGAAGTTAGCTGGGCGATCACCTCCCTAATTAACAGGACCTTTGACATGCATCACTTCGCGAGTATTTGGACAACTAAATAATGCCAGAAAAGGTCGTGCGGCCCCTCCCACACCACTGACTCCTTGCTTAGAAGACACATTGAAAGCATGAACGTTGTAAAGAATACACTAAAACTAAAACGCGATCATAACTAAGTCGCACCTTACACGAAAATACCTTCTTTATATCCAAAAACTTGTTGTAAGGGTATATTCTCAACACTAGAAATAGTAAAAGTATATTTCGTTTACTTGGTTGTAACCAACCATTGATTATGTCCGTACTTGTTGTAACAAGGATCGACTGCAGTGTCTATATATGGAGAATATCATATGAAGTCTACGGTTTACTTGCAGATGACAGAGAAAGCTTTTTGATTGATCCAAGTAATAGAAATTATCAGGCCACTTATTCCAATGACCTGCTGGTTTCTCGCGCCATTGGAGATTTGATGAAAGTGCCCAGGCTCTGTAAGTACTAGATATATACTTTGATAGAGTTAGAAACTTCGCGGAGGTGAAAGTGTGTGTTGCGTTTCAGAGGGATTGTGAAGAGAAAAAGGGAATCCGTCGAGGTATAATTTACGAGGGGCGTAGGCAGAAATATTTTTCGGGGGGAGGGCACCTACTTGATTTCGGGGTGAAAGCTCCCCTAAATTGCTCATTGTTTGCTCTTTATACCATGGAGAAAAAAATTGGTAGGAGGCACGGACCTGTACATATAGTACCACTCCCAGGCTATGCCACTGCCCTTTATTGGAAACAACTGTATAAAACCAAGAAAAACGTAGAAGTAATATGAAGTTCTTGACTGGTGTATGAACGTTAAACAATGTCCGCATCATTTCTGACTGACAATGTCTAAGCATATGTCGATGTTCCCGTAAACAAGTTGGTGATAATTTTTACCTAATCATTTGACCTAATTACTTCACCATGACAGTATCCTCTATTTATCACAACAAAATTGCAATTAAAATTAAAAGGTTTTGAGTTGTTCAAGTGCGCGTGATTTTTTAAAGTGAGACCTCGCGAAGCAGTACACTGCCTTTTGTCCATTGAAACCACTTAAAACATTGTAGCGCATATTTGATTGTCATGTTCTTAATTCGTCCATTTTGCTGAATGTTTACTACATTTGTGTTGTTTTGGGGCGGTAATCACTTCTCACTATCTCTCTCTCTCTCTGTGTGTGTGTGTTCATTCTTTGTTTTGTGCTGCAGAACTTAAATATAAGTAGTAGCTGAGGCAATATAAACCTCAACCTCTCCACAGGGAGGAAGTCAAGAGAGAACACAACATACTTCCAAAAGAAGCGAAACGCTGCCTAAGATCGCACACTGGTGGTGGTCTGCCTGAGAGACAAATGAACTTGATGTAAGACAGGTGGTTCACGCAACACAGACATAATGAGAGAACGTGGGAAGAGGCGTTCATCCTAAAACCTCAAATAATATGACAATAAAGTGCAATACTGCCGGGTACCTCTTTTTCTTCGTGTGTGAAGCTTTCTTTTCGGAGTAAACCACACGGGCTTTCTAAAAAAATCAGTGTCATGATCTCATATACTCTCCCAATAATTTAATTAATGAATTATTAAATATTGTTCAATAGGTATTAGAAACATGCTGATAGACAATGCGTTTTATATACTGGCCGCATAACTCTTTTCTATACCGGCTACATTCTAACTAAATTGGACAATATGAATTTCCCGCCGGGGCTTACATGCAGCCCCTCGGCATCTTTGACAACATCAGTTGATTTGAATCCTTCTTAAAGCCGTATGTACTATGCACTTTTTCTTGATCTTAATGAAGACCTATTAATTAGCCTATCATTATTGCATTTGTATAATAAAGGGCGTAAACCGCAGATTATCCCAACAGCCTGCACTGGCACGTCTTCGTAGTTGTACTGCTTGCCCAGGGTTGCACAACGACGAGAGTAGGGTGTCCTTCTGGCATCGTTCCTGTCATTTTTTGCTTTAGTTAAAAACGTCTTTCTTCTGGTAGTCTCCATTATCGACATTGTAGGCTTATAATTGAGTACAGTTCTCAATTTCTCTCTTGCTACGCATCATATCCGGCTCCATAGCTCTGTAGCATGGGCGGCTCCTAGTATCGAACAGTGTCAGGTGTGGACGGTGACGGTAGCCACGGCACTAAGCTTGGCCGTGCAGGGCACGAGCGTCGTCGTCGTGGCCGCAGCGCTGCTCTCCCCCCTGCTCGTGTGGGCAGCCCGCAGAGCGTGCACCGGTCGGAACGGAGCCGGTCGGCGGTGCCGCGTTGCAACTTCATCGACGGGGCGGTGGCGGCGGGTACCTTGGCGTCGGCGGCGACCCCCCACAATGAGGCGGCCGGCGGCTGCCCGCCTTTCTCGCACCTTCTCCGTGATGCGCGGCGCCCTGACAACAGGGCTGCCTGAAAGAGCCTCTCCACGCCCAGCGCCCTCTTCTGCCATCCTTCTTCCTTCGCCGATAAACATGCCCCCTCCAGTTTAAGGCACGCTTTCATCTTGAGCGATGCCGCCAATGTTCCCCGGTTTTCCGATGGCGGTGAAAAAAAGCTGACGAAAGTGCAGGGTGTCCACTGGGCTGTTTGGCCGCCACCGCCGTGATCGCGCGCGGGGGGGCTGCCGCCGCCGTCGTGGCCCGGAAGGACGTGAGCAACGCGAGGAAACGGATGTTGGCCCTGACGTCGGCCGCGCTAAAGCCACGCACAAACGTCGGCGGAGCTTCACTGTTTGAACACGGACTCGTCGTGTTTGACGGGACGTGGCAGCCCTCTCTCCTCTGCAAATCAAATTCATTGCTCTTAAGCAATTCACTTGGTGTTAGGTTCGATGAAGACATTCAAAGAACAGGAGGTATACATATCAAGCGAAAGAGAAGTCCCATTTCCAGCGTTATGCCAAGAGAAAAAATAAGCTCGCTTTATACGCGTAAAATTTACAATTGCCTACTCAGACGCTAGCTGTAGCGAGACGATAATCGGCTTTCACCGACTAGTATGATAGATTTGTCGCGACAACTTCAAAAAAATTCACAGTTTCGCCGTAAGGGCGAAGCAATGAATGCGATAGCAACAAATTGGAATGCCACGTGGCATTCACATTGATGCGTGTAGGGTGTTTCACAAGCAAAAATAACGTACGAAGCGCACTACCTGGTACAGATTGACAATAATTTAAGGGAAGCTGGAAATCCGTGTGTGCACTTACTAAAACCGAGTAATTTCATAATTTTATAGCATAAATTAAAAAAAATTGGCCCACTTTCAAAAGAGGAAGTGCTGTTTGGTCATACTTTCATGTGCACCATTGAAATGAAAATAAGACGTTTCATATATGCAATTACGTGCACATTTTTATACATCAATCAACAGGCTATATTTGTCCAGTCTACTGCGAAAAGAAAAAGAAAAAAAGGGGGGGGGGAAGAAATACAAGCACAGAAAGTTCTCTTGAATGAAAATGTCACTACGCCACGTGTATTTCACATATTTTTATAGTACTTCCTTTTCGCATGGCAGCTTTTTTTCAAGCGTCATATAGCACTGCTTACTTTTTCAGTTTTTTTCGAAAATTATTCAATAGACAGTTTGTCGCTGCGTCGCCAATTACCCGCATCACAGCTTCTGTTGTGTGTCCATTGGAACATGTCTGTATTGCCAAAGAATCTCTAAACACAGTTATTGTCATTGATCAAACAAAACTTTGTCGATTAGAATAAAAAGAACTCTTTCGCGAAGCTTCCACTAACAAGCTTTTCAACAGCGAGTTTTGTAATTACTACCATGTGCACAGTAGAAGGCTGAGCAAACTTCAACCCACCTCGGGAAATGTTTCTTATCATTTGCACATCTTCGGCTTCCAAGTCTTTTTTCAAAAAAAAAAGCGGTTCGGCATGATTCGCATGACTGACTTTTTGAGGGCGACATGCACGCCATAGCCAGCGACGTAGACAAAAGCATCGATGCCGTGTTTTGCAGTGGTGATATCGTCATTGGGGATCATCACAGATCCACTTAAAGCTGTGTTCTCTCAACGCCTCTTCTTTTTCATCAATGCCAGCCCGATGCGCTCAATCTAGCTGTTCACCACCTTCTCCTCAAGCCCTTCCGCGCTCTCTCTCATCGCCTAGCCTTCGGGTGTGCTTTGCGGTCATCGGGTAGAGTAGCCCCTCATGCAGTGCCTCATGACGGAAATGATATGAAGTAACCTTTTGTTCAGTTGTGTACAGATTCGTGGGGTGGTGTCTTGCATTCCTCGTGTTCACAATATTCGCAGTCAAGCTGGCTCTGTGAAATATACTGTGTTCTGAGATAGCGTGTCGTGATTGGTGGCACTATGCAGGCAACCAATGGGGAAGTGTCACTGCAACGTTTCTGCATGCACTGCTCAGTGACGTGGCAGAGGCATTGTCTCGAGCCACAAAGAAGAAGCATGAAGGAGCGAATCTGACAGACGCATGATATTGATGTTGGATACACGTCTATTGCCTCTTCAGCAGAAAGCGCTCGGACGCACGTATGACGCGAGCAGCGCGACCCTTCATATAGCGCCGCATCATGACCACTCTCTGAATTAAGGCGGACCGTCGGCTCCCGTTGAGAAGCGCTTGCTTGCACTGACATTGAAATAAAGGAGGTGTTGGTTCTCTTGACTGTCTTGTACAGGTATGCCAGCATCACTGGAAGTTTTCTAACGTGGAAGTGTTAGCAGTTTCTGCAGCCTGATGTGAGTGCAAACCTGGTATTTTGAAAGTCACACTGAATCAACTCACTGCTGCTTTACAACAGGGAAATTAACAAAAGACAATAACTCAACTACTATACTCTGCACAGTGATTGACATCTTACATAAGAATAGTTCGCCAAGTGGTTCCTCTGTAATAATACAAAATGTAAATACTGTAATCTAACAACACTACGTGAACACAAAAAAAATATGCATTAACTAATGTTATTGTTGCATCTGTTCACTCATCCTCGAATTAGCGCTAGGAGTGAAATCCTCCCTCGGAATGGCTTGCAGTAACTTAACCTTGCGGCCAACGTCATTCGGAAAAGAAAACACATGAACCTTTGGTCCACTACCAAAATTTACTTTGCAGCCGGGCACGCAACGGCAGCCGTATCGCTGGAAGTGCACGACCACGTGTGGCTCAACAAATTTCTCACACGAGAAACATTCCCGTGTTCTTCAGCGGTTCACTTCACGCTACACAAATAAATCACAAACACAAGTGCACAATCACGAAGTCTCACTGGTGAACAAATACGCAGGTTAGCTAAATATTCAAAAAAAAAAACACTCGCAAGGTTAAAAAAAAGAGTGCACAACGCGCAACTTCGCGACGACAGAATGTCTTGCCGAGCAAACGAGGTAAGGGGCAAAACCAGCAAAACTGACGGGTTTGGCAAAACAGGTTGTGTTGACCAGGACCAAGTAGGTCACTCGTGTGGAGAGGAGTGAAGAGGCTTTAAGCTATGTGCTGTTGGATGAGCGCATGACCACGCGTCACCGCGTCGCGACGCGTGAGCGCACTCTTTGCGTCATCTCGCTGATAATGCCAAAAACACTGTGATATTTCCCCCGAGTTCAGCACCGCCAGCGGTAATATAAGTAGCTTGCTGTTCAAACGTTGGAGGACGTGCGTCTTCGTGGCTCAGTGGCTAACGACAAGCGCTCCGAACCCAGAAGTCACACGTTCGATTACGCGATTCAGAAAGTAGTTTTCTGAATAATTTTTTCACTGGTGAAATGGTATATATTCAGAAAACTACTTATTTATCACTGGTATATATATACGGGGCATGACGGTGGCGACAAATGTCGACGGCAAAAACCAGCCGAGAGTGCCCATACAATTATTATCGCAATAAAACGAGCCAGGTTGCTGCGCAAAAAATACTGGTGAAAGGCAAGGCAAGACGGGCACCGTGGAAGGCGTATCTACACAGTGAAACTAGAATAAATAGAATGTAACAATGTCAGTCCAACAAAATCTCGCATGATTGAGGGAGAGTAAATAAAGGGAAAAAATTGGCATCCGGCCGCTTCGTATCACAAAAATATAAGGAAAACAGAAGGTGACCAAAACAGACGCGCTTAAACGTACATCCTGATCACAGTGTTTAATTCGGAATTACAGCACGCCACTCGGTCCCTGCCAGCGGTAAACTATATTTTCGACCACTTTTCTTCTGTCTTCACATTCAGATTACAGTTACAACGCCCACATACTTTTCTTGGCATAATCGTCTGGTATAGTTCTCATTATTATTGTGTCTAACAAAGGAAAGGAAGCCCTTAAACTTCCCTTTCTTTCCTGCATTCATAGCGAGGGTGTTGTTCTGACAGATTTGATGCCGTCAGATAGTTTGCGAGGGATTATTGGTCAGCTACCAGATAGTGATGTGATGATTTGCTACGTGACACCAACAGGCAGGAACAAAAAAATGTTTCACACCCATCGTCACCGCTACCAGCGGCGCTGACAATCACTCCTGGTTTAAATCAACGTATATAATCCCCGTAAAGTCGACGGTGGCACATCTGCCTCAGTTAGCGCTGGACGCGTTATTTGTAAGTCACAGGCTCGGTCCCTGCCACCGGCAAGTTGTCTTTTAGTCAACTTTTCTTTCTTCACTATAACATAAAGAATACGATAAATAACGTTCCCTGTACTTTCCTTGTCATCATTCTCTTTTAGTACCATTTAACTGACTAACTCTAGGGCAGTAAACACTTCGTTAAAGTGAGATTGAACTGTCTATGTTTAACCGCAACTGCATGAAACTAACTATACATGTATACATGTGGTTTGTCGTCATGTGGCCCTCGTCGGGACATTTTTTTTGCATTTCACTTAATTGGAAATGAAAGAAGAGCAATTACGCCATTTATTTCAATTATTTTTCTGTGGGGCCAAGCGTGTTTCGCTACGTTGTACATCATCATCATCATCATCATCATCATCATCATCATCATCATCATCATCATCATCATCATCATCATCATCATCATCATCAACCTTACTACGTCCACTGCAGGACAAAGGCCTCTCCCATGTTCCGCCAGTTAACCCGGTCCTGTGCTTGCTGCTGCCAATTTATACCCGCAAACTTCTTAATCTCATCTGCCCACCTAACCTTCTGTCTCCCCCTAACCCGCTTCCCTTCTCTGGGAATCCAGTTAGTTACCCTTAATGACCAGCGGTTATCCTGTCTATGCGCTACATGCCGTATATACGTTGTATATAGGTCATTCCAAAACTACTAATCCAATTTTGAGTGGTGGCGCACAAGCTGTGTGCTGATTTTTCTCGGTATTTATGAAAAGCCCGCAAAAATTAAAATAAAGCCACGGGACTACGCCCATGCGCTACGGTATGGCGGCGCTGTCAACCATGCTTCTATCGAAAAAACCGTGTGCGCTGACCGTGGCCGAATGAGCGGTCACGGCTCTTGGCACCGGGTTCACAGTACCGCAGAACTTTTAACGACGGCACACTGTCGTCCCTGATGAGCGATAGGTTGATGCTCAGCGCTCACACTTTTTTCGCTCAGTTGAGAGCGCTGTAACACGGTTTCATTTCATACTTCACGGGGTCATTTTAAATGCAGGAAAACAATCACCACGCAGCATTTACGTTGCTAAAGAGGATTGGACCAACCCTCTGCAACATAACGAAACGCACCTGGCCTTAAAGAGAATATTAAAAATGTTGCGTAATTGATATTAGTTCGGCAAATGATTAAACGAAATGTGAAATGTACCCTAACGAGCACCACATAACGACAAACCATATAATGGTAAGCTATTTAGGAATAAGCCAGTTTGGTTAGGCAGATTCCAACGATCACCACGCAAGAAGGTGACGGGGGTATAAGGCTGAAGCAGGTGTAGAAAAAAAAAACGCCCGATATGTCAAACTTTTTTTGTAAAGAATAAGAAGATTGAAATTACGTTTTGAAAAAAAAATGGCTTTCGAAATTGTATTATTCAAAAATTTAGATAAAATATGGCCTGAGGCCAACTGTTGATCGAAAAATTCGGCAGATTCCACGTACCTTGGAAATTGACGTGATGCGAAGCATGCAGACGGAAGGTAATCTCAATTGTTTTAATTAATTTTATTGTCCGACACGTCATGAAAACATGCTAAATATAGGCATAAATATTGCACCCACAGACAGATGTTGAAGAGTTGCATATATTTACATAATCAGTTGTTTGTGCTTGCACAGCGATGCCAACAGGAACATGAGTATTAGTAATACCAGAAGCAACAAGCTGATATAAAGCATTGGTACTCGCGAGGACGATAGCCCTGGACACTGCTACATAAATCAACTTCAGCTCGCGGCCCCTAACTGCGATTGACGTTAACCCGACGTGACGGCTATATCATAGCAGTACATAATAATGTTTATAAAATTAAATAGCCAGCACCGCAAGTACGTTTCACGAACATTAGGGTCTATTTGAAAAGTAGGTTGGTGGCGTCGCGTGACTCTGTACGGTAGAATGCTTGATTGCCACACGGAATTCTTGGGTTTGATTCCTCCTGGGACCCTTACATTTAATATCTGAATTCATCGAGTCAACGCTGCCGATGTAAGCTTTTTATTAACGCCAATACGCTACAATTGCCCATGTGTGTTTTCTTCGTTCCTAGGTGGCATACGAAGTGTCAATCGCCTGTGGCACATACCCGCATACCAGAGGTACATACCCACCCACGGGTATGTGCCATTGTCTGGTGGAAGGTGTTTAACGACGTACGCGACGGGATTGGAACAATTTTCATGTCTCGAGCAGCACGCCACATTCGCCAAACTAGCTTACCATCCCATGCTAGTTTTAGTTCACGCCAAGCTAAAAGGGTGATCACCGCATCACCCAGACATAAGCGACTAGTTAGATAGATAGATAGATGGATAGATAGATAGATAGATACGAAAAAGTAAATAGCCATTATAGCGTGGAACGCTCACCATTGGGTGGTTGAAGTATATCATGCCACATGCATCACATGTGCAGGACACAAGCACACGAACGCTTCACACATGCAGTCACAGGTATGATCTGTATGCGTGCACGACTAATTAGGAATCCACAGATGAATGCTTAATTTCTCTATGAACATCTGACTTTTCGTTTTTCGCGCATTCAAAAAAACATTAAGCATGGACATACTTCTTGTGTTAAAAGGCCACTCACCAGGCTCCCAAATACAAAAGAAGAGTGCAATATTCTTTACGGATATTTCTCGTCCTTTTTGGCACACTACTATGACGTAGACAGTAGTTCTCGTGACGTCTACAGCGTAGCTGCTCTCGATTCGTTGATATACGCGCAATGTCACATGTGATTTGTCTCCTGCACTGTTTTGCCATGCAGCCGCCCATTCGTTCTTCTTTGTCACGTATGAATATTGTGCACAATCAACTGATCAAACTTCATTTTTTTGTGTGTTTAGAACTGCATGCGCAAGCAGCGATAAGAGCGTGCAGCCGAGAAGTGCCAAATTCTGATAGGCTCTAGCGCTCAGTGCTGATATTGTTTATGTGCATTAAAGAATTAAGGGGCGAGGAGAATGCCTCGTGTGTATGAAGGAGAGGAGAAAATAACCCCCTCGTCTTTCAACGCTGGGTGGTGAGCGGTCCTTTAATGTATACCCATTTCTATTCGTTTGTTCTCTGCATTCTTTTAACTGCTGTGGCAGAGCGAAGCTTCAGTCGAGAAGCTGGGTTCAAAATTGAAGTTGAATCGTTAATACAACCCTCATGAAAATCTGCAATGGTTAAATGTCCAATTCTCTCGTTTCGTATTATGTAGCGACATGATGAAGTTCTGAGTTCTCTTTGCTTTTGGTAATTCTAAGTCTCTACTTCTTCAATGCCTTTACATTTCGAAAATTTCGAACACTTGCTGTAATGCAAATTAGGTCAAAGATATGTCGTCCGAAAATACAGACTAGCCTGAAATTGTGAGACTGTTCGTGGCGTGCCTTAAACTAAACCTGGGGCAGGCGGGCGACATTGCTGTATCAGTGTTACGACCGAGTAGTTGCTGAGCCAACTGACCGAAGAAGCTTAAGAGGAAATCATGTCAATCGAAGGAAAAAAAAAACGAGTCATTTGAGTCTTTTTTTTTTAAGTTTTGGCTTGCCACGTATAACCCTTTTTAAAGAGTGACGTCAACTCTCTTTGGGGGTCATTGTACTTTCTTCTGAGAGTCATGAGATTCACAAGAGACTTAGAGCGTTTCTTTAAAGAGAGCCATATAAAAGTCGGAACTAGCCGAAAGGAGTCTCACATACAATTTTTTTTCCTTAGAGTACACATGCGCACGTCAAATCACCGTGGAGGTAGGGAGTTGTACAATAGCGTCGAGTAAAAGGCGGGAAGGGGGAAGGTAAATAAAGTTTCAAACAGGAATACATCTTTACGCACAATCATGGCACAGTGGGCTTTGCGTATACGGAATGACTTTGGTGAAATATGTCATAGGACTCCACCCCCATCATTGTGGACCAGGGCACTGTAATTAGCAATATATCTATCTAAATTGGTCAAACAATTAGTGTAATCAGTTCTACAAGCTAAATGCGTGCGTTTCTCTGCATTAACCCGCAGGAAAGAATGTGGAGCATCTTACAAGCCACACGCCACTGTTTTTTTTTCTTAGTCCAATCTAAAAAAAAAAGTAGTCTTACGCTAGGCCTAACTCGGGACACACTACATATACTATTACGTGACGGCTATTCTTTTTCCTCACCGCCATACTGTTATAACACATTAAATAAAAGAACAAATATATATCAAACACGTCATACTTACACGCCTTGCGTGCCCATGTACGGGGGCAATATTCAGCGGCCGCTGTTTGCCGTTAAAAAGGCGCCGGCAATTAAACAGGCCACGCGACCCTCATGGCATTTACAGCGCCTCGCGCGTGGCAAAGAAAGCGGCCGCTGAAGGGCGCGCATTAAGGGATTATTCTCGGCCCCTGCGCCCGTTATGCGGCTCTCCATTGCACCACGGGGCGTCGCGCGCTTCCCTTTCTTCCTTTCGCCGCTGGCCAATCTTTCGAAAAGGTCCGAATCGAGTAAATGGCGCGTGACAAAACGAGCAGGCTCTTACACGCTGGGCCGGCGACGAATGTCACCTCATCATTTAAGGCCGGAGCCCCCGACAACGGCTAATGGCCACTTGGCCGTCTCCTCTTGCAGTAGTTCCGCATAATGACGCGCGTAATTCATGAGTAACGAGGAAAGACACGGCTAGGGGAGTATTCATCGCCCTGCCAGCGCACATCGAAATAAAAATGTGTCGCAAAAGCTGCTCTCGCGACGGAATCTTCCTTCATTGTCGGGCGCTCCCACAAAATTTCGCGAATCCTGTCCGGCAGCGTGCAAGCTATGCGTAACGCGAGGTGTGTCTCGTGAATATTCTTATTTACCGAATTCCTGCGCCAGTCATCGAATGAAACCCACGTTAGCGCCAATCAGAAACAAAGAAAGCTACGAAAATGCATGGCACTTATGAAACCGATATATGCCACGAAGATGAAGTGGTGCCACGAACGTTGAAGCGTCATAATACTCAGAAAGAAGTAACGCGTCGTTGGTGCAACCCGGAGTGGTTGCTTAGTGCCTAAGCTAATTGTCTGTGAAAGTTCCAGGATGCAGGTTCGATTCCCGAACACCACACCCACATTTAGGCGGGGGCGAAATGAAGAAACGCACTTGTGGCTTGATTTTAGGTGCACGTTCAAGAACTTAAGAGGCTCAAAATTGACACAGAATCACTGCTATGGCGTTACTCATAATCATGTTGAGGTTTCGACACACAAAACCTCATAATGTAATGTAGTAAGAACGTTGTTACTGCTATTAATGTTGACTTGTGTCTGTTGCCCTTTGTGGACTTCATGTGCTCGTTTAAGGGCATGTGTGTTTGTATATATGTATGTGTGTATGTGTGTGTGTGTGTGTGTGTGTGTGTGTGTGCGTGCGTGCGAGCGAGCGAGCGAGAGGGAGATATATATATGTGTATATATATATACACACACATATATATATATATATATATATATATATATATATATATATATATATATATATAGTATATAGTAACGCCCCCTTTCACTTTTTAACACCCCTTCTTCACTATGTAGCAGGGTAGTAACCTTTGTGTGCGTCTGTTCAACCAACTGTGGGGATGTTTGATACGATATTTTGGGCATGACATTCTGTCTAAGAATAAGTTCACAGGAAAGTGCTTACAGAATAAACCAATAACAACTTGGCTCTTCCTCCTGAAGAATGACTTCAGTATATGTGTTTTATTTATCACGAAGTGGCTGAAGATTTAAACAACACTCTTGTTTCCTAACGTTTGTCGGGGACAGCCATTACACCGCAAATATAAATATGTGGACCTGAACAGTAGTTTGTGACGCGACAGATGTCTGCTCTTCCAAACCGCTACACAGCACGAGAATTCACACGCTTTATGATTCACCTTCCTTACCGTAAGGAAATATCGGGACGACAAATTTTGCACTTGCTGTTGGTTAAAAGAGTCGCGTTTATAGAGGTCACAAATATTTTCAAGTGTCTGCTGAAACACCCTTTCCTAGGGCACATCTTTAGTCGGAATAAATCTCAGGATTCCACGAGGTTCAACAACTGCATTGTAGCGTTCCTGAAAAGCTCAAATGTTTAATTTTTTACGGGAAATATTAACTTCAGTCAGCACAATAAACAAACGCAGGCTGTTTCGTCGTTATTATTCAAATTGACAAATGCATATTCAACGGCGGGAAGATGATGGAGTTCTATTTTCAATCCGCATTAGGATTTTCTGTAGTGAAATTCTCCATGCATATGCTTAGTCAAACAAGAATTGGTATGAGTGATTCTTGTATCGTACATAGTACGCCAGTGGAGTCTCTAGGCGGACAAAAAAAGAAAGAAGACATTTGAACTTCGCTTTCAAAAGTGGGTCACGATATAGCGTAATCGGGGCCCGTTCTCGTCGTCTACTCATTTGAGAGCCTGGCTTCGGTTATCGAAACATGCCTTAACTATGTGGTAAAAAAGTATGCAAGTAACATTGGCCGTTTCAAATTAAATGTCTACTGCGAGTACAGTTGTTTAGTGCCCACTACGCCATAATTGTTCCTTTTGAGAAACGTGTCCGTAAGACAACACCCGAGCCTATACGCCATTGCTAACCTTCAGCTCAACGACCCTGAAGTTTTCTCTCTCGTCTTGCGTTCAACATTTTATCGCTTGAATTCCTTCAGCAGAGTCATATAAGTGTCAGCGACGCATCATACTGCACCTTGTTATTTACTGATAATTGAAAATTCACATCGCGACCACTCTGACCAGTCATTGAGCACGTGATACTTGATGCCCTGATTCTTAAATGTACCATTTACAAGCCACCTGGCTAGTTTTTTTAAATTCATGTTTTTCTCCGCAGAACACCAAGTTTTGAAAAAAAAAAGAACCTTTACGGAACCCCATATACGCAAATTTCCAAGACAAGCAATTGGGAAAGAGCTATACCAAGCTAGATTCATGTGTGAACGCTACTATGGTCCGTCTTTGCTGTTGAACTTTTCCTATCACGTACTTAACCTAATATTCAATGTTTCATAACCTATGCGATACCTGCTACTTTTATATCTTGTGAAAATACGGCAGTGCGGGTACATGAGCACTGAGGTAAATACGCTTAATATTTTGAGGAATGTGTAGCGGCTAGCATCACTCCTGCATACTGGTTGCGGGAGGCTTCGGGCGGGACTAAAAGGACGAGGGAGACCGGGACATCGTGGACATCTCGGGCAAACACTTTTCCACCGTCCTCAGGGTATAGACACACCGAAAAGAAGGCTCACTACTATCTACTTATTCGATAGCGTACATCCGTTTTTATGCAGAGAAAGCTATGTTTCTTTCTGGTTGATGATTGATACGTGGGATTTAATGTCCCAAAACCACCATATGATTATGAGAGACGCCGTAGTGGAGGGCTCCAGAAATTTCGACCACCTAGCGTTCTTTAACGTGCACCAAAATCTCAGAACACGGGCCTACAGCATTTTCGCCTCCATCGAGAACGGAGCCGCCGCAGCCGGGATTCGATCATTAGTCACCTGACCACCACGGCGGGGCGTTTCTTTCCGTTGTCATTTCTGTATGCCCCATAGGCACAATAAAATTTACATGCTGGCTGTATACTCGCGACGGGCGCCTTAATTCATTGCAGTCTTTTTTCTTCCTTCTTATGTTTGTTGTTCATTGGAGCGGAAATGGCGAGATTTCTTGGCGTCAACTGACAACAATAGAAGCATGCTTCTACAAAGAATGGTGAAAAAAATGGCGATATTAATTTTGTGATGTTTGTATGGAACTTACCCTGAAGGGATCTAAACGATTTTTGTTAGTTTGTCGCATGAAGTGCGTTTCTTCATAGAGACACCCAAATTTCCGCGAAAAATTTTGAAGACGGAGCTGTGACGTGTAATGAAGAATATCTAACAATTTAAAATCTTTAACAGGCTACCAGGACTGTTTGGCCTCCTCCGTTCCAAAACAAGGTTTAAATATTTCAGAAGCCCTTGCGCTATCGCAAAAATGGGGCCAAGCGATGCTTGGACTGTGCTTGTCTGATGTACCAATATTTATTTCCTTCATTTCTTGATTGATGATTGATTGATTTGTGGAGTTTAACGTCCCAAAACCACCATTTGATTGTGAGAGACGCCGTAGTGGAGGGCTCCGGAAATTTCGACCACCTGGGGTTCTTTAACGTGCACCCAAATCTGAGTGCACGGGCCTACAACATTTCCGCCTCCATCGGAAATGCAGCCGCTGCAGCCGGGAATCGAACCCGCGACCTGCGGGTCAGCAGCCGAGTACCTTAGCCACTAGACCATCGCTGCGGGGCGTTCCTTCATTTCCTATTTCTCTCTATATATCTTCGTTTTCTTTTTTTCTCGTCATTTCTAAATTTCTTTATTTCTTTATTGCTCTCTCTAATCCTTTTTCCCTTTTTTTTCGTATCGCGCAATGCTTCCTCCTAACGTTTAGATCTGAAGCTGCTTAGCGTCGAGCTCGATCAGGTGTGCGGCGTAACCACCCTTACTGCGCATGCGTGTACGTTCCTCATCTCTCACCTTTCCTACTCTCCCCCCTCTCTCGCCTCGCAACGTCGAGGCACGGATCGTCTGCTAACCTACGCTCGCTCCCCCTCTTTCTCCTCTAGACATTCCTCCCCGCGGCGTCTACACCCCTGATGCGCATGCCCTTCCCCTCTCTCTCTCTCCTACGCTACCCCCTCTCTCGCTTCGCAACGCCGAAGCAGGCAGCGTCTGCTAGCGAGTTTCTTGATTGAAAAAAAAAAAAAGACTGCTCGCACTGACAGCCGTTCACTGACTGACCACCCTGTTATAAAAGCACTGGATTTTGACCTCCAAGGTAGCGCCAGTGGAAGATTTCTCCAGTGCTTGTTGAAGAATGAACATCCGCCGTAGGCGTGTTAACTAAAAGCGGACTGCGGGTCTCTGTGGCGAATCGGGGTCGCCTGTCTCTCATTGTCCATCAGAAGCAATTTGAATGTTCCAGTAGGAAACACCGGTCCATCAGTGCATGCATCGTGCCTCCACAAGTTTCTCTCGTGCGCAACGCCGCGATGAGCGCCAACGCCAACGTCGCCGCCAGTGTAAGCGTTAGCGCCCGCTGCTCCGCATCTACAAATGGTTCCCTTTAGAGGGAGATGACGTAATTTTTTCCCTTCCTTCACGCCGGGAACAGGACTTTCATCCACGTGCTCAGCAACGCAACACTTGCTCAGCAACGCAACACTTCAGTTGCCACAAGTGACAACGACGATCGTTCGTTAATGTCCAGGCAACACTTAAACGCGAAGTGCCACTTCGATAAAATATGAATTTGCTACGTCAGGAGCGACTGATAGTTCACAAGGCCACGATGGAGAGATCACCAATCACTGGAAAACGGCGCATGCATGTGGGCAGCGCACCTTTGAGGGCCACATTTCTGTACGCTCACCGGCGCCAGGTTTATCGCGTACGACGACGACGCCCAATATCCGTGACTTATAAAAGCTTCGTTTGAAAGTAAAACAGGAGAGCAAGACGACAACGTTTATTTCAATGCCCCTCAGCGCACCAGAAAATTAAGCAGTGACGCCGCCTGGTGAATAAAAGTGAAACAAATTTAGTGTACAAGCAAACTCAGAGACTGTTCCGATAATGGTGCGATCTTCGAGGCCACAGTATGAATTGCTCATCGTATCCTCCCTTAGTCAGCATTCTGCAGATCAGCAGAGTAATGTTACATGGCACACATATTTCTATTGACATTTGTGGTCGTCCCAAAACCACCATATGATTATGAGAGACGCCGTAGTGGAGGGCTCCGGAAATTTCGACCACCTGGGGTTCTTTAACGTGCAGCCAAATCTGAGCACACGGGCCTACAACATTTCCAACTCCATCGGAAATGCAGCTGCCGCAGCCTGGATCACACATATTTCTATGGAACGCTGCTTCTGCCTTAGTTCATTCAGACACCTTTATACATGACGACCTTTGGTCCTTTGGACTTACTGGCGTGTATACACTGAAGATGATAGATAGATAGATAGATAAATAGATAGAAAGAAATATAGATAGATAGATAGATAGATAGATAGATAGATAGATAGATAGATAGATAGATAGATAGATAGATAGATAGATACCGACCAAGTGGCAGACTGACTGTCTGACTGACTGACTCACTGAGCGATCTATCAGACTATCTGGGTAAATCGGACACTAAAATTGAAAAGAATTACTTATAAAATGTTGATTTCCAGAAGAACTGAGCCTTGTGCTGTCGTTATTGAGAAAAAATTGCTAATCCCGAGTATTAATCTTTCCCTGATCAAGTGTGGTGTGTGCGTGCATGCGTTCGTGTGTTATGAAACATAGTGCTCGCAATAATGCTCTGAACATCAGTTATCAACAATGATGCTTTTGGAGATTATTTGAAGAGTGAGTAAACTAGTCGCATTATCCCTTCATTATCAGCACCCTCAGTGCCTTTGTTCGTCAAGTGCACGCGTATGTATGTACTGCACACCAACATGACATAGCTATCAACCTATTTCACATTCCTATACACCTATTTCATACAATCATGTTTGCTTGTTGCATACAGTTTTCTCTTATTTATTTTTTAACTCTCGCTCTTCAACCCCCTATTCCCCAACCCCAGTGTAGGGTAGCATACCGGATACTAGCATCTGGTTAACCTCCCTGCCTTTCTTTTTTCTCGTTTCTCTTTGATTCTTCTTTAGCTGCACAAAAAAACCTTAGAAAAAGAAAACCGTAACTTTCCCGCTTCTAGTACTGCAGTCAGAGCTCGTTTATCGCGTCAGCAGTAGACGACCATCTCAGACAACTCCGTTTTGCCAATAACTCTGTCGCAATGCTACCAAGGCCTGCTACAGCATTACTTGTTGCGTTCTCATTTGAAACATGTGCACACACCTCTCTACTTTTTTACCTTGCGTCAAATAAAATTATGGACATCATGGTCCAAAACCAGGATCCGATTACGAGAAATGCTAACCGACTAACCGAGGACTGTGGGCATCTCTGGTTAGTTATTGTGCGCCCAGTGTGTAATGCGCTGGCGTCTCTACATTCTACCCTCCTTTGAATGCCTCCACCTAGGCTATGTGCCCTGCTCGTCTTCGTCCTCAGACTTGGATGGCTTCGGTCCCAGACAAATTCCGCCAGTTTCAACAGCCGGAAACGAACCTACGATTTCATGCGCAGCGCCGTAGCCAGCCACTGAGCTGCCACAGCGTGGTCTGAGCTTACGTTACGCTCAAGACCGGTATTACTTGTTTACGCTGCAATCTGTACGAAATGTCAGAGTTTAATGCTCCCATATCTGCTCAAATGCGCTGACCTGATTATGACGCGCAGTGGTGGTTCCGCCAGTTCGACATCGGATTTAGATAGTCGTTCTTCCATTGGGTGTGGCAAGCTTCCTTTCTCTCTCTCTCTCTCTCTTTTTATAGCGACGTCGTCTATGCCAGTCCCAAAAGCTTTGAACCATACAATGTGTACGAAAAGTTATCAACATGAACCAGCACGAATTATCTTTGTTTTTTTAATAGTCAAGCTGTTTAAGCAATAGGTAACTGGTGCTCTGTCGTGCAACACTCAGGTTAGTATGCGTGACAGTACTTGGGAAAACTTTATTACCGAGGCCAACATGATTTGATGATTGATATGTAAGGTTTAACGCAGCTAAACAACCATATGATCATGAGAGACACTTTAGTGGAGGGCTCCGAAAATTTCGACCACCTGAGGTTCTTTAACGTGCCCCGAAATTTGAGCACACGGGCCTACAGCCCTTTCGCCTCCATCGAAAAGGCAGCAGCCACACCCGGGATTTGATCCCGCGACCTGCGCGTCAGCGAGTCCGACATGTGCGAGCGTTAAACGGAAACTCGGTTCGGTGAAGTGTAGCAAGTGATGTTCGAGGTATATCGCATCCAGGACGGGACAGAGAAGAAGACACAGAACACATACACGGCGCTAACTTTCACGTGTAGCAAGTGAAACACCTGAGCAATAGAGAAAGAAAGAGAAAATACAGAGAAAGAGACAGAAAGAAAGAGAAAAAAAGTAGCGAAGTACACTAAGTCGCACAAGGACTGAAAATAGTGAAGCTGAGTGATTCTGAACTATAGGAAAAACGGCTAATAACCTAGAAATAACCGAACAACTTGCTAAAAAGCCCACCAATGACTTGAACACAATTCAAAGATCCTAGCAGCTACTAAAAGCAACTCAGAAACAAATCATAATAATAATAATCATCATCATCATCGTCGTCGTCATCCTGACCATGTCCACTGCAGGACAAAGGCTTCTCCCATATTCCGCCAGTCAACTCAGTTCTGTGCTTGCTGCTGCCATTTTATACCCGCAAACTTCTTTATCTCATCTGCCCACGTTACTTTCTATCTCCCCTAACCCGCTTGCATTCTCTGGAAATCCAGTTAGTTACCCTTAATGACCAGTGGTTATTCTGTCTGCGCGCTGAATGCCCAGATAATACAGAAATGCTCAGAATACAGCCAACCACTATACATCGCCTTCATAGATTATTAGAAGGCGTTTGATTCAGTAGAAATATCAGCCGTCATGCAGACACTGCGAAATCAGATCGTCGACGAAGCATATGTAAACATCCTGGAAGTAATCTACAAGGGATCAACTGCTACCATAGTGCTTCATAAAGAAAGACACAGAATACCAATCAAGAAATGTCTAAGGCAGGGAATACAATCTTCCCAATGCTATATATTTGCCGCCTGCTTATACATAAGGTTTTAAGAGGCCTAGAATGTGAAGAGTTAGGGATAAGACTTAGTGGAGAGTACTTTAATAATCTGCGCTTGGCCGATGACATTGCATTGTTGAGTAACTTAGAAGGCAAATCGCAACTCATGATTACGGAGTTAGACAAGGAGAGCAGAAAGGTATATGCCTTGAAATTAATCTGCACAAAACGAAAGTAATGTACAACAACCTCGGAAGAGAACAGCGCTTCGAGATATGTAATAGTGCACTGGAAGTTGTAAAAGACTGCGCCTACTTAAGACAGGTAATAACCGCGGAGCCGAACCATGAGATTGAGGTAACTATCAAAGAATGAGAATGGGGTAGAGCACATTTGGCAAGCACTCTGAAATCATGACAGGTTGATTGCCACTATATCCCTCAAAAGGAAGGTATATAACAGCTGCATCTTGCCGGTACTTAGCTATGGAGCAGATATCTGGAGATTTACAAAGAAGGTTCAGCTTAAATTGAGGACGACGCAGAGAGAGATGGAAAGAAAATTGATAGGTGTAACCTTGAGAGACAAGAAGAGAGCAGAGTGTATCAGGGAAAAACAGAAGTTAAGGATATCGTAGTGTAAAAGTAGCATCACCTATAGCTAAAACCCATAGCAACATTATACAAGCTATCACATTACACATCAGAAATGTCCTGCTTTGGTTTTTCAGGACTTGTGCGTCTTAATGTCTCGTTATATTTTTATTTTTTTCTTTTTTACGCACAATGCCATCTTCTTCCCACGGTAAAAGTATGTTTGAACGACCTCAAAACGACAGTGGCTTATGATGACGATGACTCCAAAACAATATACAAAAGAACAGACACAATAATAATAATAATAATAATAATAATAATAATAATAATAATAATAATAATAATAATAATAATAATAATAATAATAATAATAATAATAATAATAATAATAATAATAATAATAATAATATTATTATTATTATTAATAATAATAATAATAATAAATGTCCCGAAGAACTGTTCAATGAACAGAAAGAAAAAAATGAACATTCATTAGTAAGTTATTTGTCTAAAACATACCAATGAAGCCACTTTTCTCGGGCCAAAAGATTGAATACGCGAGAAAAGATCCAAGGATGAAATACTGTTGTCGTTGCCGATACCAGCCTAGCCGTCCAGACATTATTATTGACTGTGTATGCTTGAACTCATAGCGTACGGTTTATCTGTAAAGTCATACTTTAGCCACTTCCTTAAAAAATGCAGTGTGACACCGAAACATCTAGTCAGTCAAAACGGCCCAAATGCGTGTTAGTGCTTCGAAATCAATGGCGCCGAAGTTTCGGTTTGATGAAAGCGAATGGAATCAGAAACTTCCTTTTATCTTCCAATAATAAAAGTATGTTTGGAGATGAAAAAGAACACTAATTAGCTTAAATTTTTTCCTTATGCACAATGGTTGATTGATTGATATGTAGGGTTTAACGTCCCAAAACCACTATATGATTATGAGAGACGCCGTAGTGGAGGGCTCCGGAAATTTTGACCACCTGGGGTTCTTTAACGTGCACCCAAATCTGAGCACACGGGCCTACAACATTTCCGCCTCCATTTATGCACAATGGTGAAACATACTTGCGGAAGACATGGTTACCCAACATTAAGCGGCAGTTACGTAAATGAGGTATGCACCTATTTGTGGCTATGCGTGTAGGCCGCCATTTCGGCGATTCTGCTTTCCAGTCATCGGGGTATTTACTAAATTGGCTATTTTGGTCACCTGAAGAACCCTTCGCCACACCTGTGTGAATCCGACCAACAGCGTGCATTTTATTAGTTTAGCAACACTAAAGTCTTCCTTTCCGCCTTAAAAACAGATATGCTAATTTGAATTTCCACCAAAATAAAGCAACGATATACCCATCTCTCCTGCTCATTATCAGAGTATATTCAATACATATTTAAAATATTCCGTACAGAGATACAAATACACTATTTAAAAATGTAACTCGATACAGAAGCAGATTAACGCCGATGTATCTCTGAATACTATCGCGATCCTCATGAATCACAATACCGCCCAGCCCGGCTGGGAATAGTTTTTTCATGTGTCATCCTATGCCAATTCGGGTACCTACCAAGTTAAGGAGGTGACCTCAAAAGCTCCCATGCGCTGGAAAATGCCCGCAAATGAATTTCGCATGGTTGCGAGGTCAGGTACGCAGACGTAGGCCGCCAGATAGATAGATATAAATGGTGAAACGGCCTTCGGTTTGCCAAGAAAGGCTGCACATTCAATTTTTGAAGGACATAACAGGCACTGGCATCATGTCAAAGTTTGTTTAGAACCACACATTTTGTATATGCACATCTTTTCCCAAGACATCACGTAATCAAACTTGAAAAGAAATTAAAAAAATAGGGGGGGGGGGGTACAACACTGAGCTGTACATAGCGTATATTACAGCGCGAATGCACTTTTTAGGGCCCAGTAGAAATGATCAATTTTAAAGCTCAGAGATAACGGGAAAAAATAAAAGCTTGTGCGAAAGCAAAACGAGCGTTCTTGCCACCAGATCTTTTTATTTTTAAGTTATGGCATTAAATTTTCTGATAAAGGTGCTACCATGAACTTTGTCGTAGTTTTTTTTTTTTGTGTGTGCACAGCGCTCTTGAGGTTTGTGGTGCGGGTTCGAAAGCAGTGACTAAATTTCAATGAGGAGAAGTGCAAAAAAGCTCCTCTATTTAGATTTAGATACATAATACGGAACACCAGGTTTTGTTCTGTTACGCATGGGCTATAGTGTGGAGAGATTGCGGGACACGTTATAAAAGTAATCCAGTTTTTTTTTCAGCAACAGCACGCTACCCGATCAAATAGTTTTTGTAATTGTTGGAGTTTATAGTCACAAATCCACCATGATGATTATGAAAGCCACCGTAGTAGACGGCTCCGGAAATTTCTTCCACAGTTTTTTAAAGCTACATTCAGACGCCAGGGCAACATCTCGCTGCTACGCGGACCGAATAGTCCCGTGATTAATTTAATACGGCGCCGCCGCGGAGACGTCCATATGCACACAGCCGGAGCTACGCTCGCGGAATCCTCGTGCATACATATTCTCGACTCATATGCTTATGCGGCGCCCTTATACGACCAAAAACCACTCGCCTCTTCCACTGACACACGAAACACATTCGATCGTCGCCGCAAAACTAAAACACGTGGCTTTTAAGCCGGCAGCACCATGCTAATCCGACCATTGTTGACAGATTTCACGCTGAATCCTCTACATCGAGGGCATGCGACCGTCAGACGGTCGGATCGAAGTAGCGGCCATGAATTTCCACCCGTGCCGCGAGCGAAGAAGGGCGGATTAAAAGAGGACGGCAAGTTTCGATGACGCGCGCGTCACGTGATGCGCCGCCCACTGCGAAAATTCCTCCTTCGTTCCTCGGATGAATCCACCTTAACGTGCACCTAAATCTCAGTGTATGGGCCTCTGAAACTTTCGTCTCCATCGCCGAGGCCGGGATTCAATCCCACGACCTTTACGGATGAGAAGTTGAGAACCCTAACGACTAGACCACTGTGGTTGTTCGCCCCGCCGTGGTGGTCTAGTGGCTAAGGTACTCGGCTGCTGACCCGAAGGTCGCGGGATCGAATCCCGGCTGCGGCGGCTGAATTTCTGATGGAGGCGGAAATGTTGTAGGTCCGTGAGCTCAGATTTGGGTGCACGTTGAAAAAACCCAGGTGGTAAATATTTTCGGAGCCCTCCACCACGGCGTCTCTCATTATCATATCATGGTTTTGGGACGGTAAACCCCACGAATCAATAAAATCAACCGTGGATGATCAGGGTCAGATTGTGCAATTGAAGTTTAAACGTTAATAACTTTAATAAGTGTGCAAAGGGTTGCTGCAAGCTCGTTGTGTCCTGCTATCAATGCCAGAAGTTTAGAGCGTCGCCTTCCTTTTTTTCTAGTTTTTCTGCGCTGTTTTCTTCTCACCCTGTAACTTCTTCAACCAACCAAACTTGTCGTATAATTTCCTCATCTGACACCATTGGTGCCACGAAAAAAAAAAAGGCACAGCTTTGCCACAAAGGCCAAGCAATGAACGTGATAGCAACAATTTGAAAGGTCACGCGCAGAATGGAAAGCCAATTGAAACATGCCCCTCGTTTCTTGCGCACAAATTACGCACAAAACGTACTCACAGGTACAGATTGTCTCATTTATTACTTCGTTGAGTCTTAAAAGCGCGCGCTTTTCGCGAACGGAGGCTGCAATGATTGCAGTGACCTTTGTGCGCCCGGTAACTACAGCAGCATCGTTCCACGTAAAGCCCGAGGCCAGCCAAGGCGTTAGATCATCCCCTCCTAGCCACCGCGAGATAAGGGCATGCGAGGGAGCGTTGCCCCCTTCTCTAAGCCGGGAAAAGTAAGCGTAGAAGATTAGAGTGGGCGCCGCTGCGCAATGTGGCGACGTGCGCTCATTGCGCCATCTTTCTGGTAATGCCCAAAACACGGCAACGGTAAGTGGTAGATATAAATAGCTTGCCGTTTGAACAATGCAGAACGTTCTACTACGGGGTGGCTCAGTGGTGAACGCCTCGCCTTCACGACGCAGTGGTCCCACGTTCGATGCCGTGCACTAGATTTTTTTTCTTTCTTACGTTTTCATATATATATATATATATATATATATATATATATATATATATATATATATATATATACGGTGCGCGACATCGCCGGCAGCGGCGAAATCCAGTCGAGAGTTGATTGATTGATATGTATGGTTTAACGTCCCAAAAACCACTGTATGATTATGAGAGGGTGGAGGGCTCCGGAAATTTCGACCACCTGGGGTTCTTTAACGTGCACCCAAATCTGAGCACACGGGCCTACAGCATTTCCGCCTCCATCAAAAATGCAGCCGCCGCAGCCGGGATTTGATCCCGCGACCTGCGGGTCCTAGTCGAGAGAGTCCATATAATTGCTATCGCAATAAAATGCTGCCATTGGTAATAGACAGAGCACTTTTCACGCTCTGTGGCAACGCCAAGGCCACTGCTGAAGACGAAAATAAAATATATGCCCCGAAAAGTGGAAATCAGGCACGCGTCGCAGGTTAAAGGGATGAAAACACTACGCGATGCGGTCTCTGCCATGTAAAATGCATTGTTATTCCCGCGTATGAATACAGACATAAATGAGACTCATCCGAGCTATACATACTCAGCCACTATCATGAACTGACAAGTAAACCATACCTCAGCGTACGCATATAGTCTGACGCATGAATGTGAGCCGTGCCTTTCTTATCGGTAGATGGGTGTTACAATGTTATACCTTTATACGCAGCCACATTCCAAAATTTTCAACCTGAGACAATGTTACGTCATGTGCGTTTTCAGAGAATGAAGATAAGAAGTACTCGAGACCAGCGTCTGGTAAAATCCCTCTACATTTACGGTGCTGCAGTGAAAGCGAATCCAGCCCTACCAGCTATGCTTCCTTGACGTATACCACGATCACGTGCCTGCGTGATGATACTTAAACGAGACGTTGAACAAAAGTAGTGCCACTGAAAGGTAAACCGTTTCGATGCACAATATGGCCGAGGGAGCCGCTGCCACAACCGATATGCCCCTGCAATCAACGCCCATCATCGGCAGACGGCGCGAAAGCGGGCCCCTTGCACGCGCGTTCTCCGACAGCTTCTGGGCGAACCCAATGCTACTCGTGCAGGTACGCAGTGCGCACGCTTCACCGTCTGACGAAGACGAAGAAGACCCCGTCCCGCTCTCGCCGATCCTCGCGGCGACCAACGTGACGGCGAGCAGCGGACCCATCTGCCGCATTTGCCACGAGGGCGACCACAGTCTTCCACTGCTGTCGCTCTGCCTGTGTTCGGGCACAATGGGTCTGGTGCATTTGCTCTGCCTCGAGCACTGGCTCAGCACCAGTGGTAGCGAGACCTGCGAGATATGCCACTACCGCTTCAACGTTGAGCGTCGGCCCAGGCAATTCTGTGAATGGGTGAACAGTGTCAGCGTGCGCCGCGCCTTCTTCGGGGACCTGCTGTGCTTCGGCCTGCTCTCGCCCTTGGCTTTCCTCTGCGGCGTGCTCTGCCTGCACGGCGCTGCGCACCAGGTTCTACAGCGACGACTATGGGAACCTATCGGCCTCGCTGTGCTCGCTTTCATGCTTTTCACAGTGTACAGCGCCTGGACTGTGCTCACTTTCCGCTACCACTACCGCAGCTGGAGGAAGTGGCGTGTGGCTAATCCATACGTCAAGGTGGTAGACACGCCCCGTGACCCGTACCTCACTGTCGAACCTGACTGCAAGGGGTCTAAACCGCAGGACGGCAGAGGCAACACCGTCATACCTACCACCCGCATGCTGCCACACACAGGCAGGAGCACCTTGACCTCTGGTCTCGATTCATCGTTGGAGCTTTGCTCACCGAGCACCGTGGCTTCCGGCAGCACTGTGTGGGAGTACCGCACTACACGCCTTTGACATGCTGTTTTTTAATGTAAACTTTTACGATTTTTATTTTGATCACTTATTTTTATTCTTATCACTGGTGCATGACCAACGCACGTGTGGAAAGAAGCGTTTGTTCTATGTAAGAAATCAAGGTACCTCGGAACAGTGCCGTTTTCAGAACGGCTCATTTGTTACAAAAATACGCAAGACGCCCGTGGCATTTTCCAGGCGCTTTCTTTTCTAGTTCAGTTTGTTTTTGTTCTTTTTTTTCTGACTGTCAACTGCACAGCAGCACTAAGGATGAAAAGGAACACGAAACTGCGCCCCTCTATCGTTTTTTTTCGCAGGTGTTCTTCATATCGGGTCATATCGCCTTGGTCGAAATAGGCTACCTGGGACCGTATTCCTCAGAAAGCAGGAACACTATTTAAAAAATGGGGCCCCACTGCTTTTTTTTTTCCTTAAGCAAATGGCACGCGTGGTAGCACAGTTGCCGTTAATTACCCGACACTGTTTAACACCTCAGCGACACTTGCTCAGCTTCGTGAATAAAAACACATTGCTGACAATGTCGCGGTATTTTTTAGATGCGAACGATCTCTTGCTCGGGCTTATGTTCTGCGGTGGCGTCCGCACTTGGAATACGCATGCGCAACTCTCCTCCTTCCCTCTCTCCAACATCAGCGCGTTACTTTCCACTTCTACCACCTGCTTGCGCTCTCTCCCCCTCCCTCTCTCGGCATCCCTCCCAGCAGCGTTAACACCTCCACGGCGCATGCGCGTCCCTTTTCTTCTCTGTTACGTTCCCATCTCTCTCGCTTCTCAATGAGACTCAGGGTGAGCACCTATGCTCGCTCCCTCATCCCCTCTAGGAATTCATTCCCGTGGTGTTTACACCTCCATTGCGCATGCGCGTACACCTCTGTCGCCTCGGAATGCCCACGCAGTCAGCCTGTGGCTAGCGCGTTTCTCCATTGAAAAACCAGACTGCTCGTGCTGCCCAACCGTTCACTGGCCACCCCGTATATAAAGGCACTGGATATTTACCTCTAAGTTAGTGCCGGTGGAGATTTCTCCTCTGCGTTTTTGAACAATAAAAATTGGCAGCGTGCGCGTCAACTGAAAGCGGACTGCAGGTCTCTGAGTGCAATGGAGTCTTGCACTCAGAGACCTGCAGTCCACTTTCATTGCCCATTAGCAGCGATTGGCATGTTTCAGTAGGGGACACCGATTCATCACTGCATGCTTTGCATCTCGCCAGGTTTTTCTCGTGCGCAACGCTGCGATGAGCGCCAGCGTTGACGCCGCCGCCAGTGTAAGCGTTGGCGCCCGCTGTTTCGCATCTACACATGGTTCAATTTAGCGGGAGATGGCATATTTTTTCGTTTTATTTGCACGCCCCGCCGCGGTGGTCAAGTGGCTAAATACTCGGCTGCTATCCCGTGGGCCGCGGGATCATATCCAGGCTGGGGCGGCTGCATTTTCGCCAAGCCAGTGTGCTCAGATTTGGGTGCACGTTAAAGCACCCCATGTGGTCGAAATTTCCGGAGCCCTCAACTATGGAGTCTCTCATAATCATATGGTGGTTTTGGGACGTTAAATCTAACATATTATTAATATCGTTTCATTCGTACTCATCGCTGCTGGTATGTCTGGCCACCCAAGCTCCTGAAAACGATGTTAAACGAAGTTGAAGAGCGAGTTTGGCGGCGTTGGCTTCCGCGTTCGTCTTTTTGGTCGAGAACATGCTTGCCTGATGCATCAGTTCAGCAACCTTCGCGAACGGTAGTTATCTAAAATAGGCATATTATTCGGTTCATTCACCTTTGATCTATCTGTCCCGGCTGTTTTGTACACGTGTTATAGGAAGAGATATGGAACTCAAGTACTATTACGTTATTGACCCGCCGCGGCGGTCTAGTGGTTAAGGTACTCGGCTGCTGACCCGCAGGTCGCAGAATCTAATCCCGGCTACGGCGGCTGCATTTTCGATGGAGGCGAAAATGTTGCAAACCCATGTGCTCATATTTGGGTGTACGTTAAAGAACCCCAGGTGGTCGAAATTTCCGGAACCCTCCACTACGGCGTCTCTCATAATCATACGGTTGTTTTGAGACGTTAAACCCCATATATCAACAATCACCATTACGTTATTCAACAAAAAAAACGCCATTTTCCTCGCAGTTGTGCTTCCACATTTCTCTTCCACAAACATAGCATTTAACGCGTATGTGTCATGTCATTGTTTCCCGCATCGTGTACAGGTATATGGCGTGCGACGGTGTGCCGCTGTAGCACCACATCTGCCCGCCGCTGCAGTGCTGGTGCACACAATGTAACAGATACCTTACATTCCACCCTTTCTCGAGAAACGTGTCAACACCGGATGATGTGTCATCCGTATCATCCGCCCATCTGTGTCATCCGCCCGTATTGCCCTATCTCCAGGATTGGCCCCTATTTTGTGCTGAACGAGGACAGTGAACTACGACACGAGCGAAATTCTCACATACGTGCCACTTACATATATTCGCTGATAAAGGCACGTTTCTTTAACAAAAGTAATGTTGCCGCTGCGTGCGTGCGTGTACTCTTTATCTGCACTACAACCGATGGCATATTAAGACGTCCAGTTAGCCACCCTTACTTACTCGACCACGCAAAATGGGCACCAGAGATATACCCTACTGTCCTTCATTCTTCATTTATACTGCGCAATAATTCGTTTAATGTGTCGCATCTTGTGGACACAGCGAAGCAACGCGCTAGCAAACTGTGATATATATAATTGAAGTCATGGTAAAATATGCACTTCTTTTAACACTTGGAACAAAGTGATCTCCCAAATAAAACTTTGACAAAATCTCTGCACAATTTTGTGCATTTTTATGTGTATGCACGTCAAGGTCTCTAGTCGATACTCGTTTGCCACTGCTTCACGCAAATTGTAAAAGGATATGATCGCCTACCACATGCAGTTGGGAAAACGTATGCGATACACTGAAAGTCTCGGCGATTTGGCTGCTTTTCCGAGCCGGTTCTCGAGAGAACTTTGCACCATGGTGCGTCAGCTTGTGCGTTTTTTAAGCACAGTCCATCAAATAAACAAAAGAGAGAAAAAAACAGAAAAAAGAGGCAAAAAAACGAATTCCAAGGAATAAGCACATCGTCGAAATAAATTTAACACCTTGCTTGCCTTAATAACGTGCCGTGAAACAGGCATCAAACTTCTAACAATCGGACGACAGCAAGAGTGTAACTGCTGTAAGCAAAGCTGCACCTATTGACAGCCAACTAGTGCTGCGCTATGCATGGTCTACTTTCGCGTGCATGTGCGCCACTGCCTTTCTAAGTGACGTGTGCAGGAGAAACGTTTACTGCTCAACTCGCCTCGTACTATGATAAATAGAAGAGCGTGATGCACAAATTGAAGAAAAAAAAATTCCGTCCTTCCTAAACTCATCGATGAAACTTTGGCTACGCATTGTACGATGTAAAGCCCACTAGTATATGCCATTGTTCAGGCGTCTACCTTGAGCGATACTTCTACTGTACAGTGCACTCAAAAAGTACTTTCTCATGAACGAAGGCGTGCCTTTGTTGCACGCTTTTATCTGCTTGTAGGGAGAGTCGGGAGGCTTGGGACAGTTGAAAGAATTAGACAGCTGGCCTATCTTTCCTGCACTAACGTCATTGACGTTTTTAGCCTCGGTGGAACGGGCAATACGGTGCTGAACTGCTGACCAGGAGGTCGCAGGTTCGATCTCTACTGGCGGTCGCATTTAAATGTAGGTGAAATGGTAAAATCCCGTATACTGTGTGATTTCAGTGCACGTTAAAGAACACCAGATGGTCCAAATTTACGGAACCCTCCGCTACGGCGTCTCTCATTAGTATGGTGGTTTCGGAACGTTAAACCCCAGATAGTATTATTACTTCAAAGAGGTTCGCAAAGTACATGTTAGATGCAGCTAGAATACAGAATGCCTGGCTGTAATGACGGTCATCTTCCACGAACTGAACTACCTTCAACTGGAATTCGCCCTTTTCACGCGTCAAGAGCAAGTTTCGGCCATCTGAATTTTTACGCTATCTTAAACCACTTTGGGACGCTCATGTCATTTTTTTTGTTTGAAAACACGCACCGTTCTTTTTAAGGCTGATGATTTAGGCAGTATACCATTGCACTTTAGCCACTGAACGTTGTTTACTTTGGGCAACGTACCTTGAGAGGATTGGGGCTGTTCAGTTAAGAGAGGAATGGGACATACCTCCCCACAGAAAGGCTGGTGCAGCAAAAGGAAAATCAGCTGCACGGTTAAGTCACATTTGCCTAGAAGCCAGTTATAATAATGATTGATGCCATGAAGATTAGACTAGAAAACAGACAGACTGACTGGACTTCAAGTTTAGACAGGTAAAATGCTCAGCGTTATAATTCAGAAGTCTCTGTATTTAGAATTTTTATTACACATTTGTGAGTGTTCCAGCATAAGAACGTGAATTGTAGGCTACAGCAGGAGTTCTGTCAGTTGCCTCATCGGGTTGAAGGAGTGTCGCAAATGAGGAGAAACAAATCTCAAGCTGGCTTTTTGTGTGAACACAAGCATTTTGACGTTACTACTATATTTTCACTTTCGAAAATATAGGTAGTGTGTACAAGAGAAGGCATCTAGACACGCCTAACTGATCAAACAGCGTTGAAGTACCCAGGGGTGGAGGTTAAAGTAGGAAATTCAACTCTACCCTCATCGCTTGGAATTTCTCAAGTTTGCATTCGCCATCCCCACCATCACCTGACAGAAAATTATGGCTTCACTTCTGTCACACAGTGTGATACTAGATGATCTGAGATTAGTATGCAACAAAAATGATGGTAAAAGAGACATGCTCGGGGTTCTTAAAATATGAAAAAAAAATGTAACTTCAGTGAGCGGCGATGAAGTTCAAGGACTGAGGTGGCAGAGAGAGCTCCTTATTCAAGTCTTATTTGGTCCATGGAATAATCGCCACAGTGAAGCAATCTTTAACGAATAATTGCTGATGGTAAAAAAAATGCATCTTCGTTTTACAAGAACTCAGGTGAGTTCATGAATGAACCCCTTTGCAACAGACTTACACTGGAAGTACTCCACGTCATGGGAACTCAGCAAGTTAGCAGAAAAAATGCTGGTTGATGTACTTCGAGACCACCATCCTGAGCTATCACTGCAGTTTTGTACTCCGAGACAAAAACCAATGGAACTCAGAACATATCCACGGATATTTTAGCATGCACTGTCGATAAAGCAGCCATGGCATCAAATGCTTCTCCAGGCAGAATTGCTTCAAGGGACCTTATAGTATGCTACCTTACTGTCACGTCGCATTACATGCACCGTAAAAAATATGAGAGAAAAAAAGCGAGGGCAAAAGTCGTTACATGAACACCATGTAGCCATAACATGCACACCATGTAACTATATGACTAAAGAAGAAGTTGCTGAAGTTAGGGCGACATTCTTCAAAAAGAGTTCAACGCAGTCTAGACTTCACCACAGTCCCAGTAAAAAGGAAAAGAAATAAAAACTGGATATGATGGAGGGCTGCAGCTTTTCAAGGGACCAGTGTGTCTCAGAAGTTTTGTAGCTTTTTAGACTTAAATTATATTTCGTCAAACATCATTTTGCATCCAAGTTGTAAAAATATAGCTATAAAAAGTGTCCCAATCATCTCGACTCTCTCCTACTCCTCAGATGAAAAATACACAACGACCAAGGACTCCACGATACACACAATTTTATTCACTACCTATGAATCGAGCTTGATGTTGAAGACTCTGGTCAAAAGTTAACACTCGCGTGAACTGGTCATTTTCAGTTGATTTACCTTAATCGCGAATAAATTACGTGTGTATATACTTTGTGAGCCTGTGGTCGGTGTACTTTTTCTGACGGGTTTGCACATGCAAGGCACAAGGCTTAAATTCTACATTGCCGACGTCACATATTACTGGCATTAAAGCTCGTCAAAAATCATGCGGCGTCTCGTTATGATGCTATAGATAAATTAGAGACTAATAACTCTGAATATTTTGCCCATATAAGTGATTTACCACTGCATAAAAATAAGGAAGCGGGATTGCTAGCGGAAATTGCTATCAGATTGATACCGCGTGGTACACCAAATGCGAATGCCTCGGCGGAGTCATTTTGCGTCACTCAGCTCGAGTCTGACCCCTTTCTACAGCGTGTTACACCCCACGTGTCACTGCCCAGCTTGTGAGCAGCAAAGCGTACTCATGACCTGTCCTCACACACACGCTGACAGTATAAATATTGTTGGCCATGCGGCCAACAACGTGCTTCTAGTATACATGCATGCCGGCTAAACTGGCCAGTCTGCATCGTGCCGTCAGGCCGATTCGTGCGAAAGCAAACTCAAGATGTGAAGGCTAATTACCGCCTGAACGTCTATTGCACTGCGCCATGCATAAAGACTCAGTAGGGGCCTTGTAAATCTTCGAGGATGCGAGTCCTAATGACCTGTCCACGACACCCTATATAGATGCCGATCAAAGTTGCACTCCGTCTATCTTTTCCGCGGTACTGCTCGTGTGTTGCTCTTGGGTGACTCGGGCAGTTTTCCGCATTGCTTTTGTGCACGAGTCTCCTATTTAGTATCCTTTCAATCCGTATAAGAGTTGAGCCTCATTCGCAAAGCCCGTCTTGCATATGAAACATCACTGAGTGTGTCTGGCTATATATGCATTGCTAATCTCCTCTCCTCAAACATATTCTTTTTTTTTGCTTCAAAGAGCGCACAAAACAAAGAGACAGCCACACTTTACGGTGGCGTCCTAAATTATGGTTGTAGTTTTGGTGTCTTATCCTACAGTGGCTCCAAACGCAGTAATCACTGTCCTGCAGCACCCGTTTTTAACGGAAAATCTGTTAAAAAGACAGGTCGTCAGAGATATTGCCGAAGCATTTTATATGAAAAGGAAATGAGAGTCGTGTTCAGCTGTCCATGGACCCCCTTGAGTGACATTGACTTTGATTATCTAACACTTGTAAGAGATTATTGTATCGAAAACGCAAGTTGTACAGTTCATTTCTGTATATTTATTTTTATTCTTTACGGTGTCTTTTGTGCCGATATGGTTGAGTAAATTCAGGACATTTACATTGTTTCCTTTGGATAAAAATTGCTTTCGAGAGTGAGCGCTAGTCCTGTTTGCTTCTTTTTCCTACGTCGTTCCCGTGCGCACGGCACTTTGCGCATGATGACGGTGTACCAACTTTCTCAATTCGCCATTACAGACTTCTCAATAAACCTCGATATTTTCGCTTCATGAATGGGCGCATTGTTCTCAAGGTACAACTGCCATGATAACTATTGAACTTATCCTTACGAATTTCGCCTCATTTGAGTTCGTCTTCGAGAGAGTTTTGATATAGGCTCAGCCTAAACTCGTAAATAATGATAGTGAAAAATCGAGGATCTGTGAAGGTGGATGACCAGCGAAGCTATTCAGCACACCACACAGATGTGACACAAAATTTTGAACTGTAGCCAATCGTGCACCCTGCAAAAAAATCTGAGATGTCTCTGCTTAGAATTTCTTTATTCTCCTTTGAAACAAATTCGTTTCAACAGCATGCGCATTTCTGCAACGGCATGAGTCGTCTTATCTGGCTTGCCACATGCGTTTGCTGTTCTGGACACAATCTTGAGGAGCCCATTGAGCAGCATGTCTTTAGTATTGTTGGACACAATTACACAGCATAACGGCACCAACTATATGGAAAAACACAAAATTGCCTGACAAGCCAATTTTATTTATATTTGCAGTGGGCGGTGAAGGTTTTCTTTGTAAGAATGTTTATTAAATTGTCCTCGGAGATGATAATTTAATACGAAGACTGACTGTCAAGACCACAGCTGTTAGTTTCCGGGATGCAAAGATGCTTTCAATCCCCCCCCCCCCTCCCCCACCTCCTTTACTGCATTTGTCCGAAGGGAGAGTGGGGTATAAGACAGCGTTATGTTGCGGAGAGTTATGCTGAAATGCCGGTACATAAGTAAACCTTCATACCGACAGTCTAAAATTTTCAATAAAATGTAGTCTCAAAAGGGGATCTACCACGAAAGCATCGACTATTCCTCCCCCTTCCTCCACTTCGCAATGAGAAAGGTAAAGCTACATTTCCGGTCTGGACTTGCATAAACCGCATCCCTCATCCTAAACGCTGGGTATACAGTTTCAGTCGATATCACCAAAGACTTTGGACCTGTTCGGTCATACTCGCACTGCGTAATGCACCTGATGGTCCCACAGAAGCTTTCGTACCTGCGCATAGTAAATCGTGCGAGGACACACCATTAAAAACAACTAAATAATTAAATAGGATAAGTTGAATATGAAGCAGGTTTGGTTAACTATTCTTCGATTCTTCAGCCTTGGTGAAAATCACCTCTTCGCGAAATTCGTAAATTTCCCAATGCACGCTACAGTTAAGAAAAAATCAAGCAAACATGCGGTTATAGATCATCCGACAGCATCGTCGATCCCCAAATAGAAATGGCTCAACCAGATTTACCGGATTCACCACTTCTCAGGCGCCTTTCAATTCGCTTTTCCACATGACACTTCCAACCTGACCCTCCGCTGGCTCCGCTCTCCACGGTTAGTTGCGCCGCCTAGTATCGACACCAAAAACAGATGCGACGCGTTTTCTTTTTACGGTCTCTAGATGGCGCAGCACGTTCAGCAATGAAGGCAATGAATTTTACGCATACGTTCGCTATGACGCGATTTCACAAGTTTTCCCCCCTTCCTCTATGGCGCAGTTTGTGCGACAGCCATAACAAGGCAATCAGTGCATACAAACAAAAACATTCTTTCATTTGTTCTACATAATTCACGCGCACACTAGGAAGCAGCGCTGAATGCTATTCGATATTCAAATGACCTAGGATAGATAATGCGAAAACTTGTTCACAGTTTTACCGATGGTGAACAAGTGACATAAATCGCAGAGAAGTCGTGCCTACGTCGTATATTTGCTATTGGCTATCGCTTTTAAGTAGCAAGCGTTTCTTTGATGTTGGAATTCACATTTTCGAGTTAGTGAAATTCATTCAACACATTTAGGTTAACTTCTAGTACAGTTGAACGCACTTATAACAATCCTCACTTGAGAAAAAATTTCACTTTTACAACCAATAATTGCTGTAAACAGGATGCACACACACAAAAAAGCAAAACAAGGGGATGCGAGGCTGTGGTGAGAAAGTAATAAGTTGGTTTGGATATGCCATAAGTCATAAGGATGAGAATGCTGCCGGTATTTCGGACATGTTGGAAAATTCAAATGCTTTCACGGCACTGCCACAAGCCCCATAGAGCCAATGCATGGCAACTTCTGAAGCGTCGGACACAAAAGGCTTGAAGACTTTTGAAGTCAGAACTTGTTTTTTCTCAAATTGCATGTTTTAACAGACGCCACCACGCTGCTCCCGCATCGTGGAAGCTTTCAAGAGTTTGCTTTGCCGCAGCGCTGGAGCACATTGCGGCAAAGCATATTATAAATTCGAAGGGGCGCTGGCGTACGTTGGCGTTGGGGGCGAAGGTTGAACTGCTTCAATTTCTCGTTTTCTTTTCTTTATTTTTAGGAATTTAGCATTCCAGTACCTTTCGGCCAATATACCCAACAGTGAAAAGTCATTTTTGCAACCGATAATGCAGCATGGAGGCATTGTGGTGAACGGGTCATTTCACCATAAAAAATATACAAAAGTTGGCAGCGCAGCAGGTTCTCATCGTTAAAAACAATATATTGTTAAAATCAATATAGTTAAAAGTGGGTTTGACTGTATTTTTTCACATGACACGACTATGACACGTTTATGAACACGCAGTAGTGTTGACTTGGAATTAATTTGGCCACCTATATTTGCCTGAAGTGTGCCTAAGTTTCAGAACACAAACATTTTACCATTTCGCGTTTAAGAGTATGCAGCTACTGTGGTGGGGTCAAACCCACTAACATAGAATAGAATGTTAATTTAAGAGGCAAAAAATGTTCCTGAATTCAAAACAAGAACAGTTAAACAAATTATTTTTCCATGTTGCCTGGCAACAAATGACTTTCTTGCGTCATTAACATCATTAATGTCATTAACGATTCGGTGTGAGACAAAATGACTAGCTTGTAAAAAAACGGGAAGGGCAACATACGAGCTTGCGACGAAAAAAAAATCTGTAGACAGGAGTTGTGTCAACAGTGCTTAACACCACCAAAGGGCGGATGGAGGAGGCAGTGGAAGGTTAATATATCAAATGAATTTATTGGGACCCGATCTCAACCTTGCCTTGCGAGCAACATACATACAATACATACATACATACATACATACATACATACATACATACATACATACGCACGTACATACATTCATACATACATACATACATACATACAATATTTATACATATATAGAGACAGTGTATTGTTGCCACTTGCAGCATTCCAATGAACATATAACGGAGAATTTAAAAAATACATAAATAGTAGCAAATACTGTTTGATTCACATTCCATTGGAGAATTTGCAATTCGAAGTTTCTTATAGTCACACATCCTTCCGTAAGGTAGTTGCTTTCAACATGTTGCAATCCCCGACGTTAGGAGCTATTTATTGACCAACATGGATAACTATTCATCAAAGTTCATATAAAGCCATAAAGTATAGACATCTGTTTGCATTACTTCTCTATATGAAATAACAATTTATCTCCGCATGTAGTTTCAATATATGGCGTCGTATATCAATAATAAATATTTATTTCTTAGATAATTACTTATTCATTTACACTATCCACCTTCATAGAGGGTCATAACAGAGATGGCTGTGGCTCAGTCCCTCCTTTGTATTGCGTTGTGGTGGCCACCGCTTACTTTTCACAGTGTTCACTAGATGGCGCTACGCTGTCGAAGTATGTGAAATGATCACTGGTTGGCATGGAGGAGCGCGTTGCGTGTTATTTAATTTGATAGGACGAACGGAAGGACGGACGAACGGACGGACGGACGGACAGACAGACAGACAGACAGACAGACAGACAGACAGACAGACAGACAGACAGACAGACAGACAGACAGACAGACAGACAGACAGACAGACAGACAGAATTACGGATGGCTGAGCTGAGAGCCCACGATGCTACTCCCCACTCATCATCATTCACTCCGTGTATATGCTGCGATCTTCTTATGAAGGAAATACGGCATTTACCGAAGTTTATTTCTTGTAAATCTCCGATCTGCCAGAATTCAGCGTTTAATTTGGATTATAAGCTGTTTTAATGTATTCTTATTACTTCTATTTGCAATGAATGTGCTTCGCATTGCTGCTGATAATCTTGCTTCTCCGTGCCCTTATTACTTCCCATTTCTTGTTCATTTACCCTGTTAATAATGCTGTTGATTTGCGCAGCTGTAAAGTCGCTTAAGTGCGCTTTTTGTTTTTTTGGTTGGGGGTGTGGGTGCACGTGCTGGTCAAGCTGCTTCTCAATTTTTCTTCCACCTGCTTTCATTTACTTGACGAAACATAAAGAATTTATTATCATCATTCTCAACACTCCGAAATATTAGATGAAATAATATCTTAACACGATAACATGCGAACACACTAATTGTCTTTTAGATGTCTGGAATGTTTGAACGCACAAACACATACACACACCAGAACAAATATTTGAATACAAAACACCTATGTTTGTAACTTAGAAGCTTGTTATATAACACAGAAGCTTGCAGTACGAAGTCGCTGCCACTTACTGAGGTGTGCTCTTTATGATTAATAATTGTCGGCTTTGAAAATGACAATAAATGTTTGAAATGCAGCTTGAAATGCCTTTGAAAATCAGAGTTTATCGGGCATGTTCGAATTGCCAAGTTTTAGCGGCAAGTGCTTATTCGATTTGTTTCAGATTTATCCGCAAACATGGAGTGATACCTATAACATTGCAGCATATGGTAATGTTATTTATAAAAGTGACATCAAACAAAAAAAAACGCTAGATTTCATCATCTCCGGAAAGAAGATATCACGGATCTCCCAACAAACACACAGAAATACTGACGGTGTATTCTATACTAGCGTACAAAACATCTGCACAAGTTTTGCAGAAATTCATAAAGTGTTAAAGTGCATAGTCCAGGAAAAAGATATTCGCAGCATCATTGACTCTTTAACCTATGTAATTGCCGCGTAAATTGCGAGTGTTTATGAGAAGGCGTTCAAGGTCAGCCTCGCTCACTCAGAAAATCAATAATGAGAAGCGTATACAAACAAAATAGACACAGAATGAAATTTCCCTTTGAAAAAAGAACAGATAAAGCATGTTATGATGTCTTCGATACAGCAACTTTGTTTCAAAGGTGGTGTTGCATATCTTGCCTCGCTTTTTATTCAATACGTCCGCGCCTAGGATTATTATGTGGTCGACAGACGCATTAGATGATACTATTATTGTCAACACCTGGCAGGCCCATAGCAGTGCACGGCGGCGAGAAAAGTATAGCTATGAAATTGTGCCACTTATGAAACGAAGGGGTTGCATGTAAGATTTCCGCGATAATTGTAGTAAAAAAATGTAACGAGTAGCGTGACACCTCAGATTACCGAAAAATTCGCAGATCCCACATACCTTGGGAATCGATGTTTCAAGTTTCAAGTTTATTAAAAAGAGTCTCAGAACACAATACAAATAAATATGAAAGTGCTACATTTTCAGAAGGTATGCGAAGCATGTGGATTGAAGGTTATGGTGTAGTAATGTTTTATTGAGCGAAACGTTACGTTTTTCGCTGAAGATATCTACAAATGCACGCACAGACATTCGTTAAACAGATGCTATAGATAGATAGATAGATAGATAGATAGATAGATAGATAGATAGATAGATAGATAGATAGACAGAAAACTGTGAGGGGGACCTCCTATTTGTAATTTGTCATGTAAATAGCAGCAATCAGTTAATGAGTAAAAAAAAAGATGCGAGAAAATAATAAAGCAGGGCATATAAGAAAAATGAACAATAATGGGAAGAAACGTCAAGAAATAGGTGTTTACAAGAAACGTAATCTACAAACAAATAGTACAGAACTCATTATAAACGATAAAAATTGCAATCAACGTAACTTATATAAACATAAACGTTTATCAAAGAACATGGTGTGCAATCGATATATAAATAAATGAAACATGCTTGAAACTGATTTTAACGACAAAAAATCTTAAATTTCTAGAAACAAGAAACTAAATAAATGCAGAAAAAAGTTCAACGCTATTCTGTGATAGGTATTACATAAGTGGTATGTTAAAGAAGCGAATGAAATGGTTTACGTTTAGGTATATAATCGCAATGGATCAATAGCGAGAAATGTTTTAGTAGGTTTTTCATGTGTTTTTATTAATACTGTGGTGCGACATGCTTTAATATCTAATGGCCCTATATTCCAGTATTGAGAGGAAGTAAAAAAAGCTGAGAATTCCCAAAATTAGTGTTTATTCGGGAAGTAAATTGTGGCTGTTAGATGAAAATCTAGTGTTATTACTATTATTTAGAGCAAATGCACAAAATGTATCGATAGCGATTTCATCGTTAAGTGTGTGATATATTAGTAAACCCAGTTTGAACTGAGTCAGCAGTAGTAGTATGCTCAATGAACTGTACTTTAGTACCGAATGAGACATGCAGCTAGAAAAACCTATGATCTGCAAGGTCTCGTTGTGTAAATGTTGTAGATGCGCTAAATACATGGTATATGTGTTTCCCCAGACGGAAATGCAGTATTAAAGGTGGCAACGTATAAATGCGTAATAAAGTGAAGTTCTGATATGCTGTGGGAAAATTGAGCGTGTAAAAATTAGTACTCTGATACAAAATGCTGTAATATTTATATCATTTCAGCATACAGGTTGAACTTGAGATGACGATCAAGCTTGACCCCAAGAAAGATGAATTCGTGTGCAGGCGAAAGAACATGATAATTATAGATGAATGGGAGGGCAGATGGGATGACACATATATTTGTATGAAAAAGCATGAATCGGGTTTTAGATGCAATGATACGAAGTTTTTTTTTTTTGCACCAAACAGATAAGTTGATCAGTTCAGGGTTGAGCCGGGTTATTATAGTACTCATGCAACAGCTAGAAGTAAATATAGTGGTGTCGTCAGCACATAAAATGATCGCATCCTAGTTAGGCAGGTATGAATATCACTAATGTATACGAGGAATGAGAGAGGACCTAGAAGCGAGCCTTGTGGGACATCCATTATGACTGATTTACCATGTGATAGTGAACCTTCAAAATTTACAACCTGCTTACTGTTAGTTAAAGAGCTGCGTATTGGTGAAAGTGCTCGGCCGCGAATGCTCACAGCTTCTAGCTTATGAGATAGGATGCCATGAGAGATGGTGTCAAATACCTTGCTAAAAACACTGAGCCGAAATTATGGCCGTTGTCAAGGACATGCTTTATTTTGTGAGCAAATGATGAATAGTTGTTTCGGTGAAATAGTTTCTGTGAAACTCATGTTGTTCAGGTGATAAGAGATTAAATTTTTGGAAATAGTTCTTTAAGCGGTTAACAAGTAGCTTTTCTATGATATCGCTAATAAAAGGTAGCATGCAGGTGGACCGATACTTCGATATAAATTCTGGGTCATCTTTTTTGAATATGGGAGTTATTTTACTGTGCTTTAACTTTTTGGGAAAAGCACCTGTTTCAAACATGCAGTTAATTATAGGTGTGGTACCCCCGCCGCGGTGGTGTAGTGGCTAAGGTACTCGGCTGCTGACCCGCCGGTCGCGGGATCAAATCCCGGCTGCGGCGGCTGCATTTCCGATGGAGGCGGAAATGTTGTAGGCCCGTGTGCTCAGATTTGGGTGCACGTTAAAGAACCCCAGGTGGTGGAAATTTCCGGAGCCCTCCACTATGGCGTCTCTCATAATCATATGATGGTTTTGGAACGTTAAACCCCACATATCAATTAATTATATGTGTGAGCACATCGACAATTTGAGGTGATATTAATTTGATTTTAGAGGGCTGTAAATAGTCAAAACCGTGTCCAGTAGCTCGTAAACTAGTGAGTGGATCGAGTACTTCTTTCGGTGATGTAAAATATAGGCAAAATGAATAAGGGGTCTGATTGAGCGTTGACTGTGGTATACTGTCGGGTCAATGATCAAGTGTAGGACAGAACAAAGAATTGAACTCATTTGCGATGTCAGTGGCTTCCGTTACCATCCTTGTTCCTGTATTCAGTCTATTAAGATTACGGCTAGATGAAGACAAATGAAGAAACGACCCGATTGTATCGCATGTTTTAAGAGTGTCATTTTTTTGTAATAATTACTGCATTCTCAAAGTATGTGCGCTTGGCTTCTTCAAGAGTCTGCGAGTGTATTACAATAAGTTACGTATCGCGACTTCAACGTTACTTTGAAAGGCTGACGCTTGACCTGTTTGTGAAGATTTTCATGTTCATTATTGTTTTGTAAGAGGGATGTTGGGTTTCTCGGAGCTGAGAAGCAATGTGAAACCTCTGTTATGCTCGTACACCCTGCCTACGCGGTTCAAACTTTGTTAATAAATCGCTCAAATTCCACGACTGAATAAGTTGTCGAAAGAATCAATTTACCAATATTCCTCTGCATTTTATTTGATGAACTTGGAAGTGTTCAAGGTTTTTTTCTATGCACTGGGGCATTGGTTGATTTTAACTGCAAAAACACGGGGTAGTGGTCTGTAATAGAAACAGAAACACCAACAACTTGCTCAATTTGTGAATTTGATAATATGTGGTCTGATAATGATTGATAACCACAAAGGGTAAATCTGGTGGGGACAGTTATTAGCTAATCTAGCCCATAACCTTCATATAGCATACGGGGTAGTTGGAGGAATGACTATCAGCAGGGTTAGTAAAGTACATGTTTATGTCACAGAGAATGAAGACATTCTTGTTTTCATTAGCAATGACGTTTAAGATATAACATCGAACTGAGAGTACAAGAGAGCAGGACAAGATGACGGGGAAAAGATATACAGATCTAGTGATTGTGTTTGTACTATTAATGGAAAGGAATGACGTGTTGAATTCCAAAAATACAGAATAAACATTAGAGCACGAGAAAGACAGATCTCGGCGGCGACAATACGACTGATTATCTTGAACCAGAATGAATGAATCGCCATATCGGGTTTCCATACGGATACATGCTTCGATTCTATACATCTGGGAACGCCAAATAACACATTATCAGAATTTGACAGCCATATTTGCGAGAAGGAGATGATTGTGAATGGGTTGTTTAGAATAAAAAAACAGATCTACCATGCTATCATAGTTCACTGAAAGCCTACGTATGTTAAAATGTATCCGGAATTTCTGGATGTGTTTGGTGTTATTAGGTAGAAATTTCAGTTTTTCTGAAAAGAAATATGTTAATTGTCGTGAATGTAGGTCTGATTGAATATGAAAACGACGAAGCTTGGACAGCTACGGAACTATTTGATAAGGTCAATAGTGCATGAAACGATGTACACGCGACTTCCTTCTGTCTTGCGGGCGTTAATGCGGCAATTATCTGTCCATGGGAATTTCCATTTGTGTTGCTTGTTTAGCTCAAGAGCTTTCACGAACAGTCGTTTGTTGTCTTGCGTCAAGTGGTCGTTGACAAAAACTTTATTCGCTGCAGAGGCAGGTGATTCAAGTGTCGTAGCGTTTAGGCACGCTTCTCCAGCGTTGCTCATGAATTCAACCTTCTTAGTGCGGGAACAGAAGCGTGCAATTATATTTTTGTCTTTCTTTGCTGGGACGCAGTGGACAGTGTCTACGTCGGTTGGCGCCCCGGGGTGTTCAATATATTTTCCAATTTTTCGAAGCACAGCTACGCAGCTTTCGCCCTGTGTGGACGGCATGAAATGATTTCGACATTATTTGCACGAGAAATACTGCTCCAGGTCTGCTCTCCTTCTAGGCAGCTTTTTGTTTTCCTTGGTTAGGGTTTTGTTTTCCGCACTCACGGCATCGTACTTTTTCTTGGATTCTTCATACAGCCAGTTGATCATGCGTGAGCTTTCATGCATTCCTACGATTTCTAGCCGTAAGGCTTCAACATCACGAGCAAGTTCTGCGTTACTAGGCATTGTTAGAACCGCGGGAACAACTTCGGCTGCAGCAGGTGTGACAAGCGTTGAAAACAGAGGTGGCAAAAGCCGTAATCAAGCGAAAGATTAACTTGCAAAAACAGAAACGTGTGGCTTATGGGGGTTCTTTGATGCCGCGGCTGCTGCTGCCAAGTGAAGCGCAGGTAGATAACTTCCTTTTTTCTGTAGTGCTAGGGGCGCCAAGGTGTGGTGCAAATTAGCGGTGGCGCTGTCAGATGTCATCCGAAATCCACCGTGACATCGAAAAGCGGTGTTGGTGGGCGCGTCGTCCATGTGCCAAGACAGCTGGATGCTTGTCACCACAACTATAGTAGAAATCAGCGCTTCCCGATTGCTGTACTCTGATATGCAAAACCAGAAAAGTTTGGCTTAGCGGCGTTCCTTGATGTCACGGCTGCTGCTACCAAGTGAAGCGCAGGTATATGGGGTCCGAAAGGGTCCGAACACAGAGTAGATAGATAGATAGATAGATAGATAGATAGATAGATAGATAGATAGATAGATAGATACATAGATAGATAGATAGATAGATCTATCTATCTTTGACACTTTGAGATGCTCAAAGTGCCTGCAGTACGCAGCCCTGCCGTGGTGGTTTAGTGGCTAAGATACTTGGCTGCTGACCTGCAGGTCGCGAAATCGAATCCTGGCTGCGGTGGCTGCATTTTAGACGGAGGCAAAAATGCTGTAGGCCCGTGTGCTTAGATTCGGGTGCACGTTAAAAAACCACAGGAGCTCGCAATTCCCAGAGCCCTCCACTTTGGCGTCACTCATAATGACATGGTGCTTTTCGGATGTTAAACGCTACACATCAATCAGTCCTGAAGTACGCAAAAAATTGTTTGCTTTTAAGAACCTTATCATAAACTCGTTACCCGTTACAGTTACGAAATGGTTGGGAGTATGCCACTGAATTACTTTAAAACGTAAAGCATTATCGCCAACACTCGGCAAAGGAATAATAGAATACAAGAATAATAAAACTTTAACTGAGGGTAGAGGATGAAAAATGAGATATTCAGGAGTTTATTGGCTAAGGCCTTAAGTCCCGGGTTTCACTGGGATCCGGCGCCCGCTTAAGCTGATTCAGCAGTGCGCGTTCCACCTCTCGGTCTCAATATAAAGTTTTATTTTTACAGTTGACACTAAAAGTCAGTGTCTTTGTCGACACAAGTACAGTTGGAAGGAAGTCATCAAGTTTCAAACTTTATACATAGACAAAGATTGTGATGTATGGTTAGAGCTATTCAACGATTCCAAAAAACAAAAAAACGTGTACCGCGATATACTGTCGACATCATCATTCAACCTCTTTAAGGTACTGTGTCTCTCTAGCGCAGTGGACTGGAAGTTATTTCTGGGAGGCTTTTTTTATATGCATGTTATGCAACTTCGAAAATTAGAGTCTAGATTAGATTAGATTCCAGAACAAACGTGTGTACACCGGACGCACGGCCCACTAAAACTAGCTTGAGTCTAAGGCTTTCGTGTGGACGTCTGCAGGCACCAGCGCGCATTAGCGCCTGGAGCAAGCAACAAAAGTACATAGGCAACTCCGTGATCCTGGTACATTTTTTTCGACACCATGCACTCGGGACATGCACAGTCCTCATAGCAGCCGTGGTCGTCAACCGAATAGCGCAAGGCGTAATATTCCATGTGCGGGCAATCGGAACACAGGGCTTGTCCTTCGTTGCCATTCTAAAGCTAAGCACCTTCCGATTCGGGAGCGTGCACCGAGCGCTGGGAAAACGTCCGGCCACCCGTACACTCGCCATATTTAAGTGTTCGGAGGGAAGCGATAGCTTGACGGAATCACCGTGGGTGGGCTGGCAGCCGCGCGCGTAACACGAGACTCAAGCCCCAGGCGCGACGCCGCATTCGGACGCCCGCCCGTGCGCTTCTTGTCCCCGGCGCGCGGCCCTGTCGTCATCGGCGCGCTACGGGTCTTTCGTGTGGTCGGAGCCAAAACAACGGTTCGACGCAAGAAAAACGCACTAAGGATGAGGTCTGCGCTGCACATGCCGCCCAGCGCTGACTACGGTTATGGTCGGCCGTAAACGGTCGCAGCGGGCAGCCGCTTTGAACGGCGGTGCTTCCCTGTACCAACAACACGCGTTCCTTCGTTCTCCGGTGGGTCCTCTCTTGTCATTTTGCTCCGAGGGTTTTTTACGTCCCAAAAAAAGCGAAAACGATCGGTGGCATCGAACTAGAGGACACGTGTTTATCTTCGCTGCGAGCACACGGCACGACATCTATAGCATCATGCGCGAGAAACCACGTGGTCTCGCCGACAGGAGTCTCGTTCTCCAGCCCCTCTTTAGAGTACGGGCCGCAGTCGGGTTCAAGCTTTCGGTGGCCATGTTGCAGAAGCAATAAATGCCGTGTGCTTCCCCCGCACCACTTTCTGCAACTTTTCCTGGCCGTCGTTTTCTTTTTCACTGCCACCACTGCAGCGCATAAACCACATAGACGTGGGAGAGTGCTTCTTATCGTTCACGAACGATGTTGTTAGAATCATATACGTGATGTTTTTCCCTTTTTTTTTCGTTTCCTTTTTACTGCCGGCTACAGTGCGAAGGATGACTTACTGTGTGCACACAGTGGTTTTGTCATCCTCACTGGTACAACGAATGCCAAGGAAGACAAGGCTCCGGCAGTTGATAGACACTTCTGAATACTTTATTGAAATTTCAGGCTTTTAAGAGAGGTCAAGATGCTCACTGTGTGAAGTTGTATTTATCCACAAAGTAGCTCCCACATCATGCACTGTGTTTCCGAAAGTCATGTAACCAATGCCCCAAAAATTATTGTAAAAACTAGACCGAGGAATCACTTGATCACTAAAAAGCATATATGTTCAGCTGCTAGAGCTACATAAAAAAAAACTAGTCTCACCTGCTTTCGATGATATATTTATAACAGTCTTGTTGCAGTATATCTTACAGCAGGTCATTTCAACTGTGGTAATTCAGCAGTGACATATCACGGTACATAAGGGTACACAAAATAGTTTCAAAATGTTTCAATCGCGGCGTTTTTTTGTAAAGAACACCGAATCTCATCGTTACGATTGTGCTACGCAAAGTATAGATGGCGAAGATTAATGAGACTCTCGTGATTCAGTATACATCTTGCTCCGCTCAAGTGCGTTAACTATCTAATGTAGCGCCATAGCCGAGAGGTTTACATACATTATCGTATGTATGTTTGATTTCACTCCCATTGATATAAAAGAAGGTAAGGTTGGTCAACAAGAGAATAGAACAACACATACGCCGTTTGTGTTGTCTAGTTTTTTTTGTCTTGTGTTCATTGCCTGTACGCCTTGCCTTTTTTTATGATGAACATTTCCTTACAAACTCTTATTTTTGTCGTTCTACATCACATTTAGACGCCAGAATAACAGAGGTTTGATACAATACACTACTGCTTTCCATTAGTTGGGATACTTAGCAGTCGCTTTAATGAAACATGTTGCCAGTTACACATATGGTGTTGTGATCGCTCAAGAGAAGTCTGATATTTAAAAACAGTTTTCACTACACATTTATTTCAAGATATGCAAACATTGTTGGACTTGTGGACTCGTAAATTGCAAAAAAAATACATATGCGGTATACAACTAAAGGTAAGCCATTCTTATTTCATGGCAGGAAAGTAGAAATCACAGCATGCGTGTTCGTTAAGGAACAGCTACTCTTGCGCAATAACGGCAGCAATACTTCAGAAAAATCATACGGAACTGTCCTCAGTTTCATCACGTTGTCTTCTGTGAGACTTTAATTATTGACCTCTTCCTTTATATATTAAAAAACGAGAATTCGTCAACTTGGAAAAGTGTATTTTCGATAATAATACAAAATTGAAAGGAGATAACATTCTATTAACGTTCGAAGTTTTGAACTGCTGATTAGATAAAAAGAACATGTAAAATATAAAAATTGCTTCTAAAAATGCCATCGAAACAACAGTCACTCATGTATGTGGCACACAACTGTCACATGCATCGACGAGACATAGTCAAAAATAATGCTTTGCAAAGTTTTGTACCGTAAAAAAAGTAATGCATTGAGTGGCACATCATATTCAAAAGCTGGTTCCCATGCGTATGCAGTAAAATGTCTGTCAAAATAATTGGAACATTTTTCTTTGAAACGTCCATAGAAGCTCATATTTCTGTCATTTTGCATCACACTTAGACGTCCGGATAACTTAGATTCTATACAATACAGTACTGTGGTAACAGCCACAAACTGCGAATTGTGAGCTACAGTATTTACAGTCAACAAGACGGGGGAGAATTCGTAACCACAAGAACAGATATGGGATACACAGCTTCAACAGCTTACAGATAAGAAAAAGAAATTACTTGAGTGCACCAATGACTGAAATATTGCAAAAATACCTATATGTTTAGAACACGAAAATTGCTCATAAAAGTTAACTCATGCACCACGTTAGCGAACAATTTAAATTGCCGGTTCTTGATAAATATAAAGTTTTCGCCCAAGTTTTCGTAAGGAGTATCCAGACAGCTCATTTGACGGGACACATACCACAATGAATTGGATAAGCATTATGCGCAACTTAAGGTGTATTGCCACTACTTCAATGCATTATCTCTACACAAGAATATATTCTTTTCAAGGGTATGTATACCACCCACAAGTACTAAATACCAAGTTAAGACCTTATGAACTCGAAAGCCTCTCAACTCTCGTCTTGCATTTTAAGCTCTGCAATATTATAATACGAATGCCTGCCAGAAGCTTAGTAATGCATCAAGTTGTTCGTGCCGTCGGGAACCAGACTTCTTGCAAGCCATAACAAGGCGTAGCGTGAGAGACGCGCATTAAATTACCCTGATGTTGTCAGTCGATCGTAGCTTACCCCCGACTCTGAAATTTCTTGCATCTCACGCGGTTTGCACAACCTCCGGGAGTGGGCCAACTTAGTTAAAGCGAAAACAGGAGGTGATGACATCATAAATTCGGACAACCTGTGATGTCAAACCACCACGTGTTGAGTGGCGCAGGTCATGGAGCTTTTTGCACCACTTCATTCGCCTATGGCACTCCACTTAAGGGGTCATTCAATGAGACAGTTAAGGCTTCGGCCTTTAAAAAAAAAGAAACAGCACAAACGCCCTAATGATGAAAATATTATTCAATGACCAATTTATTCATATTGTCAGGTAGCCCGTTTTTTTCTTACTCGTTTGAGAACACCCACATGTCAGACATTACAGCTTTCACCTTGTTTCTTAGCATTGTATTGTTTAATTATCTTTTAGGCTTCCAACACAAGTTTCTTCGTTCGCATTGTATATACAGGTGCGACCACGGCTAGGCTTGGCTAGGCTTCTTCGTGTAAGGAGCATCCGTTAGATCTGGTTTCTCCGTAATATAAGACGCTGTCAGGAAAAGCAGCCTTTTTCAATACATCCTGCAAGTAAATGTCTGCAGAGAGCAAGCCCATTCGATGGTAATCCCTGTTCTACGTAGTCGATATAACTAATAAAACTATACCATGGCACGCGGACACACAGAACTGACGTATGATGGCACAAATTACTGCCTTTTTGCTAGCAGAATTAGCGCAGTTTCACTGCATTACGTCCTACAACGATGATAAGGCTATAAGAACACCTTTGACTGGATTTATATTTGTCAACCGGGATCATAGAACACGCATATAAATCTATGTATAGAAGCATTCTTGCATTTCACCTTCATTGTATTAAGGCCTCTACGCCCGGAATCGAGCACCTTACTTAAAGGTCAAAATCACAACACCGTTTTTATTGAGCTATGCCATGGCTGTTATTTTATTGCGGAGCAGCATACTGTTATAGACGTCATTCAGCCACCCGTCACTAAAATGAAACATTGAAATTTATAACACAACAAGTTCGAAAGTGTACTTGCGTCAATGAGTTTTAATATGGATGTACTTGTTTTAGCCAGTTCTAGCCGATAAACAGACGAGAAGGACATAAACAAAACCTTGCGTGGAAGACATCACGTAGCTGTTTAAGGAGAAAGTTAAAATTCAAGAGCGAGAACCAACGCAACCAAGCGATGAAACTGAAGTGGTTCTTTGGAGGATCATGCTAGTTTCTTCTAGTTCAACTATGTTACATTCAAGACTTGCCAGTACCGAGACACATATAAAAGATAGATTAAACTAGCGCATGCTTCCTTCGTCAATGAGGACAAAGTGCTTTTGTTTTATGTTTATTATTTATTGTCGAAGCATTGTACATAAAAATTAGGGGACCCTAAAGCCCCTTCAGGAGTTGAACGCGATGGCGACATTCTGTTCCTAGTGCGTATTTGAAACACTTAGTGCATGAAGCCATTTCGAATTTGCTATGCACCCACTACATGGCCTTAAGGGAATAGGCGCAGTAGCGTGTGTGCGTTTTGTAGTGGGGTACTGGCTTTCAACCACAGAGCCATTGTGATAATCGCATATTCTGACGCCTATTGGGGATGAACGCTTGTACCACGCATCATTACGGCAATATTTCATGTTGCATTAGGAAGCATGTATACAGAATGCGGGTGTTTGTGAAGCATGAAAACTACTTTCACTGCATTTTTGAGCAGATGAAGTTCTTTTCACTGTTTCCACAAGCGGAGACGAGGCCGTGTGAGAACATCCGCTTGCCACGCAAACGACTCGGGTTTGATCTCCACTCGGACCAAACAACTCTGGTTTTGGCCCCACGCTGCTGCAGGATTTTTATCGTTTAGTTATTTTATTCGCATAGCTGTAAACTTTTCGGTAACGCATAAGATGATGATTTTTCACTCACAACCAACAGCGCCGACGCCGGAATTTCCGCAAAACGAGCTCTGTAACTCTACCGCGTAGTACACGTGCTATCTAGGAAAAGTATACTTGATAATCGGTGTTTGTGCGTTAATTAAGTGCACGTCCATGCCAATCTTGTAATGTGACCCTATTTTACGAATAGTACCAATCATTGAAACTACTTATGCGTATATACGCAAGCTATCGTTGTTCCCACAGAGATGATGGAGCATTCGCATGCATAAGAATAAAACAAAAATAGCACCCAGTTTGCTATCCTGCTTCTAGGCAGGATAGCGAACCGGGTGGTAACATGCAGTTAGCCTCCAGGCATTTATTTTTATGTCGCTCTTCCTAAAAGCACACGTGCTAAAATCGAACACCAGTTACCTGAACTAAGCGCCACAATAAAGTAATTGCGGCATCACTAAAGCAGATACGTGCTTGGGCCATGCATATCATAAAACAGCCAGTTCTAGTTCACATGAAAAACATTGAACGTTGATTAGACTGCAGCATGCAGTGCCAAAGCATGAGTGGTGTCACTGGTGTGGTGTGTAAATGTTGGGGACGTTGCATGTGGAGCGAATGCACATCGTGTGGCGTAAACAACAGTATACCGATTGTCATGGTCACGCAAACAGATATATCGGCAGAAATGGGACATTTGAAGAATAAGCTGAAAGCATTGATAGTTTGTGATGCTGCAAGGACACATGGAGTTAGGACTGCCCGTACTTTACTGCGTGGTAGTGTGAAGCAGCCTAACATTTTCTACAGAGGAAACATGTTTGCTCCACAGAGGCACAGTGCTCCTGTTTTAACTACGTTATAATTGAGATACCTACAGGATGTCCCACGTAACCTTAGCTAGAGCTTAAAAATATGCCGGAACACGTTATTTTGATGCGACCAAATTTATGTTACTCACCGTTGCCTGCAATTAGTCAGACTATTTTTTATGGTCTCAAATATTTTTATTAGATATGTTGAATTATCTACCTGTTCAAAAAACGAAGATAAAAATTTCTATGAGAAAGTTGTAGATCGTTTTGCGAAACGTCCAATTAGACAGTTTTAAACTGTATATCTGCTAGGTATTAGATATTTTCTGCTAATTGCAAATGCCCGCGAAATGCAAAAATACCACGTGACAAGCCCGCTCGAGCGTCAGTGCACACGATGATTGTAGTGCTCCCTAACGTTCCACGTACGAACGACACGCTTCCCTCGCACCGGTTCATGACAGCGATAAGCAGTCACAGCGGTTATTGTTTTTGTGGCATCCAAATGACTTCATCGGGATGAGCCACCGATTATCGTAAGATCCTTTGTATAGGTCACTTGCCTTGATAACCACAATTTATAATAGCGATTGTTGTGCCAGCTATTGAATATTGGAAGCGCAATCATTGAGCAACTTGAGAAGCAGTGAGATAGATTCATATATAAATGGTGGCTGCGTCAGAAAAGCGCCGGAAAATATATACCCGATGCACCAGATGTGTGGATTTTTGTGTCATTCCATTTCTTGGCCAGTATTTTCACCCGATGCGATGTAGTTGGCTATGCCACACGATTGTATTTCTTTCGCCGATGAATAAGACTCCTGTAGAGGCTAGTCCTATATCACCAACATTGAGTGCCACACCGCAAAGTAGCTGCAACTTGTCAACTTATGGTCTCGGTAGAAGACCTTTGATAGGTCTAAATAGTGGCAGGCAAAAAGAAGCTGGTGAAGCTGCAGGGCACCTTTCCCAGAGGTCTAAAACTTGGACGTATAGATAAATTTCAGGAGTGACCAGGTGCTGCAGAACTTCAGGATTATGCATACAGTTTTGTTATCCTTGGAATTATTACAGAACCCAACGGCCGCCAAACATCTGCATGCGCCAAATATCATTGATCGTGGAAAGTGTGTTTGCACAATCATGGAGTTTGGCTAGCAAAGCTCTACGAAGACTGAGTGAGGAACCTATAATACAGTACAGCCGTGACTGTTAGCATGATGGGCGCGAGAAAAATTGCGTAGGTCTGGCGTAGCAAATTCGTATAATGTGAATAATGACGCGTATTGTCTAAACTGAGACTCAGATGCAGTAACTGACGATTACCCTAAACAAGGGTGATCGACAACAATGGTGCATTGCGACTGGCGTTGAATTAAAGAAAAATGTTTGAGTGCTTAGTTGTTGCTTAAAGAACCTTATCTAGTAATCTGTGGCCTCAACTAGGGCTTAACCTGATAAGCACGGGTAATAATTATGCTACGCTGTGGTATATAGAGACCAGTAATAAAAATATGTTTTCCAATAGGTGGTACAAAATGGCACTGAGAATTGCCTCTGAACTCATCATCGCTTCTGCAGAAGCATTTTTGAGGATGTCATTTAACTTTAAAAATCTAATTCCTGTGCAAATCTAATCCGCCTAGATGACAGCAAGTGCTCAGAAGCAATGGTACGCGAATCTTGGTTGCATACTATAGACGCCGATGTCCAAGAAGGTGCTAACGAGATTTCTAAAGACAACCTAAGTAGACTAGTGGTTGCGACTATTGTTACAGGCCGGGGGGAATGCGTCTCAGCTGACGTGAGTTGCCGAGACGTCATGGTTACGTTGGACCCGGACTCCTGTGGTAGCGTGGAGCAACTCCGGGTGAAGGAAACCATGTTGACAAGTTAGGGAAAGCGAAAACAAGCAGATTTAGTGGCATTTTGTACAATTATTTACAACATATATAGAAGGTTGGAGTTCAGCAAACCACAGGGCTTGTGGATTAACCATTCAAACAAGGTTCAGAGGGACTTCCTGCACTTTGCAGCATAATTTTGAGCCCTGTCGGGCTCCTCCTTTTTGATTGAAAAACCAATCAAACACACGTACCCCCCCTCCACCCGGGCATCAGTCGATAGCGCATGGTCGACGAATAATCATTGCACTCGCTGACGCAATGTTGCTCCAGAGTCAAGTCAGTTTTCACTGAAAAGAGGGGTAGTGGAGTCTATCATGGAGCGAGTTGGCGGGCGAGTAGTCTGCTGCCATCTGTCCCTAGAAGGAAGCAAATGATTAGGCGACTTATTGCATTTGTTTCGACCTACGAGCTCAGTTGGCCACGTAACGTCCAAAAGCAAGTCATTCCGAAGAAACGTCTGTAGCGAAGTTGGCTCACGGTCCGTAGAATTTGCGACATTTTTGTCCCTTTGTTGGTTCCCGTCGCTGAATGCTCGTTCCGAGAGAAAGGCACTGGAGTTTCAGGTCGTGGGAACGTGCCCCGGCTATGCTCCTCATGGTCACCATGTCGATAACGAACAAGAGTCGCAACACTATATATAAAATGCGCGCAAAAGAACCCTCCTTTGCTGGTGCGCACACAGGCTTCCCTTAATTTTTCTTTAACATATGGTACAGTTGGCAGGGCGTGACCTTTCACAAACTTCCAGCCATTCTTTCTTTATACATCTCCATGCAAACGTAGTTTCTTCCCTTCTTACAGTGTTTTCATAGAGAAGACATAACAGCATCTCTCATCATCGTGTAAGGCAAATTGTACGAGGTCATGACAGAGAGCAAGGTCGTATCTTCTAAAGACTGTCACCAAGCTCTGATCTTTGTAAAGCACACACACTACTTCGGCTTCAATCTAGTTAGAAGTCGACATGGATACAGGCTATAGGTTGTAATATCAGTTACATTTTCCCCCACCCTTGGTCTCTTTTCTGCTCCTACTACTTGCTCCTACTAGATTGCTTTTCAGCAATCTACCGTTACTAACAACAATACTCTTGTCAGCCCCTACGTATACTTTAAACACTGAGCTCATTGCATAGCTGATACTAGAAGTAATAATTCAAGTGAGTAGTCAACAAACATTCCGATACATGAGTATATCAATCGACCCATCGACTCTCCTATCTACCGCTCACCACAGGGTTAGATGATGCCATTTCTCAAGGAAGAGTTTTTGGCACGAGATTGTGAGTGATGGCTATTGATGGGAAAAAGTAAATACAGAAGAAACGGGAAGCCAACATTTCCAATGGAAGAGCGTATCGTAAATGTCGCGCAGCTAGACACGACGGAGCATAGCTTTAGCATACGGCGAATTTTCTCATTGTTTTCATGCCAAATCTCAGAAGAAGCATCACTCTCCAAGCCGTTCACGTGAATAGAGAGGCGCGTGCTGTCAGCCGATGCCTCGTCGAACGCCAGCAGAGCCCCGAAGTTCGGGTTCCGAGGGAGCTCCATCTCAATCCTCGTTCCGTCGTCGACGTCGCCGCGCGTATGTGTCTTGTCCTCGGGACCAGCTTTAAGAAACGAGCTCCGTAATTAACGAACCGCGGATGATTGCTCACAGTCGGCTGGGAGCACGATATATCACCACGTGCCAGCTCCGCTCTGCCTTCGAGGCCGCGCTCAATCCGGCCCCGAAGACACATGGCCTTTTCCACTTGGGAGGTCACCACGGCAGCGGCGGCGCAGACGCAGCGGCACGCGCGGTTAAAAGAGAACGCGCGCCGCTACCCTGAGCCGAACTTACGGGAGCTGCAAGCAAACTGAGCCAAAAATTGTCCCAGGTCATGATCGTCGCCGTAATAAGGGAGCAAGTTATATAAACTGTAGACACGGGCTTCTGGCCAGTACCACTCATCGTACTCGAGAGTAAACACTCTTTTCTTTGCGCTTCTGCGGATCTCCTTGTTTCTTGGCTCCGCCGCCGTGCTCCCGGAATGAGGAGTGGGGGTGGCATGCGAGCACGGCCCCTGCGTCGGGCCTTTTAGTGCGCGCGCCTGGCACTCGTCAAGTGCTCCCGAGGAAGCCGGCAGAGCCCCTCGGCCGGCAACAGGGGAATTATTCAGTGTCCAACCAATTATAGATTGCCCATTCACCTTCTCCCGGTCTTGTTTTTCTTTTCTCCTTCCTCGCTGCTTGCGTGCCTTGCCAGTTTAGTCAAGCTCTGGCCCCCTGCCATGCTGCGTGTATCGTCTATTTCTCGGGAGATGCCTCACCGACGCCATCGTGCTCGAATCCTTAGGCACAGTGTTTCTTAAAATTTCCGAAGTCACCGGAATAAGCCAGTCTACCGAAGTCCTTTCGTTTAGCCAGCAACGAAGAAAAAAAACATGAATTAATCATAGTCTGACCTGAATAAGGAATAACAAACGTAAAGCATTAGGGAAAATAGGAATGGATTTGGCTCATTAACATTTTCTATATACATACTTAACATAATAAAAAAGTGATCGGTAATACAGCATCATGCTGTTAATTATCATGAAAGCAGGGGGCTTAAATTGTTTAATGCTGAAAACACATATTCAAGGAAAGCCAGGAAACCACTGGGAGAATTAACTTCTTTATATTCTTCAACTACATAAGTAATCAGTTTTGTTAAGTTCATTTTTATATAGTACGCTTACACACATATTTGAAGCATATGGAAGTACAAGTCGTTAGAAAGCAGCTTGACAAAGCCCCCATATTCTTTGTGTACATGACAGTGCAGGGTAGAAAACACAGAACACAGATGGCGCATAATTAATGTGCTATCAGTAAAACAGTGATTGGTGGTACATTGCGGGGACACAGATATAATAAAACACTGAGGTTTTGTTATACGCCGTTACAGAGCATCTACTGCAAGCAGAATTTCAAAACATCGCCAACACTGAAAGAAATAGGACTGCCATCAATAACGTCAAAATGGCATCGAGTTTCATCACCCTGCAGCTTCAATCGATCGATCAATCGATAAGTGGGATTTAATGTCTGAAAACCACCATACGATTACGAGAGAAGCCGCAGTGGAGGGCTTTGGAAATTTTGACCACCTGGGGTTCTATAACGTGCACCCAAATGTGAACACATGGGCCTACAGCATTTTCGCTTCCAGCCCTACAGCTTCATCCGGTCCAGCTTGAACGGAGCGGCGCAGTTTGGATGGTACTATTTTCTCAAGATTTGGAAGCACCTCGTACATATTTGACTCAACATTTATTTCATGCGCCCGAGCATATATCATATCAACTTGCATGTAGCTGCCGAAGAGCTACTTAGAGATTCTGTATACTGAAACGCAGTCAGCAACCAAGACGGCGTCCTCGCTTTGTTGCCGAAACGATTGAACATTTGTCGTCTAGCCGACTGCAAAACTGTGGGGCGTGCCGGGCGTGGAAATTGAAGTGCGAAAGCAACGTCACTACTATGCAACACATGACCGAATGAGAAGTGAACGGATGATATACCGGGTAAGCGAAGCTCGCTGTGCAGCCTTCTAAAGCTGCTCAGAAGACCAAGAATTATTTCACGATTTTTTCGTATTTACACTGGCCAGTTACTACGAAAGGTTTTTTCTAAATTCTGTGCCCGTTTCAGTTTAAAAATGAAATATCGCATTTCACTGTTTGGTCGCTTACTGAAAAACATAGAAGAGACCGTACTGGGCCTTGGGCCAGCAGTGGAACTCCTTTTGATAGTTTGTTCTTTCGGTGTAAGGACAATGGGTTTACGTCAAAGAATCCAGTTTCGCTCGTATGTGAATGGTATACTAACGCAAGTGCCACCACGAGTATAATTGCTCAATGATAGTGACTACACGAGGTTATCGGAGAACACGTTCATTTTGCCATACTATACGGTCACGTGGTTCTGATGGTGACGAAGCAAGCACTGAAACAGGTGGAGATCAACTTATTGAGGAAAAATTTGAGCACAGGAAAAAGAACACTAACAGAAGATTCAAGTGTGACTACACAAGCAATGCTTGAAGTATATGATAGCAGTTATTACGGTCTTCGAAAACTCAATTCTCGGTGAAATACGTCATCTGTTGTACAGGCGTGATTGAACATTCCAGCCCATCGCACGCGCTCGCGTAAGCTCCACAATAAACTGAACTACTCGCGTCGTGCGCGCCAATCTTACCAGAATAGTCCAAAACAACCGAAGCCTTCACAAACATTCTAGCGAGGCCTGCACCGAACGGTGGTAACATCTGTCACGATTTTTGTGAGTGAAGCCCGCGCACATGTAACAAAGGAAGCAAACGCGCGTAGCAATGATGCGCACATCATGCGACCACATAACGTCCTGGTTGAGCGGCAGTGGCAGTGCAATGATGTGCGAGAGGTCGCAGGTTCGGTTTGTAGCAGCGAAAACAGCATAGTTGGCGGCTAGTGTGTGAGCAACCATGTTATTAATTTAGGCTCGTGGTAACAGATTTCTAGTAATCACAATAAATCACGAGTCTACCACAGGCATGACGATAGTTACAGCGCGAGAACAAAATGACGACACAGAGACATGTTCTCGCGTTGTAACTATCGTAATACCATACCAACTAGCCCAAGCTGCCACACTTCTACCACAGGGTGAGCTTCATAACAACTTTGGTGGGGAAAATCACTGAAGTTGATTAATACTTTCACTTATAAGTAGCGTTTCTTTGCCTTGCTAACCTCCACTCCTGTATGATTTGGTCCTGCCACTCGAATTCGTGTTTACCTGAACACAATACGCCTTAGCTATAAAAATGAACGCGTGACAGGTGAAGAAAGCTATACGCGTATACGTATGGCTGTGCATTAAAACGTTGCTTATAAAGTTCAAATACCTAAATAAGTGAACTACCCGGTTTTCTCTGCTTCTTTTTTGTAGTTTTTCACGACATGGACTCGCTTCTTTGACAACCGCTTGTATTTTATTTCATAGAGACGAATGAGTGCATACATCTGCGGCTCTATGTTACTCACCTGCAGCTGGTTCAATGAATGCTAAGTCTTTTTATGCAACTTCATGCGCAACAGAATTTTTCCAAACCATCTAGCTAATCCTTCGAACTTTTAGACCAACTTGAAATATAACGAAGTCGAAGAATTGTGGAAAAGAAATCGGAAGAGCAGATGTTACAGGCAATGCTTAATTAGCGGCCTTGTCAGTGAGTAAAGAATAACCAAACATGTGTATGGAAGTATCAAATTTGGCAGCGTCACGACCCAAACCGGCGCTCTTCTCGGCCCAAACCGGCACGACCCAAACCGGCACGACTGGACACGGCGCTCTTCTCGGCCGTCACTCACTCTGTTCAATGTATCAGGTGCTGATCGGGCTCATGGCAGCGGCGGCGACGTATGCTACACCCGTGGCATTTCGACCGATCGACACATGGCCAGCGGCTCTTGGCATTCCACAAGCGACTACGCATGGTCTACTAGATTCACCAAGCACCTCGGAGCGGTGCCATCTGCGCATCGAAACGAGCTGGATGACAAAGCATCGTGGTACGCTTCCGGATCCGCCTACTACTGGCTACAAAAGGGAGCCCCTGAACCAATGCCCACTGGGACACGGCGCTCTTCTCGGCCGTCACTCACTCTGTTCAATGTATCAGGTGCTGATCGGGCTCATGGCAGCGGCGGCGACGTATGCTACACCCGTGGCATTTCGACCGATCGACACATGGCCAGCGGCTCTTGGCATTCCACAAGCGACTACGCATGGTCTACTAGATTCACCAAGCACCTCGGAGCGGTGCCATCTGCGCATCGAAACGAGCTGGATGACAAAGCATCGTGGTACGCTTCCGGATCCGCCTACTACTGGCTACAAAAGGGAGCCCCTGAACCAATGCCCACTGGGACACGGCGCTCTTCTCGGCCGTCACTCACTCTGTTCAATGTATCAGGTTAGTTATTTAGGCCGTTGTAATTGCTTTAGAAGCAGTGATGCCATGCTTTTTAGAGTGTCGTGTCCCATTAACAGTAAATGGCTTATCTGGACATGCTATGCTGTTCTCGCGAGTGTATGGCTGCCGCATTGAATTGGTCTGTCTTGGAGGGTTACGATGTGGCCTCTCAGACATTACTACTCTTGGCTGGTGACATAGAACAAAACCCTGGCCCTATGTCTGTGCCTGAGCGAGAACAGATAAGTAAAATCGAAGAAATGCTAAAGGTTCTACAGTCAGGGCAGGTAACCGTGTTGGAAAAGCTGTCGGGCATTGCTAAAACTCAGGATGAGCTTCGGAAAAAGCTGGACGACGTGATTACTAAAACTAATGTAATTGAAAAGCGCCTTACTACACTAGAGGAAACAGAAAAGAAGTTCGCTGACAAACTAGACGACTTAGAAAACAGAAGCCGGAGATCAAACTTGGTATTCTTTGGAATACCAGATAGTCATCCAAAGGAAACTTGGGAAGAATCCGAAAATCTAGTTAAGTCTGTCTGTACGGATGTATTAAAGCTGGAAAATATAGCAATAGAAAGGGCTCATCGTCTCGGGGCCTACAAAACAGAAAGAATTCGTCCAATAATTGCTAGCTTTTCAGGGTCGAAAACAAGAGAATCTGTTCTGCGAAACGCATACAGATTCAAGGGGACGTCATACAGCGTATCAGAAGACTTCAGCAAGGCAGTTCAAGAAAAACGCCGGCAGCTTTGGAAGTACGGTAAAGAAAAACAGCTCGACAAGAAAAATCGTGTACATTTAAGTTACGATAAGCTGGTAATCAATGGACAAGCATTTGCCTGGGATACTGACATGCACCAACCAGTTCCTCTTCGGGCGCATGCTCAGATATTGGGGCGGAAATGACATGATCATTCTAGCTTAAGAACAAATGGGAAATATACCATCACAAAAAGCTTTACACCAGTATTGTTGGTGGTCAATTGTCGAAGCCTAAAAAACAAAATTGATGATTTTACAATCTTACTTGAAACGGTGAAAGCGCAAATCGTTATGGGTACCGAATCATGGCTTGACGACACAGTTTCGGATGTAGAAATATTTCCGCCAGGTTTTACAGTGTACCGTAAAGATAGAAACAGGCATGGTGGTGGCGTGTTTCTTTTAATTTCAAGTAGCCTTGCCAGCGAAGAAGTTGTTTTTGATAATGAAACTGAATCAGTATGGTGCCGCGTCCAATTTCCCCAGGGAAACAACATCGTTTTTGGATCGTTTTACCGCCCACCTGACCACAACAATGAGTCTCTGATTCAACTTTCCGACATACTATCACAAATATCTCACTGCGTAATACTGGGAGGGGATTTCAATCTGCCCGATATGAAATGGGATTCCGACTGTGTAGCCCCACAAAAAAATCGAAATTGTTCTGCCTTTTCAGAACTAATGAGCGTCTATGGGCTACAACAATATGTGAACGAACCAACTCGGTTTAACGCTTTACTAGATCTTTTACTAAGCAATGACGAAAATGTTATTGTTCACACAAATGTATGTCCAGGAATTAGTGATCATAGTTGCGTTGTTGCAGAGTTAAACGTTTCTAGAATACCTGCGTGTAAGCAAACCCCCCGAAATGTTTTCATGTACGACAGAGGGGACTTTAATGCCATTTCCGAAGAGCTGGTCTTGTATTATCCCACTTTTTTATGCATATCGGAGTCATGCGGCATGGATGAATTGTGGCAAATTTTCCGTGACAGGGTTACAGAGCTAGTGAATATGTACGTACCTCAGAGGTGTCTAAGATGCAGAAAGAGGCACAAACCCTGGTTCAACTCTGAGATACGCAAACTTGTTAGAAAAGCAGCGAATGCCCATAAAAGGTTTCTTAAAAAGAGAACAGCACTAAATAAAACAAAGCTCAAAAGTGTAAACAAAGAGCTTAAGTTAAAACTAAAACAGGCAAAGCGTGTCTTCTTTGACAAGCTAAACACAGACTTGAAGTGTAATCCAAAATTCTTTTGGAAGTATGTCAAGAGCAACAGAAAAGATGATACAGCTATCCCTGACCTTTTAACCCAGGAAAAAACTATAACGGATGACTTGGAGAAAGCTGAAGCATTTAACGCCTATTTTCAGTCAGTGTTTTCAAAAAGAACTGAACACTCTCCAATGCTACCTTCAAAAAATATTGGTAATGAAATGGCGGAAATTGAAATCGATTACGCTGGTTTGGATAGTCTGCTGCGTACTCTGGACACCTCTAAGGCTACAGGGCCTGACGGTATATCATCTCATGTACTTAAAAAGTGTCACGTTATTATTGCACAATATTTATGCATAATGTACAAGTTGTCTCTAGACACCGGCGTTATTCCAAGGGATTGGAAAACAGCCAATGTGGTTCCTGTGCACAAGGCAGGAAGCAAAAAACATGTACAAAATTATCGTCCCATATCATTAATTTCAACCTGTTGCAAATTATTAGAACACGTTATTTATAGCGCATTGTTCAAATATCTCGAATCTACTCATTTCTTTGCCCGCTCCCAGCATGGATTTCGGCAGGGTCGTTCATGCGTCACACAACTAACTGAATTTCAGCATGACGTACTGACTGCGCTTGACCGTAACAACATTGTTGATGCATTATTTCTCGACTTTCGCAAGGCATTTGATACGGTCCCACATAATCTGTTAGATATTAAACTGGCTTCACTGAATATTAATGCTAAGCTGCAAACCTGGCTACGGAATTACTTAAGTGGTCGTAAACAGTGTGTTGTTTTAAATTCTAAAACGTCTTCATATGTAAACGTGACTTCAGGCGTGCCACAAGGTAGCGTTCTAGGTCCGCTGTTATTTTTGGTTTATGTAAATGATATAGCATATAACATAAAATCTTGCATAAAATTATTCGCAGACGATTGTGTCATCTACCGTCACATTACTTCAATCACAGACACTGAATTATTGCAAGATGACTTAAACACGGTAACACATTGGTGCTCCACGTGGAACATGTGCTTAAATATCTCGAAGTGCAACCACATCAGCTTTGCAAAGAACATTTCAAAAATCCAGTGCACATACAGTATTAATGGCGAGGCAGTCAAAAAAGTGCCCGAGTGTAAATATTTAGGAATTTACTTGACAGAATCATTCCATTGGAACAGACACATAGACCAAATGATCTCAAAGGCTAGTAGAATGTTGTTTTTTATTCGTAGAAACTTTCACTGTGCAACAAAAGAGGTGAAAGAAACTCTTTACTTCCTTCTTGTCAGGTCTATACTGGAATATGCTTGTGTTATCTGGGACCCGGCTCAAAAGTATCTTGCAAAAACAATAGAAAAAGTCCAAAACCAGGCAGCCCGTTTCGTCAGCAACAACTACGACCCATTCGCTAGTATGTCAGAAATAAAGGCCATATTAGGCTGGGAAACTCTAAAATCTAGAAGACGGAAACTTCGATTAAAACTTCTGCATAGCATATATTATAACCTAACAGGAATTAATAAGTCTGAATACCTACTAGCACCAACATATCGTTCCACAAGATGCCAACACTCACATAAAATACAAGAATACGCATACAAAACCACTACTTTTGCCAACTCCTTCTTTTTAAAAACAATTAGAGACTGGAATGAACTTCCCGAAGGTATAGTGAACTTGAGTGACAACAGTGCTTTTTTCTCATCGTTGTGAAATTGTGACATAGGTACTTCTCTTTTGGTACCTGTTGTCATGTGTAATATTGTACTAAAATATTCTTTATTTTTATATGTTGTTATAATTGAATTTTTCACTATGTTTGGCGTCTTATCGCAGAAATGTTTTCTATGACTTCTTATGTATACCCCCCTGCAGTAATGCCACTACGGCGTTGCAGGAACTATGTAAATAAATAAAAAAAAAACCGGAAGAGACAAGGAGCACGGAAAAAATTTGGCCGCTATTCAGCCACCCTATAGTTAACAGATACTCCGTCTTAATCAAAACAGAGTCTCTGTTCCATCTTGATCTGTTCCAGCCCTCCTTCTTTTTTTTTCTGTCAATGCAGTATAAACTATGCAGCGGAAGGGGTGATTTACGGTGTAATACTTATCTAAGTTGTCAAGTAAAATTCAATGTTTAGTGGTATTCAGCAACAGATGCTTCTCCCGAGCATCCCCAGGCTTACTGCAGAGTGATTGATTTCACAGCACTATAGTGTGCCGCAGTGTTCTTTTTGTTTTATGGTGACATCAAGTGCTTCCTTTACTCTTTCTTTCTTTCTTTCTTCTTTCTTTCTTTCTTTCTTTCTTTCTTCTTCTTTCTTTCTTTCTTTCTTTCTTTCTTTCTTATGTTTAGCCTTCCGGAAGCAAACTCCTGTCTCGATAAAGCTACTAAGAAGGCGATCCAGAAATAAACTTTCGTTGCTTGTCACTCGGCTGCATGTATACACGTAAAACGTTCGCATAACTGTTAGAAAGCTGTATGAGACGCAAGCAAGCGAAGACGGGACGAGGCGCGTACTTTACGGTTTGTTTCCGTGACACCACTGTGTTTGTTGGTCTGTAATCTAAACGCCTGACAGGATCGGTGGCCGACCTCTCCGACACACCAAAAAAACCCTCCCTACGCTAACACATAATAGTTTACTTTCGTTTGCCTGTATTTTCACTTGAGCCTGCCTGAATCTGCTCAGCTTTCTCGCTATTTCTGCACGAACAGCGTTTCTGTCTCTTGCATTCTATACAAACATAGTTCTTCTTTCCAAACTAAGATATCTTTATGTAGTCCCGTAACACCACCTATTGTAACAAAACAGTTTACAGTTATGCTAAAGGAGAACATTCAGCAAAGATGCGTTACTAATCTGCGTCTTTGCATTAGCCCAGAACGGCCCCACTTCCCTTGACTGAAGGAGCGACAGATTAGAAACAATGTAAAACCGAAAGACGGCTGATGACAACACCGTTATGTTGTCTCTTACGCAATGTAGGAGATGTTTACAGCTTTTGTGAGCCTAGTTTGGCCTTAAAAAGACAGAATAAACAGGAATACAGCGCATATAAAAAGAGCCAAATACGCGATGTGTATTTTCTGCTGAGACAGCGTTTGTTCTTGATTTACGTCCAAACGACACAAGTGCGAAAAAATTATGCTTTTAATTACTCCATTTTTCTTTTACGTGCCGAAATACGCCGTCGGAAGAGAGGTTTTTCTGTTGGTATGCTTTACAACTGTGTTATTTTGATTACCATGAAGTTAATCAAGATATAGAATTTTGGAGGGATATAGACTAACTCTAAATACTTATTTACTGCTGCTGGTTCATTGCACCTTAAAGATAAAATGCATATGTTATATATATAGAGGGAACATACTAGCTACAGCATTGCACAATGGAACGTGAGATACGTTACGACGTAAAGAAATTTAAAAGGCCATTACTAGCCAAATACGTATACATGTTTCTTAATTACAATCACCCTTTTATTGTGTCAATGCTTTCTGCCCCTTTTCGTTCTACCAGAGAACTAACCTTTGGTAAATGGAATGTTCCACGAACTAACAACGTATAAGGTGAATGGATTTTACAGTTCACTGGTAATAAAATCTGGAATGCTATACCTTTTAATATAACAGTGTGTTCAAATTTCACCAATGCTCTAGAAAAACACTATTTAGAAGAATTTTCTGTTTTATTAATGACCGGTCATGGTCAGTGTGATGGTTTTCCTAATTTTAATACGTAAGTAGTGGTCGTTCTTTCTTTTCCCTGTGATGTAATAGTTTCCTTTTTGTGTGGTTATTTCATGTATTGTATTGCTTCTTTTCTGATTTTTAATAGATATTATATATCTTCTTTAGCTAGGCTTTTATGAAGTGCTCTTATAAAATGCATCTTTCTGAACCCAAACTAGCCAATGGTTATGGGTCCACACTGTGTGTGCAAACTTTATGAAACAAGTGCGAGCAATTAAATTCCAATTCCAAATTCTAAACCACACCGAGTTCAAAGACCAGACAGTAGTTTCTTTCTCGCTTTCACTTGACTTTCTACAAGCACTATCTCCCCCTCTCCGCTTATTTCTTCATAAAACACATGAAGTCTTAGCACTGAGCGTGGAGCCTGCCTTGATTGATTGATATGTGGGGTTTAGCGTCCCCAAATCACCACACATGCTTATGAGAGATGCTACATAGTGAACGATTCCAGAAATTTCGATCACCTGGGGTTGTTTACCATGCGCCAAAATATGAGCACACAGGCCTACAGCATTTCCGCCTCCATCACAAGTGCAGCTCCCGCAGCCGGGATTTTATCCCGCAACCTGCGGGTCAGCAGCCTAGTACCTTAGCCACTAGACCACTGCAGTGGGGGTGGAGCCAGCCTTGATTTGGCGTTTTATTGAGATAGCAATTATATGGACACTCCGGCTGGGTTTTGCCGCTGACGTCGGCGTCGACATCAGCGTCGCCGTTCCTCACCATATATGTATATATGAAAACGCAAAAAAGAAAAATAATTCAGAGAAAGACTGCGGCGCACGGAATTGAACGTGGGTCCTCTGAAATGTGCGTGCGGGGTGTTAACTACTGAGCCACGAAGGAGCACCTCCTTCAACGTTCAAACGGCAAGCTATTTATATCGACCACTTAACCGCTGGTGACGGGCATTTTGGCTGGCACTATCATGTTTTCACCATTACCAGCAAGATGACGCAATGAGCGCACGTCACCACCTCGTCATGACGCAGTGGTCCGCGCTCTCATTTCCAACACGGACTTTGCCCCGCGGATAGGGAGCAGGGTGGACGCTAACGCGCGCGTTTATCTCGCAGTTGGGACAATCGTACGTCTTGGATGGCCTTGGGCTTTCCACGGAACGATTCTGTTGTATTTACCGGGCCCAAAAAGGTCACTGAAATTGTTGCACTGTCTTCATTTGCGAATAGGGCACGCTTTTCAGACACATTGAAGTAACAACTGAGAATATTCGTGATTATCTGCCTTTGGCGCGTTTCACGAAGTAACTAGTGGCATTTCACCATTCCCCTTTGCGAAATGAACTTGTGAAGTGGTGAGTAGCCATTAATGAAATCTGCTGAAATAAGATGTCCACGCAGTGAGTGAATACGGGAAGAAAGTACTTCGTTAGTGGTTGCCGGTCAGGCTATCCTACGTGCCTAGAAAATGTAACATTATCCAATGTTCCTTGTGATCCCGAACGCCTTAAAGCATTGACTCATGCGGTTTCCAGGAAGGATCTTTCGGTCAGCACAAGGAATGCAGTCTTCAGCAAACATTTAACAGATGAGATGATTTGTCGTAAATGTCAATGAATAACCTTCGCTGCACCAAAAATTTGTTTTATGTTTATGAAACACAATTATACGTTCCAATAAATAGTGTTTTTTCCGGTTACATGCGTAGTGAGCTTTTTCTTCTCACTGTATTACGTTGTACAATCACTGCATTTTTGTTTCCAGTGGCATTACTAAAAAGGGCCGCTGGTTGTTCAATGCGAAAAAAAATATACTGCAAACCTCTTCCCTTGCACGGTAAGAAGGAATGGGGGAAATGTGCGAGAAGATATGCGCAGGGTCCCCCGTAAACATGTCTGCCTGCGGGTAATCACACGGTCGTGAACTTTTTGCCGTATAATTACCATTAGAGCCGCGAAAACAGAATTAGGCGCAACGCCGAATGGTATCTATGTAATCAACGCCAACCAATTGGTCAAGGTGTCTAAGTGGCTGCTTCTCCTTTTACGAGCAACCACGTGGTTTTGTTCAACTTCTGCTCTGCCGATTATCAAAAGCATGTGCGCCCACCCACGCCCTTCGCGCACTTCTCAGATCTTGCCGATACGAGTGCGTGCGCCACCTACCATCAGCGAGTGCATGAAAACTAGCGCATTTAAATAAAGAACCGCTTGAAAAAATTTTTGAAAGCATGTGACCTATGTGCGTATCCATTACGCCCGAAGCCGTATTAAGTTCACAGGACGTGCGAGAACCACTTCCAATATCGGCATGCGTTCTTTAGAGAGGCACGTAGACCGACCTCTGCACCTGGCTCAAGTCCCCGTACTGCTTGCAGACAACAGTAATCAATTTTCACTCTTTGGCACGAACAACGCTCATTTGGTATTTTTTTTTAATTTCTCGCGAAGCACCGGTTGTTACAGCAAGACCTTTTTTTTTCTTCAAGTTGCGTCTACTGACTGATAGGTGGCGCTGCCAGCAGCGGGGTTTGGTTCGGACTGTCACGGTGGATGGACGTGTTTTTTGAGCGCTCGCAATCGACTGCGCAGATAAGTGATTTTGCATGTTTTGAGCTTGTCTTTATAGTTATAAGGCAGCAGGTGAAATCTTTGTAGCATTTATTTTATTGTACGGCTTCTTCGGTGGTCAGTCACCAGGTATTTATTAGTTAGTGCGTGTGTGTGTTGGATTTTTTGGGGTTTTTTGTTGTTTTTTTTCTTTTGCCACCCCGTGGGGGAGGTGCACGTACATTGAACACGCAAATTTTTCTGGTAGAGCTTAGACTTTCTTTTCTGCGTAGGGCAGGGCTCGAGTTTTGTAATTATCGAGTGAGACAAGTCATAGGGACAATTGGTGTCAGAAAGACATGGTTAAAAAGACTGTGAAGTGTTCAGGATGTAGGGTGGCTTTGAAAGTGGACCGAAGTGTAGAATCGGATGGAGAAGAGGCTGACGTCAAGTGTAGGCAATGTGAGGTCGAGGAAAAAATGGAGAAAATGATGGTTGCCCAGAGTGAACTGCTGATGAGAATCACCGAGCTCGGGACTGCGTTGGCGACAGAGCAAGAGAAAACGATGGCTATGGGAGAAAGGCTGAAGTCCGCCAAGGAAGCACTAGCCAAGGTGAACAGAAGAGCGGCCTACGGAGAGAACAGTAGTGAACCAGCAACCAGAACGGCGCTGGTTCACTACTGTTCAGAAAGAGCAAGCAAGTTTTGAAAAAAAAACAGGTTCAGCCAGTTCAATTGTCGCAAGGCCGAGCTTCAGCGAAGTCTAAGCAGGCTCTGAGAGAGGCAGTGAGCAAAATTATAATCGATGAAGAAGTTTCCGATGGATGGAAACTTAGCAGGATGAGCATGGTCTATAAAGGAACGGGCGATAAAGCTGACATAAACAACTACCGTCCTATAACAGTGACATCAGTGGTCTACAGGCTGGCGATGCAGATTATAAAGAAAAGACTGCAGGCATGGATAGAGGATGAGCGGGTGCTGGGGGAACTACAGAAAGGGCTTCGGAAACACAGGAGGTTGGAAGACAGTCTGTTCTCACTGACGCAGTGCATCGAAATAGCTGAAAAGGAACACAGGCTCCTGTGGCTAGCATTTTTGGATATCAAGGGAGCGTACGATAGCGTGGTTCAAGAGGAATTGTGGGGAATACTGGACACACTAGACGTGGAAGATGTAGTCACAAATTTTTTTAAAGGAGATCTATGAAAGTAACAAGGTAGTCATAAAGTGGGAAAAACAGATATCTAAGCCCACAGAGGTGAAACGGGGGCTTAGGCAGGGGTGTCCTCTGTCACCCTTGTTATTCATGATGTGCCTACAAGGATTAGAGGCCAAATTAGAGGGAAGTGGACTGGGCTTACACCTCTCTTTCATCAAACAAGGAAAACTTGTTGAACAGGCACTACCAGCATTGATGTACGCAGATGATATAGTGCTCATGGCCGAAACAAGGAAGTTTTGCAGAGATTGGTGGACATCTGCGGTAATGAGGGAGATAGGTTACATTTCAGATGCAGTAAGGAAAAATCAGCAGTCATTATTTTTAATGACAATGAAGTCACGCTAGAGATAACAGATAAATACAAATATCTGGGCGTATGGATAAGCAATGGGGCCGAGTACCTAAGGGAACACGAAATATACGTGTCGACTAAAGGTAACAGGAATGCAGCGGTAATGAAAAACAGGGCACTGTGGAATTACAATAGGTATGATGTTGTGAGAGGAATATGGAAAGGGGTCATGGTTCCTGGTCTGACGTTCGGCAATGCGGTATTGTGCATGAGATCATAAGTTCAAGCAAGATTAGAAATTAAGCAACGTGGAATAGGTAGGCTGGCCTTAGGAGCTCACGGGAATACACCAAATCAGGGAGTACAAGGTGATATGGGATGGACATCATTTGAGGACAGGGAAGCTAGCAGCAAGATAAAATTTGAGAAGCGATTGAGAGAAATGGGGGAGGAGCGTTGGGATAGAAAGGTATTCAGCTACTTGTACATGAAGAATGTCGATACAAAATGGCGGAAGCGAACCAGAAAATTGACTGGTAAATACTTGGAAAACAGCAGGGGGCCAAACCAAAAAGAATTATCGGTTAAGAAGAAGGTGAAGGAAGCTGAGACTGATATGTGGAGAACTGGCTTGATTAAGAAGTCCGCACTAGAAATCTATCTAAGTTTTAAGCAGGAAATAACCAAGGAAAGGATCTATGATAGTACTCGGGGTAGTTCTCTACTGTTTGAGGCCAGCACGGGAATATTGCGAACAAAGACATATCTGGCCAAATACGAAGGGGTAGACACGGTATGCAGTGCATCTGGAGAGGAAGAAGAAACTGCCGAACACTTTATAATGTTCTGTAAAGGGCTTCACCCTGTAGTTCAGGGTGATGGCGCAGAGTTTTTCAAAGCACTGGGGTTTAGGGACAGTGAGTGCAAAATAGACTTTAAGCGGGTAGAATTAACTAGAAGGAGAGTATCTGATTGGTGGCTAAAGTCAAGGCACGAGTGAAAATTAAACCCTTCACTGCGGGGTGCGAGTCCTCAACGTCACTATTTGGGGGAAAGGGGGTAGATCTTGTTTTTGGTTCATTGGGTATTGCGGCTTGGTGGCGCTGGCCACCGCGCGATCTAAAGGGTACAGCCATATAGATCCATCCATCAATCCGGTGGGGCTGGAAGGGGACAAAGCAGCCAGTGTCACAGGTGCAAGTAACCCCCAGGTGCAGGACGCTCCAGCTGAAAACTCACAGCATGTGATAATCACCGGGGACTTGAATTTAAATCGATGCACAGAAGCCATCAAAGAGAGGGTAAGAGGTGACAAGAGGGTTGCAGTAGGGGCGTTCCAAGGACGCAAGCTGGAAGCTGTCATGAGGCAAGCGAGCGCAAAACTCAAAACTACAGCTGATAGACGAAAGCTTGTGATAATTTCAGGCGGTTGAAAGGATGTCTTAAATGAAGATACAGCAGGACTAGCAACCACACTGGCGAAAGGCGTCAATGACATGCGCGCCACTTCTCCGCAGGTACAGGTAGTGATATGCACAATACCGGAGGTACCGATGCGTGATAGCAACTTGCAAAGAGCGGTTGTCAACGCAAACCAAGAGATATGGCGGATGAGCCGAGAGAAAGACTTTCAGGTGGTGGAAATAAACAGAGAGGTGCATAGATGAGGTGGTTTTCAATGAGACAGAATTCACTTCGATGGGCGGCTACGTCATCAGGTGGGTTGGCGACTTGCAAGACGCGCAGTAGCTTTTTTTGAGGGCAAGCGGGCCCTTCGGGGTGCAGGATAGCTAGTAACGAGAAAAACAACCATGGAAACTATTTGACAGGTGGTATGGACAGATACGATTTCAAAGTTGCACCAGTATCTAAGATAGGTTGAGTCCGGGGCAGAAATAGACGTAGCCACGAGCGCTGAGCCAATTCGGACATGGTATATTGATATGCAGGGTGGTAGGAACAGACTGAAGTGGGAAGAGATAGAAGAAAAGCTAAGGAAGGAGATGCCGATGGTATACGGTTTTGTAGAAACACATCTCTGGGACACGGAACAACCTCCGAACAATCCAGACTACGCGTGAGCATATTTTAATAGAACAGAAGGTAGCAAAAAGAGGGGTTGTATTGGGGCATTCATTCATAGAAGTACAGACTGGCAAAGGGTCAAGCAGGAGTGCAAGGAACGTTTATGGCTAAAAGGCAAAGTGGCAGGGCAAATGACACTCCTTGGTTTTGTGTACTTGTGGACGGGAGCAAATGCCAGAGAGGAAAACCAGGCAATGGTATAGCGTATATGAGAGGACATTCAGGAGTTAAGAGGAGAGTGCGAGATAATTATACTAGGAGATATGAATGCGCACATAGAAGATATAGATGGGTATACCGACCTGACAGGCAAAATGATCATGGATATGTGTGAAAAGCTTGATTTTATCATTTGCAACAGTACCGAGAAGTGTGAAGGGCAAATAAAATAGGAGGTAGGAAGGCTGCAGTCGACGATAGATTACGCACTGATGACACATAGGATGTATGCTAAGCTTAGGGGGATGCACATAGATGAAAGTGGCTCCAGAAGTCTGGGTAATGATCCCAAACGCATCAAGCTAAGTTTTGGAAGAGCACTGAAAGTGGGAAGGAGACAAGATGAGCAACTACAGGAAAATTTTTATTCAGAAAGGCAAATTGAAATAGCCACTAAACAAACTGAGAAAGTAATCACTGAGGATAATAAAACAGTGTGGACATACACGAATCTAATTAGACTGTTTGAGCTGGAGCTTGCTAAGACACGTGACAAGTCACCCCGAAAATAAGACACAAACCCAAAAGTTGGTGGGAAGAGGAAGCTAAGAGAGCCATAGCAAAACTTCAGGAAGCCTCTAGGGAACACAGACATGCTAAGCAGCGGGGTGAACCGACAGATGATGTTGAAAGAAAATGAGAAATATTTCTAAGCTGTAGAAGGAGTGCATCCCTTCTGATCAATGAAAAAATTAGAAGCAAGGGAGTTCAGTGGCTGGCAGAAGTACATAAAAAAGACAGAAAGCCAGCTGCGAAATTTTTGAACCATCTGAACTCCCTAAGAAATGAGACGAGCCTAGAGCAGAGTTTTATAATTACAGCTCAAGGTGCTAGGCTAGAAGGGGGCAGAGCAATTGAATATACAAGAACAAGAGTGACAGAAAAATTTCAACAAATAAGTGCTTTATGCACCACATTAGACAAGCATGAATCAAGTGGCGCAATGGCTCCATTCTCACAACGAGAGTGGGAAAGGGCGGGGAAAGGGTTCCTCGAAGTGCATCAACAGGCCCAGATGGCATTCCAATTATGCTGATAAAAACATTAGGTCCTAGGTCTAAGCAGGCTTTGAGAGAGGCAGTGAGCAAAATAATAATCGACGGTGAAGTTCCCGATTGATGGAAACGTAGCAGGATATGCATGATCTATAACGGAAAGGAGGACAAAGCTGACATAAACAACTACCGTCCTATAACAGTGACATCAGTGGTCTACAGGCTGGGGATGCAGATTATAAAGGAAAGACTGCAGGCATAGATAGAGGATGAAGGGGTGCTGGGGGAACTGCAGAATGGGTTTCGGAAACACAGGAGGTTGGAAGGCAATCTGTTCTCACTGCCGCAGTGCATCGAAATAGCAGAAAAGAAACACAGGCCCCTGTGGGTAGTATTTTTGGATATCAAGGGAGCGTACGATAGCGTGGTTCAAGAGGAATTGTGGGGAATACTGGACACACTAGGAGTTGAAGAAGTAGTAACTAATCTTTTAAAGGATATCTATAAAGGTAACAAAGTAGTTATAAAGTGGGGAAAACAGGTATCCAAACCTGCAGAGGTAAAACAGGGGCTTAGGAGGGTGTCCCCTGTCACCCTTATTATTCATGATGTACCGACAAGGATTAGAGGCCAAATTAGAGGGAAGTGGACTGGGCTTCAACCTTTCTTTCGTCAAACAAGAAAAACTTATTGAACAGGCGCTACCAGCATTGATGTACGCAGATGATATAGCGTTAATGGCCGACAACAACGAAGATTTGCAGAGATTGGTGGACATCTGCTGTAATGAGGGAGATAGGTTAGATTTCATATTCAGTAACAAAAAATCAGCAGTCGTGATTTTTAATGACAATGAAGATAGTGAGCTTAGAATACAGGAGGTCACGCTAGAGATAACAGATAAATATAAATATCTGGGCGTATGGATAAGCAATGGGACCGAGTACCTAGGGAACGATGAGGGAGTGCTGGGGGAACTGCAGAATGGGTTTCGGAAACACAGGAGGTTGGAAGACAATCTGTTCTCACTGACGCAGTGCATCGAAATAGCAGAAAAAGAACACAGGCCCCTGTGGCTAGCATTTTTGGATATCAAGGGAGCCTACGATAGCGTGGTTCAAGAGGACTTGTGGGGAATACTGGACACACTAGGTGTTGGAGATGAAGCCACTAAGCTTTTAAAGGAAATCTATAAAAGTAACAAGGTAGTTATAGATCGGGAAAAACAGGTATCCAAGCCCACAGAGATGAAACGGGGGCTGATGCAGGGGTGTCCTCTGTCACCCTTGTTTTTCATAACGTACCTACAAGGATTAGAGGCCAAATTAGAGTAAAGTGGACTTGGCTTCCACCTCTCTTTCGTCAAACAAAGATAACTCATTGGTGAGACACTACCAGCATTAATGTATGCAGCTGGTGGCAATATAGTGCTAATGGCCGACAACAAGGAAGATTTACTGAGATTGGTGGACATCTGCGGTAATGAGAGAGATAGGTTAGATTTCAGATTCAGTATTGAAAAATCAGCAGTCATGATTTTTAATGACAATGAAGGTAGTGAGCTTAGAATACAGGATGTCACGCTAGAGATATCAGATAAATACAAATATCTGGCGTATGGATGAGCGATGGGGCCGAGTACCTAGGAGAACACGAAATATACGTGACGACTAAAGGTTACAGGAATGCCGCGGTAATGAAAAACAGGGCACTGTAGAATTACAATAGGTATGATGTTGTGAGAGGAATATGGAAAGGGGTCATGGTTCCTGGTCTGACGTTCGGCAATGCTGTCTTGTGTATGAGATCAGAAGTTCAAGCAAGATTAGAAATTAAGCAACGTGGACTAAGTAGGCTTGCCTTGGGAGCTCAGGGGAATACACCAAATCAGGGATTACAAGGTGATATGGGATGGGCATCATTTGAGGGCAGGGAAGCTAGCAGCAAGATAAGATTTGAGAAGCGATTGAGAGAAGTGGGGGAGGAGCGTTGGGCAAGGAAGGTTTTCAGCCACTTGTACATGAAGAATGTTGATACAAAATGGAGGAAGCGAACCACAAAAATTGACTGGTAAATACTTAGAAAACAACAGGGGGCCAAACCAAAAAGAATTATTGGTTAAGAAGAAGGTGAAGGAAGCTGAGACCGACATGTGGAGAATCGCCATGATTAAGAAGTGCGCACTAGAGATCTATCAAACTTTTAAGCAAGAAATAATCAAGGAAAGGATCTATGATACTACTCAGGGTAGATCTCTACTGTATGAGGCCAGCACGGTAGTATTGCGAACAAAGACATATCGGGCCAAGTACGAAGGGGTAGACACGGTATGCTGTGCGTGTGGAGAGGAAGAAGAACTGCCAAACACTTGATAATGTTTTGTAAAAGGATTCACCCTGTAGTTGAAGATGATGACGCAATGTTCTTCAAAGCACTCGAGTTTAGGGACAGGGAGGGCAAAATAGACTTTAAGCGGGTAGAATTGACTAGGAGGAGGTTATTTGATTGGTGGCTTAAGTCAAGGCACGAGTGAAACTTGAACCTTTCACTGCAAAGTACGAATCCTCAACCTCGCTTTTTAAAGGAAAAAAATCTAGTTTTTGGTTCATTAAGTATTACGGCTTGGTGGCGCTAGCCATTGCCCGATCTAAAGGGTACAGCCACATCCATCCGTCCATCCATCCATCCATCCATCCATCCATCCATCCATCCATCCATCCATCCATCCATCCATCCATCCATCCATCCATCCATCCATCCATCCATCCATCCATCCGTCCCTCCGTCCGTCCGTCCGTCCATCCATCCATCCATCCATCCATCCATCCATCCATCTATCCATCCATCCATCCATCCGTCGGTCCGTCCGTCCGTCCGTCCATCCGTCCCTCCCTCTGTCCGTCCGTCCGTCCGTCCGTCCGTCCATCCATCCATCCATCCATCCATCCATCCATCCATCCATCCATCCATCCATCCATCCATCCATCCATCCATCCATCCATCCATCCATCTGATGGACGGGCGTCGCTGTTACTTTATCTGGTGGATCGCGTCTCGCGAGTGTCCCTACCTAAAGTGTTTGTATCCTACACCGTGGTCCACATCACCTACGATATCAAGGACCGTCAAAGAGATGCACATCACACAACAAATTTCCCAGGGCTGTGTCCGGAAATTTTGACCACCTTGGGCTCTTTAACGTGCACCCAAATCTGAGCACACGGGCCTACAACATTTCTGCCTCCATCGGAAATGCAGCCGCCGCAGCTGGGATTTGACCGTCACCTGCGGGTCAGCAGCCGAGTGCCTTAGCCACGAGACTACCGCGGTGGTGCAATGCCAGAACGAAAGCAATGAGTTAGGCATTCAACTGATTCTGCTTAACACATCCGGATTTACGCGTTCTTTGCGTATTTATTATAAAATTACTTACTTTTTGTCAGTTCTTTGCAATGATATATTTTTGCGGGAGGAATACACCTACGAATATGTGGCTGTAATTAGCCGATATGCTAAACTGTCGCACTCTATACATGTAGTTCTTCAAAACAAGCAGCAAAATAATCTAATTGGTTTACGCTATGGGCGCCATATCTTGGCATCAAAATGTATTACTTCAATGCAGCAGCACTTTTCAGATCCGAGATAATTTGTAGATCATGGTTGATTCATTGCAATCGATCTGCAAGCGAGACTAATCATGACCATCTGCATTAGGTAACGGCAAGATTCAAGTATGATGTAATCTTTGATCTATTGCTGTTGCGTTCTGATGATTCAACCCATACAAGTGGCGAAACGTCAGTCTTTTGTTAATTTTATTGTCCAGTAAAATCATGGAACATAACATTGAGTGTTATAGTATCTATGACATAAAAAGGGAGTAATGTGGACGAAAAGATAACTTCTCGCCGGCAGGCACCGAACCTGCAACATTCGAATTTGAAATACGCGTCCATTGAAGTACGCGTATATTACTCGTCACGGCATTCAGTGTGAGAATTTCCAAACGGCTTCTCCGTCTTTATTTGCTTTTTGCGTGTTTTGCTCGATCCCTAAGCGTCTTCTCGTGATAAGCATGCTGATTTTAGAATTTCCTTCTTCTTCTTCTTCTTCTTCTTCTTCTTCTTCTTCTTCTTCTTCTTCTTCTTCTTCTTCTTCTTCTTCTTCTTCTACTTCTGCATCATCATTATCATCATCATCATCATCTTCTTCTTCTTCTTCTTCTTCTTCTTCTTCTTCTCCTCCTCCTCCTCCTCCTGTGGGGTTTAACGTGCCAAAACCACTTATGAATATGAGAGGCACCGTAGTGGAAGGGTCCGTGAATTTCGACCGCCTCGGGTTCTTTAACGTGCGCCCGAATCTGAGCAGCCGAGATGATGAAATGCCCGAGAATGACGAAAAAAATGTCTAGTAAACTAACAGGAATTTAAAACATCCAGAAAGGTGTGATAGAACCAGCCTGAATTTGGCGCCGGTATGGTTCGCAAAATACAGTCACATTGGCGTAAAGTACCGAAAAAGGCCGCCCTGTGTCATGTTCCAACTTGCATATTGGACATGGAATACTACTTCGCTCTGTGTGCGGCTTCGGTGATGACTGTTCCTTATTTCTTAATAAAAAATCAAATGACATACAGCAAAACAGCCCAAATATAAAAAAAAACGATGACGTATTCTTTTAAGGGCTTGTTTAATTTGTTAGACACGATAATAAGGGTAACAGATAACAGATACTAATGTCATGCGAACAGAAACTCATGTCAAGAAATTTATAGAGAATGTTAAAAAAAGTAATTTACTGCAAATGTGTAAAAAGAAATGTGGACCAAAAGGCAACTTGCCGTGGGCAAAGACCAGACCTGCGACTTTCAAATAACGCGTACGACTCTATACGGTGGCTGTCCTCCCGTCCACTTTGTGAGGTATATATGCGAATTACTTCTAACATCGTTGGTCAGCGTCATCAGTAGCTAAGACGGTGTTTGTGGAACATTATTTATCAGCCTTTTTGGCGTGAAGTAGGTTATTAACTCATTAATAGCCTGCAGTTGACCAATAATCCCTCGTATACTACCTGAAGGCACAACGTCTGCCAGAACGAGATCCTCGCTATCAATGGAAAAAAGTGTACATTAAAGGACCCGTTAAATTTGTTAGACACAATACTTATGAGACATAACAGACAATCATGCCAAAGAAATGTTCAGTCTCTGCCTACGGCAAGTTATCTTTTCGTCAGCTTCTCTTTCCACACAATTTCACTACAATTATTTCAAGTAACATCGCCTATACTTTCGTTGACATGACAGTCTGTTAACTCCAAGGAAGTTAAAAAAAACCTCCTTCATTAGATCTCAATATTACGATGACGTATGTGATATAAGGCATGACTGGTGACTACGGCACCAGGAAATGGCACGTGCTCGGTATCCACCCCGGCGAAGACGATAAAGAGGGAGTAAAGAATGAGGGCTCAATGTTTCCATAGATGTGTCTTCGCACATATGCACGACGCAATAACGTGGAATATTATAATCGTTGCGCGTATTCATAATATTGTGAGATCAGCGAGAGTGCAGAAACCTGTAGTCAAACCACTGCAAGTATTTCTCTCCGAGTGGCATGAGTAGCGGGTTTCTGTAAAGCGACGACGATGAGAATCACGTGCTCTCCCTGCAAGGGCTTCAAAGCTGTAGAAAAATTTATATGCGAATCGAATAGATCTGGTAGGTGTATAAACTACTAACAATTATTTATTCAGCCTTCCTAGTCAAAAGATCTTCAGTCTCTGGGATAATACACAGAATAGTGCGACTTAAAGTGACAAATATTTATATAACGTTTAATTAAAAAAATCATCTCAGAATTATTTTAGCTCTTACTAAATATTAATCATAAATTCAGTATGAATTATCCACCCGTCTCATGGCCGATCTCCCTGAGTGGGTGGGTGTAAATGATGCAAGGATCATCATCATCATCATCATCATCATCATCATCATCATCATCATCTCGGCCAAGCAGTAGACGGTGATTTCACGAGCATTATTCTAACGCGTCATCGCATCACAAGCAGTTTACTCCAAGTTTAAGAAGGCTACGAGTACGAGAACACAACTTCGCATGCCACCTTTGACGAGACGGTTCGCAGCGCCAGTGGTTCGACACAAGGTGGACTGTACCATGGCGAGGTGAAAAGCAAACGGGCACTTCTACTCAGCGGAACGCCGTCTTGTTCCGCTCAATCAGGTGAGCCTGGCGGGTCGCAGCGACAGCATGTTGAAGAGACGCTTTCGCTTCCTGCGTATGACACTTGCTAGCTTTTTGTCGACTCGATTATTTTTATGCTATGCCTGTCTTCAGAATCTTGCATATAATTTCGCTTCATAGGTGTCTAAATCACAGTTCTGAATAGAATCGGACATGGTAGACTATAGAGTTTGTTGGTTTCAAATTATGGAGCTAACACAATTTCGTGACAGAGTGATAAAGTAGGTGTAAACCTCCTAGTGATATGCACATATTCATAGTAATGTTTGTCTATATGTTTGCCGTCATTATAACGGGCCTTAACGTGATTCAAAAAGCACCTTTATTCTTGGGTCGCACATGGGTCGTAATCGTGTCTGTGTGAAATGGTACTAGCATTTTGAAGGAGCTGGTGAACAACATAATTCGCAAAATAAAATCACGGAATTTCGGTTTTCACTGACGCATTTTCCGAGCATAAATATCTCGGTACATTAAAGCTATACATATAAACTAAGCGCAAATTAACACTTCCAATTAACGTCTACAACATTATGTTCCCTTCCCTGATTTTTATGGAAGATTGTCCTCAGCCTCTTTAGCAATCAAGAAACAATCAGGGTTTGCGGCAACTGACACGCCACTGCAGCACTCTTTTCCTTGCTGGTCTACTCTAATGATATCATCTCACCGCTAATGCTCGTGTTCCAAGGAGATGATGTGTCGAAGCCTCTCACAAGAAACTTCCAACGATGTGAAAATTTTATCAAAGTTATTGAATAATAGAGAAAACACATGATTACTGCTTGATAACGCGCGTGGCCTAAAGACGGTGCAAGATACTACGCTTCGCGTTTAGTTGTACAGCGTTTCGTCCACCCTTAGACGAAAGCTGCGTTACAAATTGTGTCTACACAGTGTATCTATGTTTTTTATACGTAATCAAAACTTATAGCCTGGCCATCCATGATGTGTCATCAAATGGTTGAAGGGAAACTATCGGTATACTGGCCTACCACATATATTCACATGATATACTAGCACCCGCCAGCTGCCACTAACTATCGATGTTCGTTAAATGGTAGACAAAACGTCATCAACATTTTTGTGTAGCCATCCATGATATGTCATCAAAGCGATGAACGGAAACCGTTGGTGTCCTGGTCTACCGTATTTTTCCGCGTGATATATAGCCACAACCCGCCAGCCATGACAGACTAATAATGTTAGTTAAATGATAGATAACAACGCCTACCACTGGCTATTCTAGAAAATCTGCGGTGATCATATAAACATCGCCTTTACTGAATTCAAATATAATCATGCTCTGAAATGTACAAAGAAACCAAACTCAGCTGCTGATTCCTGATTACAATTTTTCTTGAACGCTGACAACCAGCTTCAGAATAGCCAGGACCGCACCTCGCTCATCAAAACGAACAACACTCACCTGAGGCAGAACTTCACCACCGACACTTTCTTGCCACTGATGTACGAGGAGCCAGTGCGATGTGGAAGCCTCTTTCAAGAAACCAAGTAGGTGAACATTTTAGTAAAGTTATTGAGTAATAAAAGTCACAAATGAACAATGGTTGATAATGCATGAAATCAAAATACGCGTTGCACTTATTCGGTATCCACCAATGTCGGTTGGCGTGCCCACAATGAAGAATCATTCGTGAACGCACGCATTGCGACGAGGTTTGAATAGAGCAAACAAGGTATGCAGTCAAATATTCGTTTTACTGCCCCATTATGACAAAGAAAGCCTGAGAGGTTGGCATTGCACAACGTTTATTGCAGAGAAGCGTTCTAAGTGGGGGAAGTTGGTAAGGGAACAGCTGAAAAAAAATACTGCGAAGCAAGACGGAAGACGAGAAGTAAAGCACGCGCGTGTTTTTCGTTCTTTGTGTCATTGTACCGCATTTTACGGGGCAGATTTTTCCACAAAAGATGAGTGCAAACAATCGGCCCAGTTCTCGCATTCACAATGATATCCGTACGCTGGCCGACAAAGCGACACTCGCCCTGCCGTAGCAGGCGACGCGGTTACACTTTAAACCCTTGAAGCGTCTGCGCACGCGTGAGCTGTTGCCCGCGCGCGAATAAAGCGAGGTCGCGTTGCCACACCAGGCGCTCGGAGATTTTCCCTATGTAGGAAACAGCCTGCACATGTCTTTGGTGTCACTTCGTAACGCTTCGTAGAATAAAAAATTAGGGCACAGTGACTTCCGCAATTACCTGCTTCACATACCATTCATTCCCAAGGTACATGAGACCTGCTGAATTATAATCACCCGAAGCTTCTCTTTTGCCTTGCAATTTTTTGTGGTTACCTATACAGAGAGGCACGACATACAAACAAGTACGCATCGCAACTCTCACGGACACAAGGCTTGGGACGTGCATAACTTCAAATTTCGATGCCGGTTTCTGCCTATTATTTTATTTATAAAGGTCTGGAAAGGTGCCATCTCCCTTTTGTTTTTAATGTAGATAGACTAAAAAGTCGATTATTAGTAACTTACTTCCCATTAATTTGTGAGCGATAGGAAAAGAAATATGCAGATAGTTAACCCTCACTCTTTAACTCTGAATGTACCCTTTCTCTTGGAGCTTCTTCTCTGGGTCACAGCAACACGAACGTCTGCATAGCACTCTGCGAACTTCTTGGACTTTTAAGTTCAACGCTCATCTGTGTTCTTCTTATCCCTTCACATTTGTTGCGCTAATGTCAGTCTAATTCTCAGACTCAAAAAGAATTTTTGTGAGGTTATCCTCAGGTAACTTCATTAGCTGTACTCCGGTTACTGCTAAATAAAATCTAGTACTTTGGAGTTCTTTTTCATTTATTCATTTCATATAGCAGTTCCCAAGTTACTTTCCCCGTAGTTAACCTTATGATTGCTCAATTTTATATTCCCTTGATGACTGATTATTTATCCTTGCTTTATCAAAATAATAACCTATACTTTCTCCTCATTATATAACTCATAATTTTAGAGGCCAAGTAATCCTCAGTAGTGGGTACGAGCGAAAACATAGAAAGAGCAAACAAGCAAAAAAAAATATGCTGACAGCCACCGCCAAAGCGAGCAGCCCAAGCTCTCACGTGCTCTCTTTCATAAAAATGAATAATGGTCTTAGATTTTGCGAAATGTTTTTCAGCAAGGTGCAAACAAGCATTGCTGAATAATCCACATCAGCGTAGAAGGCGCACACATATGTCAGCTCTGCAATGCCGTCATCTTCTTGTTCCCACCACTTCTTTTGCTGCTGCTCCATAAGCTAGTGTGACGTGTTCGTGTCTCGCTGTAAACCAATGACGAGAAGGAGAGCGTTGTTATTGAAAATATTTAAAACCAGTGACGACAAATTATACCTCTTCGTCAGCTATGGTTCGGACACTCTGCGCAACAGCCCACTAAAGCTGCGTCTGATGCCGTTTTTTTTTTTGTCAGGTGGAGTGGGATGGTGGAATTGCCAGTCTGGTCGTCCAAATGCACGTACACGACCGTGTACCTGATGGTCTCGACCACAAATCAGGGAGAAACGCTGATGGGAACAGCGTACACTTCTCACCCTTGACAGCACGGACCGTTATATAAATGTGGAAAGTATATTCTAATTAGCAGAGCTGTGTAATGTAGTTCTAAGATGAAAAGTGCGGGGTTAAAACGATATTCATTATTTGTAATAAAACCCATATTGAGCGTTGAATCTGTGTTTATTATTTTAAACGTGTACTCCTGCATTGTTCCTAACAGTAGTTATAAAAAATTTGTAGGAAGCGTAGAATATAAATATATCGGGAGTTTTACGTCCCAAAACAAAGATATCCTTATGAGAGGCGCGGTAGTGGAGACTCCGAAAGTTAAGAGCACCTGGACCTCTTTAATGGGCGCATAAAAATAGGCGCATGAGACTGAAGCATTTGACCACCATTGAAATGCGACTGCAGCGGCCGGAATCGAAATCCTGACCTCCGGGTCAGCAGCCGAGCCCCCTAACCACTCCTCCCCCGTGACAGAAAGCGTAGACCCTATAGCATCGATCAATATGTTTGGCGGCTGTTAAAGGGGTCCTAAAACACTTTTTGAGGTAACCATGGAATGAATTCACTGGAAGAGGTTATTGCCTCACGAATTCAATGCCCACCACAAAAATTTTAAGAATCCGTCCAGTAAGACTGGAGTTACAAATATTTGTCGCATGCAGCTATAGAATTTTCTCTTCTTTCGTCCCGAGGAAAGCGCTGGAAGATAAGCAGGGAGGGATAGCAGGGCGACAGAAAAACGTCACGCGGAATTCGCGACATTGAGTACTTTTTGTCCTTTTTTTTCTGGGAATGCGCGGCTTCTTCAGTGTGATCGGGCACGCACGTGTGGACAGATGGCAGCGTCCCGCGGCTGTCTCGGTAACGAGCTAGCGCGCCATGTTCAAATCAGCCAATGGCTGTTAGATGGGCCCTTGACGTGTAATTTTTGGGCATATAAGTTGATTAGTCGAGAGAAGAGAAAGCGATTTTTCTTTGAGTTTGATCATTTATTACGAATCCCAGGCCGTGCGCTGTGCTATAACATTTGGGTCGTGGGTTGTCGGGAGCCTCTACTACCGATCGGCAGTGTTTCCTGACCATGCTCAAAAAGTGTTGCATGCCCCTTTAAGATTTAAAGAATCAGAAGCATTAATATTCGCGTTTAGTAGACAACTTTTTTTCGTGAGACAAGTGCCTAAATATTTCTCCAGCATAACCTCGCTGCATGGTATCATTTTCCTGAAATGAATTGATCACTGCGAGTCTTGTTTTAACTAAATAATGGTAAAGAGTCTTTGTCGCAGAAAAGATGGTTCTGAAGTCAGTGACCGTTTCTGTATCGGAAGAATTGACGTTGTCAAGCCGCGGGATTCTAGCGAGTCACTTTTTCCGCGTTCTCGGGTTTCCCGAAATTGTCGTGGCTGCTATCTGCCAATGAGTGTTTGATTTTTCGGCGGGTATTATTTGTGTCCATATGGCTAAATAAATAAGTTAATTTCGAACTTGCGCCGAGCAACACAATACACTGGCTGCACAATGCCGGTGGCTGGCCGAAAGTAGGAGCTAGGACTATAGACCAGAGCATGCCTATGTCACACCCAGGAGCCTATAGACTGCTGGCAGCGTACTTTTGTACCAAGAAGCCATTTTGCTCTGAACTGCTGCAGCGTGTATCTCTTGCGCTGAGATAATATGGCAAGCAGCATCTCTGGCACTTTAAAATGCGGGAAAGCACATGGTCACGCTGCAGCCGCCAACAAGAAGTCGTCGGGGCACAGCTGCACCGTCTTTGAACGCTGAAACAATAAGCGAAATAGGATGATAATACTGAGAACTACCTGTGAACATCTCAACAAGACGCGGGGAATGGTCGGTGTGGTGTTGTCAGATCGCCTAGATTTCAATCGCCCAAGAAAATCGCTTTGCAACGATTCCATTTGCGCGAGCTGTGTTACCAAACAGGACGCGTTCTACACTGTTGTGTCACACTAACGTTTATGGTTAGTATTAGTCTCTTGTTAGACCTGCGGATCTAAACATAAGTTACCCGAGCATTGCCCCACATATTGTAAGTACGGTTACATAACGTAGCATGAAGTGACAAAGTGAAAAAGGGTTGACAACAAAGTTCCTATAAGGTCCTTAACTTCTATGTCGAAGTCGCCGACTAGTACAGAGGGATCGTGTTTGTTGGTGTTTCATGTCACAATTTAGACAGATATTAGTTTCATGTCTCGTGTATTGATCTAAACCTTGTTCGATCTTTCACATATGTTTCGACAAAATCCGTACACACGGACGCCAAACGAAAGGACAAGCCTCGCCCATACGTTGCGTTGCCCCTACCCCGCCACGGTAGTCTAGTGGCTAAGGAACTCAGTTGCTGACCCTCAAGGTCGCGGGATCAAATCCCGACTGCGGTGGCTGCATTTCTGATGGAGGAGTAAATGCTTCAGTCCCGTGTGCTCAGATTTGGGTGCACGTTAAAAAACGCCAAGTGGTCAAAATTTCCGGAGCACTCCACTAAGGCGCCTAACATAATCATATGGTGATTTTGAGTCGTTAAACCCCACATATCAATCAATCAATCAATCAATCAATCAATCAATCAATCAATCAATCAATCAATCAATCAATCAATCAATCAATCAATCAATCAATGTGTCACCCCTAAAACATGAACAAGGATTGTGATAATGTCTACTTGCCATGGCATCGAGAAATGATTAAAGCAAAATGCCAAGTGAATGATCAGGAGCCAATCTAAAACTTTTGAATCTAGTGGGGACCGTAAAGCAGCCATTTTAAGGTGAAGTACATACAAAGGTAACCCTGAATCACGTTTCAACTTGCATATTGCACAAAAAAGTATTACTTCCCTGTTAAGTGTGCGGGTTCGATGATGACTGTTGATTCCTTCTGATTACCTAATGGTTTGACGTAAAGCAACGAAGCCCAAATATTCAATTGCGTGATCACTTGAAATATTATCAGTTGCGCATAATATTTTTCAAAGAAAGCATCAAAACTGCAGGGCTCTAGTCAAACCACTGCAACCTCTTCTTTCCGAACGACGTTAGCAATGGCTTTATGTGAAGCGAAGAAGATGAGGATCACGTGCTGTCCCAGCACGGTCATCTCGGCCAAGCTGTAGAAGAGATTTCACGTGCCTTGTTAGAACGCCAGGTCGCATCGCAAGAAGTTTGCTCCACGTTCCAGAAGGCTAAGAGTACGAATACACAACCTCGCATGCCACCTTTGACGAGACGGTTCGCCGCGCCAATGGTTGGACACAAGGTGGGCTGTAGCATGGAGAGGCGAAAGGCGAACGAGCGCTTTGACTCAGTGGAACGCCGTCTTTTCCCGCTCAATCAGGTGAGCCTGGCCCATCGCAGTGACAGGGTGTTCTAGGCACGCTTTCCCTTCCTGTCTAATAAGGTTGTCTAGCGAATCGAGAATTCGTATGTGCGACATGTAACCCTTTCATTTAAATTCGCTTCATATGGATATCTTAATCGCAGTTCCTGATAGAATCGCTAATACTAGACTACTTTATCGTTTATTATGCTTGGAGTGCCCACATTTTCATGCCAGAGTGATAATAGAGGTAAAAATAATTAAGGGGTATCAAAATATTCGTCGTAGTTTTTGTGTATGTGCTTGCCACCATTATTGCGCAGCTGAACAACAATCTCAAAGCATCTTCCTTCTAAGGCCATAGATGCGTCGGAATCGTGTCTGTTTAACGTGGCGCTCGCGTTTTGCAAAAGATGTTAAACAATGTAGTTTGCGGAATTAAAAATATGAAAATGTGATTTTTACAGAAGCAGTGTACAAGCATAAAATTTTTGGCACACTACAAGTATACAATAAATAATACTTGATATTGAATTCAACAACAATATATTAATTTCGCTGATCTTGCAATGAAAAGTAGTACCAAGGTTGGAGCAATCAAACAAACATCAGGCTTCGTGGCACCAAGTACGTTACTGTGGACCTATTCCACGAGTGGAAGGACTACACTACCGATATCGCCTGCCCGAAAATGTTTGTTCTAAAGTCTAGGAGATCTTCAGGGCAAAATACTGTCGCAAGGGAGCATTTTATGTTCGCCTGCGACTCGCTACTGATGTGAACATTTTATGAAAGTTATTTCATGAAAGACACCAGAATATTTCATCAAAGACAGAAGTTTTGCTTGACAGTACGCGTTGCACTTAGGCTGTTTAAAATGTTATTGCTTTCGTCTGGTGGTATAGAGTTTCGTTGGTGCTTATAAAAAACCTGCATTACGCATTGTGTCTATGGCAAATCTGCGTTTCTTATATGCGTCAGCAACACTTACAGCGTACCCACCCGTTACCTATTCTCAAAACGATTAATGGAAACCGGTGATGCCCTCGGCTACCTTATTTACTCTGGTGATATACCAGCATCTGCCAGCTATGACCAACTATTGATGTTCATAAATGGATTGATAACAACGCCTAGAACTGGCTATTGTAGAAAATCTGTGGTTATCACATCTACACCGCCTTTACTCAATTCAAATCTAATCTCGCTGCGAAATGTACAGGGACACCGAACTAAGCTGCTGTTTTCTGAATATATATTTTTTCTTGAAGGCTGTCAACAAGCTCCAGATTTGCATGGACCGCACCTCGTGCATCAGAACGGACAACGCTCACCTGAGGCAGAACTGCACCACCGACACCTTCTCGCCACCGCTGTTCGAAAAGCAATTGAGATGTGGAATCCTCTTGCAAGAAACCTGTAACAAGTAGGGGAACATTTTATTAAAGTTGTTGAGTTATAGAAGTCATAAATGAATATCTTGATAACGCATAACATCAAAATACGCGATGCACTTAGTCGGTATACCCACCAATGTGGTCTAGTGTTTACGAAGCTCGTCAAGTAACTCATAGACAGCGGGATAGAATTCAGTCTGTACAGGCCGCAACTTCACTGGAAGCAAAAATATTTGGGCTATCGTGAACGTGTACACGGAATCAAGTAATTAGCTTTCAATAGGCGTAAAGAACCCAAGGAAGTCTTATTTCAGGAAGCTCCGCTGCGATAGTCTAGTGGCTAAGGTTCTCGGCTGCTGACCCGCAGGTAGCGGGATCAAATCCCGGCTGCGGCGGCTGCATTTCCGATGGAGGCGGAAATGTTGTAGGCCCGTGTGCTCAGAATAGGGTGCACGTTAAAGAACCCCAGGTGGTCGAAATTTCCGGAGCCCTAAACCACGGCGTCTCTCATAATCATATGGTGGTTTCGGGACGTTAAACCCCACAAATCAATAAATCAATCAATATTATTTCTGGAACACTCAACGGCATCCTTCCTATATTTATGTCAAAGTTTGGGGGTATAAAACTACCGTTACTACATTAATTGTATGAATTTCTAAGTTTTGAACTCACTTGTACATAGATCTCTTACAGTCAAGTGATAACCGTGTTAGACGTCCTTTCTATAAAGTACACATAATAAAGTAGATTCTTCAGCTAAAAAAAAACAGATTACCGAAGCCACCCGCATTGTTTCAACGCGAAAATGAACGACTGTGTCCTGATTTGTCGTATTTTACTGGAACTTTATAACAGCATCCGCAAGCACTGGTAATTTTTTTCTAGTGTTCGTTATATGATGAATGATGTCTGCTGCTGTTGGCTACTAACAAGGGCTACAGGTGATACGCACTTACAAATTAAACACGTGTTTCGTCGATCAAAAGGTAGTTATGCTTTGAAATATATATAAAAAGAGAAATATTGCCGCCTGTATTTTTCACCCCAAGCTTGCCATCAAGCTAAGGAGCAGCCAGGGACACGCCAGGCTTTCCAGAACTTCACTTATCAAACTGACAGCCTTCACGAAAGGCAGAGCTAAACAGCCGAGAAACTCTGCCCGCTGCTGTTACCTCTAGTCGAGGGGACATTGCGATATGCAAGCTACAGTCAAGAAACCGCTGCTTAAGAGGTGAACATGACAGATATTGAGAATCAGCAATAACAAATAACACTTGCATTTCGTTTCACAAAGACCAGCGCAGTGTCTTTGTATTGTGTACGCAAAAGTTTCAGTATGCAGCCAAAGCACTTGCCCACCTTTCAGTATTATAACAGTGGAGGGTAATGTACGTTTTAGCTGTCTACAAACAAAGGTAGAGGACGGTGCTTTTACTATTCTATGCCGGCGACAACTTTAATGGGAAAAAAAAAGCCTTGGTGAGATGCCAGCACATATTAGTCACTTTTCTTCCTGTGCAGAGGATTTGCCTTACTTGCGCTGATGACCGGATCCCGGCAAGGAGTTTCGTAACAGTTGCTCATTTTTTCCCCCTCAGATCGCTTGACGCTGAAAGCACGCTGAAAAAGAGCGCATCTCCGGCTGCAGAGGTGGGAGATCACTGTTACTTTTGCAACATGCCCGCAACACCGAAGCACAAGGAGATAGCGCGTGAGACGATCTACCAACTGCGAAAATGCAAAGCATGGCCGGACTTCGAGCACAGTTGTCACATGCTCTACCAGCGGCACGGCCTGAAACAAGCGGAGGTTCAAGAGGAGCTAAACGTGCTCGTCTACTCTGAGATGCTCGTCAATAGAGACTTCAATGGCAACACGAGCTACTGCAACGCCGCGAAATGGGTGCGTTTCAAAATTTCATATATTTCAAATGAGTGTTCTTCTAAGTTATACGTAATATTATAAGTCTAGGCTCTAGCAGTAAGCGTCTTGCTTTTATCGAAAAACGAAAAAAAAGTTTTTCCTTACTCTGGCACAACTTACAAGAAGAGCTTTCATCTTCTGCGTGAAAGAGTGATCATTAAAGTGTCCGTCAGTTTCTTGAGTGCTTCCGCCATCACAGGCTCGAAACCAACCAAAAGGCTAAATCGCATTACCATTTCGCTTATAGTAACCCCAATTTCGCTTACTGTTCAACACAACGTTTGTTAAGCCTTGTTTCAATGTGCTCTCAGTCATCGAAATATTTCTCTGCAAGGTCACTGCCCCACTGCTGGACATCATGGGTAACATCAAGCCTTGCGGGACATCACCCGTCATACTGGACGGGCTGCACGAATTTCAGCTGTGCACGGCTGACAGGGTTGTGTTATCGGCGCTGCTACAGCTGCTCCTTCTGATACCAGGGGTATGTGGACGCCTCTCAGGAGAAGCCACAGCTCAGAAGGTGAGCATTATTGCACCAGTCACTGAAAGCAGTCGTGTTAAGGCTATGCAGCATGGTCAAGCTGATTCTGAAACAATGCAGGAACTCTTTAAAGGAGCTTCTCCAATCCCTGTTACGGCCGTTGTCAGGTGAAGTCGGGGTGTCAAGTGATGTGATCTCGAGCGTCTGCGATGGGCACCGATCGTCGTCCTCTGAGACGCAAAGCAAGGCGACGCGCTTAAGGTGATTTTGCGAACCCACCAGCTTTGATATCACGGATTATTCTAGAAAGATAATGGAAATAATATTTTTGTCAATGCTTCGATGGTCAGCGCGAAAACGATAATCACTATTTCAAAATGCAGATAAATATTTGTAATAAAAGCTCCTTTAGGCGTCGAATATCTGTGTATATCATTTGAAACAATGCCTGCTTCTTGCCTAGCATTAGTCCTATACTCGTGCAGATAGTGGAGACTTCCTAGCATGCACAAACATTATTTGCTGAACTTAATAGGGAATAGTGATAATAAATTATTTGACACTTCTTTTTCAAAGCAAGCCAGAACATTTAGTCGAAGCGTTCGTTAATTCTTGCAATAGGCATTACAATTACGATTTTTAAAACATTGAGGTGTTGCTTGAGTGTTAACTCACGCTGGCAGCATATGCTTCTCTTTTTTTTCTCCTTCCTAATATGGGTCGCCGACTCTCTATCGGATTCACCACTGAATGCAGGATTTTTACCAATAAGGTGAATTGTCCAACATGGTGTTTGTCTATTCTTTCTTGCAAAGCGCTAATCTATTAGCGAGGAATAAACAAGATACCTAACCTTACAATATATGATTGTTTTGGGGACTATAGTGCAGCCTCGAACAATGCTTGTAAGAACGAAAGATATCAAGTTTAGTAAATATTTTTGTAATATTTAAGATTGACATTGTTCTATAGCTGAGCTACTTGCCTTGTTTTGTATGGAAGTTAATTTTCAAAAAGCAAAGTTCAACAGCAATTATAGTTAGGAGTATTCTACTGAAATTGATTGATGTACCAATGCGCAGAACTCCCACCATGAAGAGGATGAGTCGTATACATTCTCCACTTACAATTGCTGTGTTGCTAATATATATTTATGTTTCTGTTAGCATCGTTCCACAATCGTACATGAGTTACATGAAACATACAGTGGTAATTGTTGGTGGTTTAACATCCTAAATCGACCAAATGTTCATGAGAGACGTGACAGTGGAAAGCTCTGGACAGTTCGACCATTTGGGTTTTTGTGCACCTAAATCTGAGCACACGTGCCTAAAGCATTTAGGCCTGCATAAAAAATTTGACCGCAACAGCCGGGATCGGATCCCGCTACTTGCGGGTCAGCAGTCGAGTGCCTTAGCCACTAGACCGTTGTGGTGGGTATTTAAAACATGTGCAAGTGTTCAACGTGCGTCTAGGCTCAAGATACTTGCAAATATTTTTGGCATCATTTTGTAATAACGCTTCGCAGAATAAAAAAAATTACAGCACACTGATTTCGCCACAGAATGCTTCACAGACCATCAATTTTTGAAGTGCGTGAGATCTGCTAAATTATAATGAATTGAAGCTTTTTTTGCCCTTGCACTTCCTTGGGGTTCACTATACAGAAGTGCAGGACATACAAATAAGTAGGCATAACTACGTTTACGGAAGCAAAGCTTGTGACGTGCATAACCCCAAGTTTTGTTGCCGGATTCAACACCTTATTGTTTTATTTTTACAGCTTTGGTGAAGTTCCCTTTGCTTTTATAGTCACGATACTGAAAAATTGATTATGCTAAATTCATTAGCCGTTATTTCACAAGCCATAGGAAAAAACAGCTAAACATATTATTCAGAAAGTCAAGCAATACTCTTGATTCTCAATATACCCTTTTCAATGGAGGTTCTTTTCAGGGACATAGCAACAGGAACGTCTGCATAGCAGTGTGCAAACTTCTCAGAGTTCCAAGTTCAGCGCTCATCCGTGTTGTTCCTATCCCTTGTCGTTTGTTGCGCTGTTGTCAGTTTGACTTTTAGACACATAAAGATTTAATTTTGAGATTATTGTGAGGCAACGTTTTTAGCTGTACTTTGTTTATTCCGAAATAAAATCTAGTACTTTGGATAATCAACTTATTTATTCATTCAATGTTTAGTTCTCTACTTACATTTTTTTTGTACGTAACCTTATAACTATTATTATAAATTTGTATTCTCTAGATGACTGGTTATTTCATTTTGTCTTATAAAATTATTAATATATTTTTTTCTGATTATATTAACCACCGGTTTAATGGCCCATTCTCCGTAGAAGGTACGAGCCAAAACCTCGGTACAGCAAGCAAGCAAAAAATGCCAGGCCTGTTCGGAACGCGCAGCACAGTCACAGCGCAAGCTGAAAGAGTGGCCTCGCAGAGCCTTTTCTAAACACGTTTTAAATAACTGCTGCGACTTGCTGGGTACCCATGCCATACATAATCAAGATTTTCGTGTAGTAGGCCAGCCTTCACTATGCTATCTTAGATCCTTTTTCGGAGACGCGTGGTATCCGCAACACACTTGCTAGGAATTTTGTGGAAGTTTTTGTGCAATGGCTGACGACTGTGAAGAATTTTGCCTAAATTGGGTATGCCCCACAGTAATTAGGTGATCAAGAACAAGTTATCTAATAGGTTGGAGCGTTGGACGACGCACTCGTTACGTAAATCGCAATGTATGGCGCTCATTGTTGTTCCTTTGACGTTCTAAAAGACTTTTTCACTCATATCAGCGTAATTTCTTTCCCGACATCAAGACTGTGTAAGTCCAGTTGAGAAACAATTGAAAGCACCATGTAACTCAGTGAATGATTACGGGGATGACACGCAGCAGACGATTGTTTTAATTCATTGTTTATTTCAATCCTTGATGTTTATATTTACCAAGTTTTCGTTCTTCTTTCTTGCGATACTGGTAACGGACACCAGCGGAGACGGTGGCAGCTATCGCGGTAAAAAAGCCATACATATGATCAGGATTTGTCGGAATGTGCAAGAAGTGCCATCTCTCTTCGATGGCTTACCGTAACTGAATGAATAATAGGCGAAGAATATATATCAGTCGATAAGCTAGTTACCAAAAATGAATCCCAGTTATATGCAGCCGAATCACACAGGAACATTGAGGTTAAAATAGAGGGCCGTTCTACAAACAACCTTGCTTCCCAGAGTGTTTATTGTTTTTACATAGGGGCCTCAGGCACTTTAGGTGGGCGGCGTCCAATAGTCCTGAGAAGCCACACTCTTTCCAATGTGAGACTGCAACTTTGCCAGAATACTCCTGTGGCTCTCTGCTGAAAACATAACCGGTAGCCATATTTTTACACTAGTTCTCTTCATGAGCTTTCATTATATTAACTTACTTCGCATTCAGTAATGAAGGGACGCCATTGCTCTCGCCAAGAGATGGCACAACGTACAGGTGTCCCCATATCCCGAGAATAAACTATTACAATTTTCTTACTAATGCAGTGCAGTGAGAATTGATTGCATGGACGCAGATATTTCAATAGATGAAGTGATAGAAGCTACATAGGTTCACGTTTCTGCCACGCAATGAGGAGGACGAATACTGCGTGGGGTCTTAGCATGAGCTGCCCGGCTACGCTGGACGGAGTGATACGGGGCTTTTGCGGACGCATCATCGAATCACCAGCAGTGTCAACATCGTTTAAGTGGCCTTGCGAAAAAAAAACCTTAAGTCCATATTCCACACAAGATGAAGTAGTTCCCAGCGCGAGTGCTTCGACACCAGCCTTACTCCATCACGACGAGGTTAGAGGTGATTCATCGGAATGCCAATTTCAGTATGATCAGGTGAGCCACGCCAGTCGCAGCAGCGTGTTACTGAAGTGGGGCGTTTTTTAGGAGCTTGCTCGTAAAGCTCGCGCCCTGTCCGGCGACCGCTGGCGCGTACACCACTGTTTCCACTCTTAAACTTCTAGGGTTGCACCTCTAGGTCGCCGATCCGGTCACTTCTGCAGTGATTCCAACAATGCTTACTAGATGGCACGCCGCCACCCAAGACATCGGTATTTCGATTGCCCGCACCCTCACCTCCTAGCGAGTCCGTCTACTTTGTTCTCTTCGCTTAGTAGGCACAGCAGCCTCTGATAAGTTTTTTCAATGAGTGTCACGCATGAGTAGAGATATACTCCCAAGTCCCCTCACCTGCCTGCTCTCAACTACATTAAGAATGGCTGATAGCCCTATGTCTGCCATTTAGGAGCGTTTGGAGTTTGACTGAAGGGAGTGGCCAGTGTGGCATGAAAGGGCATTTGGTTAACTTGCCGATCGACGTGGCCAACACTGTGCAGTGGCAGCCGTGGAACGTGCCCGACAATGGTGGCTTTGACCTACACATTATGTGCCGGCTCATTAACAAGACTTCCTTCAAAAATGGTCTCGCCAATAAACACGCCGTGCACCTCCGAGCAAGCTCCTCTGATATTATTCACTTTTTGGATGTGGCGGTGATTTTTTGTTTTTTTAATAGGCCTAAGTGCACCTTCAGGCGGAATGGACTTCTAGTGCATCGAAACGGAGAATATCGTACGAGTGAGCGCAAAGGTGTATTTCATTATACTATTTCTTCTTAAGCCGAGAAAAAAGTCACAGAGAATATATGCGGATAATATCATCCTGTATACGTATATGATTTCTTACAGCAATAGCGCATAGTATACTCAACTAATTAAATGTCTTGATTATAAGTGTTCTTTTTTCCTATTCTACACCAATTTCGTTCCACAGGAAGTGAAGTTGTATAAAACCCTTAGTGGCGTTGAGTTATATCGCACTCTTTTGGTTATGTACCTCTAACCACTAATAAGCCATGAAAAAGCACACTACATTGTGTTCGCCCCACGGACTAGTTACGTGTTGGCATGCTGATGCCGCGAGGAGAAAATGTTGAAGTAGGCCCGAGGTGGCGCACGCGGATCAAGAATTAAACCAGCTGGTTTCATGTTTTATTGTAGCAGTATTGTTCTTCCTCTGCCTCTCCGCTATACGGAAACAGAATGCAGTACGGCGTGGTTTTGATCAGTCCCCATGCTTCCATAGTGACAGGTGGGTCAAAGGTTGGTAGAGTAGGTGTTAGTCTTCGGTAGACGCTTCTGAAATATTGTTCCATAGTGCCGTACCACCACTGTAACGGACCGGCAGAGGAAGAACGATACCACCTGGTATGGGGCACAGTAACACTGCGCTTAAGCCGAACGTTCGTAATCGGCGTAACGATATAATCCCCGTGAGGAACGGGAGGGGCCGATGGAAAAGGCACGTACGTGACGGCTCGAGGTGGCAGTCGAACGAAAGTGGTTGGGCTAAAGCGGCCGGTGGGCTTTGCAGAATAGTTGGCAAAGATTGGAAGATCGAGGCTGAGGGTACCAGATGATAAAGCCGAGTGTACCGAAAAGAAATCAAGGCCAAGCATGAGGTGATGAGGGTAACAGGGTGGCACGGCAAAAAGGACCACGGCGTGACGACCGGCAATGCTGACACGAGCAGTGCACATTCCGATTACTGGTACAGTACCGCCATCGGCAACACGTATTGCCTGCGTCGTAGACGGCGTCATAACCTTTTGCAAGCGGCGGTGTAGAGAAGCGCTCATAATAGACAAGTGCGCACCTGTGTCAATCAGCGCGGTCACAGGAACATGGTCGACTTGTACTTCAAGCAGGATGTGGTGCGTGGGAAGCGTCAGTAGAGAATTTTCGGCCGTCATTTGTATAGCAGCTTCACCTTTATAAGCTGCGATATGTAGTTTTTCTGCTTTGATCTTCCAGAGAAGCTCGGCGAGGAAATGCGCCGAGGCGGCGGAGAGCGGGATCGGCGACGTAGCGGCGACGGGGAGCGGGAGCTGCGGCGACCGGACGAAGGGGCTTCAGTGTAGTGGCGACCGGGCAAAGGGGCGTCAGTGGAAGGCTCGCAAGATGACGACGAATAGAAATTGAAGAGTGTGGCGACTGAACGTCGAGGTGTGCATCCTCGCAGATGTAGAGAAGGTCTGACGTGGTTGGTTCGACCAACCGCGGCGGCAATAGCGAGAAACGTGCCCAGGCTGGTGGCAGGAAAAATGAATAGGCCGGTCATCGGGTGTTCGCCATTTCAAGGGTTACGGAAGGGCATTGTTGGAGGTAAACGGCGAACGTGTCCTGATGAGTAAGACCGGACTTCAGGGCGAGTCAAGGGACACTCTGATGGAAGGCCGAGGTTCGCAAACTCCTGCCTCACCAAAGCTTGAATTAACGCCATTGACGACTTTTGTTGGTCAGAGGCGAGCGTTGCGAAAACGGGTGGCTGAAGAGGAGCCGGACAGGCGGCTTCGATTTCCCGACGAACAATGCGCGTGAAATTGTCATACGTGAGGGACTGGCGGGCAGCTTCACATGATGAGGTCGCAGCCATGTTGGGCAGCCGGGTGAATCACTGAGTAATACGGCGGCTCTTGGCTTCTTCGAACCACCGGCACTCTTAAATGATGGCGTCGAAAGTGGCAACGTTGTTATATACTAGAAGAATAAAGGCGTCGTCTGCTATGCCTTTCAGCACATGGGTCACTTTCTAAGACTCACTCTTGTGCTCGTCCATCTGGCGGCGTAGGGAGATGACGTCGTGAATGTACGCGACGTATGACTCCGTTGACGTCTGCGCACGAGCCGCCAGTTGATTCCGCGCGGCGATCTGCCGCCCAACGGTGTCGCCAAAAAGGTTGCGGATCTTCTCTTTAAAGAGTCCCAGCTCGTAATCTCGGCTTCGTGCGCCTCGAACCACACCCGCGGTGGGCCATCGAGGTAAAAACGCTCATTGGCAAGCCTAAGAATCGGGTCCCATCTATAGCTTGCGCTGACCCGTTCATACCGGTTGACTCATCTGTCGACGTGAACGCCATCCTGACCGAAAATACACCGGGATCACGAGCAGGAAGTAGAACGACGTACGTAGAATTCACGGAAGGGGCAGGTGGGAGAAACGATGGTCGGCAAACCTGTGACATGGTTGGACCTATGATGATGTTGCCGTTGCTGAGCTTCATGATGAAGACAGGGAAGTACCCTGAACTTCCACCACAAAGATGTTAGATAAAAATGACACGAAGCGTGTCTATTTAGAATCTATATTGAAACTGATGGGTAGAGCATCGACTAAGACGGAGGACAGCACGCACAACCCACAGACCACTTCCTCGTTGTCATCTTCTGACCGCTGATATGTCAGCTACGTAGCAATATGTGGGGTTTAGCATCCTAAAACCACCATAAGATTGTGGGAGAAGTTTTGGTTTTGATTCCATTATCAAAACAGAAAGGAAAGCCTAAAAGTCGCAAGCGGATAGATAGATAGATAGATAGATAGATAGGTAGATAGATAGATAGATAGATACTGCCAAATTCACTGACATTTGCTAAAATATGCTTCGTATACTGATTGAGAATGTTAATTGAATTCGCTAAATTGTTTCTGCAAGGTCGCCACTCCACTGCCCGACATTCAGGCTTAAAACAAGCATTGCTGAACATCTCATATCACAGTGGAAGACACGCACAAACGTCAGCTCTGCATTGACGTCATCTTCCTGTTCCCACCGCTCCATCTCCTGCTGCTTCACAAGCACTGCGACGTGGGCGTGTCTCGCAATTAGTATGAGAATTTCCAAATCGCGTGTCCGTCTGTATCCACTGTTTGCGTGTTTTGGTTGATCCCTAGGCGTCTTGTCGTGATAAGCGCGGTGATTTTAGATTTGTAAATGAGAAATATCCAAATATTAGAGAAATCAGTTGTTTTTTGTTCTCTCTAAAGTGCATCGACATGACACAGCGCACGGGCCTTCTTTTTGCTTCTTCTTCTTCTTCTTTCTTCTTCTTCTTTCTCTCTTCTTCTTTTCCTTCTTCTTCTTTTTCTCGTCTTCTCTTGCTTCTCTTCTGGAGGCGGAGAGGAGGAGGGGCTTCTTCTTCTTCTTCTTCTTCTTCTTGGGGAGGAGGAGGGCGGAGGAGGCTTCTCTTGTCTTGAGCTTCGTGACGTCTTCGGGGAGAGGTTTCAGGGTCTCTTCTTCTCCCTTTTTCTCATTCTCTTCTCTTCTTTTCTTTTTCTTTTCTTCTTCTTCTTTTCTTTCTTTTTCTTCTTCTTCTTCTTCTTCTTCTTCTTCTTTTCCTTTTTCTTTTTCTCTTTTCTTCTTCTTCTTCTTCTTCTTCTTTTTCTTCTTCTTCTTCTTGTGGCGTTGAACGTGCCAAAACCACTTATGATTATGAGAGGCACCGTAGTGGAAGGGTCCGTGAATTTCGACCGCCTCGGGTTCTTTAACGTGCACCCGAATCTGAGCAGCCGAGATTATGAAATGCCCGAGAATGACGAAAAAATGCCTAGTAGACTAACAGGAACTTAAAACATCCAGAAAGGTGCGATAGAACCAACCTGAATTTGGCGCCGCTATGGTTCGCAAAATACAGTCACATTGGGGTAAAGTACCGAAAAAGGCCGCCCTGTGCCTTGTTCCAACTTGCATATTGGACATCGAATACAACTCCGTTCCGTGTGTGGCTTTGGTGATGACTGTTCCTTATTTCTTAATGAAAAAATCAAATGACATATAGCAAAACAGCCCAAATATAAAAAACGATGACGTATATATTTAAGGGCTTGTTTCATTTGTTAGACACGATAATAAGGGTAACAGATAACAGATACTCATGTCATGCAAACAGACTCGTGTCAAGGAATGTATAAGGAATGCTTTATAAAAAAGTAATTTACTGCAAATGTGTAGAAAGAAAAAGTGGACCAAAAGGCAACTTGCCGTGGGCAAAGATCAAACCTGCGACTTTCAAATAACGCGTACGACGCTATACGGCGGCTGTCCTCCCGTCCACTTTGTGAGGTATATATGCGAACTACTCGTAACAGGGTCGGTCAGTGTCATCAGTAGCTAAGACGGTGTTTGTGGAACATTATGTATCAGCCTGTTTGGCATGAAGTAGGTCATTAACATATTATTAGCCAGCAGTTGACCAATAATCCCTCGTATACTACCTGAAGGCACAGCGTCTGCCAGAACGAGACCCTCGCTATCAATGGAAAGAAGTGTAGATTAAAGGACCCGTTTCATTTGTTCGACACAATACTTAGGAGATATAACAGGCAATCATCCCAAAGAAATGTTCGGTCTCTGCCTACGGCAAGTTATCTTTTCGTCAGCTTATCTTTCTTCACATTTTCACTACAACTACTTCAAGTAACATCCCCTATACTTTCTGTTACATGACAGTCTGTTAACTCCAAGGAAGTTAAAAAAAAACCTCCTTAATTAGATCGCAATATTACGATGACGTATGTGATATAAGGCATCACTGGTGATTACGGCGCCAGGAAATTGGCACGTGCTTGGTATCCACCCCGGCGAAGACGATAAAGAGGGAGTAAAGAATGAGGGCTCAATGTTTCCATAGATGTGTCTTCGCACATATGCACGACGCAATAACGTGGAATATTATAATCGTTGCGCGTATTCATAATTTTGTGAGATCAGCGAGAGTGCAGAAACCTGTAGTCAAACCACTGCAAGTATTTCTCTCCGAGTGGCATGAGTAGCGGGTTTCTATAAAGCGACGACGATGAGGATCACGTGCTGTCCAAGCAAGGGCTTCAAGGCTGTCGAAAATTTATATGCGAATCGAATAGATTTGGTAGGTGTATAAACTACTAACAATTCTTTATTCAGCCTTCCTAGTCAAAAGATCTTCACTCTCTGGGATATTACACAGAATAGTGTGACTTAAAGTGACAAATATTTATATAACGTTTCATTAAAAGATCATCTCAGAATTATTTTAGCTCTTACTAAATATTAATCATAAATTCAATATGAATTATCCACCCGTCTCATGGCCGATCTCCCTGAGTGGGTGGGTGTCAATGATCCAAGGATCATCATCATCATCATCACCATCATCATCACCATCATCATCATCATCATCTCGGCCAAGCTGTAGACGGTGATTTCACGAGCATTGTTCTAACGCGTCATCGCATCACAAGCAGTTTACTCCAAGTTTTAGAGGGCTACGAGTACAAGAACACAACTTCGCATGCCACCTTTGACGAGACGGTTCGCAGTGCCAGTGGTTCGACACAAGGTGGACTGTACCATGGCGAGGTGAAAAGCAAACGAGCACTTGTACTCAGCGGAACACCGTCTTCTTCCGCTCAATCAGGTGAGCCTGGCGGGTCGCAGTGACAGCATGTTGAAGAGAAGCTTTCGCTTCCTGCGTATATCACTTGCTAGCTTTTTGTCGACTCGATAATTTGTATGCTATGGCTGTCATCAGAATCTTGCATATAATTTCGCTTCGTAGGAGTCTAAATCGCAGTTCTGAATAGAATCGGACATGGTAGACTATAGAGTTTTTTTTGGCTTTAAATTATGAAGCTAACACTATTTCGTGTCAGAGCGATAAAATAGGTGTAAACATCCTAGTGATATGCACACATTCATAGTAATGTTTGTCTATATATTTGCCGTCAGTATTATGGACCTTAACGTGATTCAAAAAGCGCCTTTGTTCTAGGGTCGCACATGGGTCGTAATCGTGTCTGTCTGAAATGGCACTAGCATTTTGAAGGAGCTGGTGAACAACATAATTCGCAAAATAAAATCACGGAATTTCAGTTTTCACTGACGCATTTTCCGAGCATAAATATCTCGGTACCTTAAAGGTATACATATAAACTAAGCGCAAATTAACACTTCCAATTAACGTCTACAACATTATGTTCCCTTCCCTGATTTTTATGGAAGATTGTCGCCAGCCTCTTTAGCAATCAAGAAACAATCAGGGTTTGCGACAAATGACACGCCACTGCAGCACTCTTTCACTTGCTGGTCTACCCTAACAATATCATCTCGTCGCTAATGCTCGTGTTCCGAGGAGATAATGTGTCGAAGCCTCTCACAAGAAACCTCCAACGATGTGAAAATTTTATCAAAGTTATTGAATAATAGAGAAAACACGTGATTACTGCTTGATAACGCGCGTGGCCTAAAGACGGTGCAAGATACTACGCTTCGCGTTTAGTTGTACAGCGTTTCGTCCACCCTTAGACGAAAGCTGCGTTACAAATTGTGTCTACACAGTGTATCTATGTTTTTTATACGTAATCAAAACTTATAGCCTGGCCATCCATGATGTGTCATCAAATGGTTGAAGAAACCATCGGCATACTGGCCTACCACATATATTCACATGATATACCAGCACCCGCCAGCTGCCACTAACTATCGATGTTCGTTAAATGGTAGACAAAACGTCGTCAACATTAATTGTGTAGCCATCCATATGTGTCATCAAAGCGATGAACGGAAACCTTTGGTGTCCTGGTCTACCGTAGTTTTCCGCGTGATATATAGCCACAACCCGCCAGCCATGACAGACTATTAATGTTAGGTAAATTATAGATAACAACGCCTACCACTGGCTATTCTAGAAAATCTGCGGTTATTATATAAATATCGCCTTTACTGAATTCAAATCTAATCATGCTCTGAAATATACAGAAAAGCCAAGCTCAGCTGCTAATCCCTGATTACAATTTTTCTTGAACGCTGACAACCAGCTTCAGAATAGCCAGGACCGCACCTCGCACATAAAAACGAACAACGCTCACCGGAGGCAGAACTTCACCAAAGACACATTCTCGTCACTGATGTACGAGGAGACAGTGCGATGTGGAAGCCTCTTGCAAGAAACCAAGTAGGTGAACATTTTAGTAAAGTTATTCAGTAATAAAAGTCACAAATGAACAATGGTTGATAATGCATGACATCAAAATACGCGTTGCACTTATTAGGTATCCACCAATGTCGGTTGGCGTGCCCACAATGAAGAATCATTCGTGAACGCACGCATTGTGACGAGGTTTGAATAGAGCAAACAAGGTAGGCAGTCAAATATTCGTTTTACTGCCCCATTATGAGAAAGAAAACCTGAGAGGTTGGCATTGCACAACGTTTATTGCAGAGAAGCGTTCAAAGTGGGGGAAGTTGGTAAGGGAGCAGCTGAAAAAAAATACTGCGCAGCAAGACGGAAGACGAGAAGTAAAGCACGCGCGTGTTTTTCGTTCTTTGTGTCTTTGTACCGCATTTTACGGGGCAGATTTTTCCACAAAAGATGAGTGCAAACAATCGGCCCAGTTCTCGCATTCACAATAATATCCGTACGCTGGCCGACAAAGCGACACTCGCCCTGCCGTAGCAGGCGACGCGGTTACACTTTAAACCCTTGAAGCGTCTGCGCACGCGTGAGCTGTTGCCCGCGCGCAAATAAAGCGAGGTCGCGTTGCCACACCAGGCGCTCGGAGATTTTCCCTATGTAGGAAACAGCCTGCACATGTCTTTGGTGTCACTTCGTAACGCTTCGTAGAATAAAAAATTAGGGCACAGTGACTTCCGCAATTACCTGCTTCACATACCATTCATTCCCAAGGTACATGAGACCTGCTGAATTATAATCACCCGAAGCTTCTCTTTGCCTTGCAATTTTTTGTGGTTACCTATACAGAGAGGCACGACATACAAACAAGTACGCCTCGCAACTCTCACGGACACAAGGCTCGGGACGTGCATAACTTCAAATTTCGATGCCGGTTTCTGCCTATTATTTTATTTATAGAGGTCTGAAAAGGTGCCATCTCCCTTTTGTTTTTAATGTAGATAGACAAAAAAGTCGATTATTAGTAACTTACTTCCCATTATTTTGTGAGCGATAGGAAAAAAAATATGCAGATAGTTAACCCTCACTCTTTAACTGTGAATGTACCCTTTCTCTTGGAGCTTCTTCTCTGGGTCACAGCAACGCGAACGTCTGCATAGCACTCTGCCAACTTCTTAGAGTTCTAAGCTCAACGCTCATCTGTGTTCTTCTTATCCCTTCACATTTGTTGCGCTAATGTCAGTCTAATTTTTAGACACAAAAAAATTTTTGTGAGGTTATCCTCAAGCAACTTCATTAGGTGTACTCCGTTTACTGCTAAATAAAATGTAGTACTTTGGAGTTCTTTTTCATTTATTCAGTTCATATAGCAGTTACCAAGTTACTTTTCCCGTAGTTAACCTTATGATTGCTCAATTTTATATTCCCTTGATGACTGATGATTTACTCTTGCTTTATCAAAATAATAACTTATACTTTCTCCTCATTATATAACTTATAATTTGTTGGTCAAGTAATCCTCAGTAGTGGGTACGAGCGAAAACATAGAAAGAGCAAACAAGCGAAAAAAAAATATGCTGACAGCCTTCGCCAAAGCGAGCAGCCCAAGCGCTCACGTGCTCTGTTTCATAAAAATGAATAATGGTCTTAGACTTTGCGAAATGTTTTTCAGCAAAGTGCAAACAAGCATTGCTAAATAATCCACATCAGGGTAGAAGGCGCACACATATGTCAGCTCTGCAGTGCCGTCATCTTCTTGTTCCCACCACTTGTTTCACTGCTGCTTCATAAGTTAGTGTGACGTGTTCATGTCTCGCTGTAAACCAGTGACGAGAAGGAGAGCGTCGTTATTGAAGATATTGAAGACCAGTGACGACAAATTATACCTCTTCGTCAGCTATGGTTTCGACACTCTGCGCAGCAGCCCACTAAAGCTGCGTCTGATGCCGTTTTTTTTTTTCAGGTGTAGTGGGATGGTGGAATTGCCAGCATGGTCGTCCAAGTGCACGTACATGACCGTGTACCTGATGGTCTCGACCACAAATCAGGGAGAAACGCTGATGGGAACAGCGTACACTTCTAACCTTTGACAGCACGGACCGTTATATAAATGTGAAAAATATATTCTAATTAGCAGAGCTGTGTAATGTAGTTCTAAGATGAAAAGTGCGGGGTTAAAACGATAGTCATTATTTGTATTAAAACCCATATTGAGCGTCGAATCTGTGTTTATTATCTTAAACGTGTACTTCTGGATTGTTCTTAACAGTAGTTATAAAAAATTGTAGGAAGCGTAGAATATAATAATATCGGGAGTTTTACGTCCCAAAACAAAGATATCCTTAAGAGAGGCGCGGTAATTGAGACTCCGAAAGTTAAGAGCACTTGGACCTCTTTAATGGGCACATAAAAATAGGCGCATGAGACTGAAGCATTTGACCACCATTCAAATGCGACTGCAGCGGCCGGAATCGAAACCCTGACCTCCGGGTCAGCAGCCGAGCACCCTAACCACTCCTCCCCCGCGGCGGAAAGCGTAGACCCTATAGCATCGATCAATATGTTTGGCGGCTGTTAAAGGGGTCCTAAAACACTTTTTGAGGTAACCATGGAATGAATTCACTGGAAGAGGTTATTGCCTCACGAATTCAATGCCCACCACAAAAATTTTAAGAATCCGTCCAGTAAGACTGGAGTTACAAATATTTGTCGCATGCAGCTATAGCATTTTCTCTTCTTTCGTCCCGAGGAAAGCGCTGGAAGATAAGCAGGGAGGGATAGCAGGGCGACAGAAAAACGTCACGCGCGATGCGCGACCTTGAGTACTTTTTGTCCTTTTTTTTCTGGGAATGCGCGGCTTCTTCAGTGTGATCGGGCACGCACGTGTGGACAGATGGCAGCGTCCCGCGGCTGTCTCGATAACGAGCTAGCGCGCCATGTTCAAATCAGCCAATGACTGTTAGATGGGCCCTTGACGTGTAATTTTTGGGCATATTAGTTGATTTGTCGAGAGAAGAGAAAGCGATTTTTCCTTGAGTTTGATCATTTATTACGAATTGCAGGCCGTGCGCTGTGCTATAACATTTGGGTCGTGGGTTGTCGGGAGCCTCTGCTACCGATCGGCAGTGTTTCCTGACCATGCTCAAAAAGTGTTGCATGCCCCTTTATGATTTAAAGAATCAGAAGCATTATTATTTGCGTTTGGTAGACAACTTTTTTCGTTAGACAAGTGCCTAAATAATTCTCCAGCATAACCTCGCTGCATGGTATCATTTTCCTGAAATGAATTGATCACTGCGAGTCTTGTTTTAACTAAATAATGGTATAGAGCCTTTGTCGCAGAAAAGATGGTTCTGAAGTGTGTGACCGTTTCTGTATCGGAAGAATTGACGTTGTCAAGCCGCGGGTTTTAAGCGAGTCACTTTTTCCGCCTTCTCGGGTTTCCCGAAATTGTCGTGGCTGCTATCTGCCAATGGGTGTGTTGGTTTTTCGGAGGGTATAATTTGTGTCCATATGGCTAAATAAAGAAGTTAACTTCGAACTTGCGCCGAGCAACACAATACAATGGCTGTAAATGGCTTGTGGCTGGCCGAAAGTGGAAGCCAGGACTATAGACCAGAGCATGCCTATGTCACACCCAGGAGCCTATAAACTGCTGACAGCGTACTTTTGTACCAAGAAGCCATTTTGCTTTGAACTGCTGCAGCGTGTATCTCTTGCGCTGAGATAATATGGCAAGCAGCATCTCTGGCACTTTAAAATGCGGGAAAGCACATGGTCACGCTGCTGCCGCCAACAAGAAGTCATCGGGGCACAGCTGCCCCGTCTTTGAACGCTAAAACAATAAGCGAAATAGGAAGATAATACTGAGAACTACCTGTGAACATTTCAACAAGACGCGGGGAATGGTCGGTGTGGTGTTGTCAGATCACCTAGATTTCAATCGCCCAAGAAAATCGCTTTGGAACGATTCCATTTGCGCGAGCTATGTTACCAAAACGGGACGCGTTCTACACTGTTGTGTCACACTAACGTTTATGGTTAGTATTAGTCTCTTGTTAGACCTGCGGATCTAAACATAAGTTACCCGAGAATCGCCCCACATATTGTAAGTACGGTTACATAACGTAGCATGAAGTGACAAAGTGAAAAAAGGTTGACAACAAAGTTCCTATAAGGTCCATAACTTCTATGTCGAAGTCGCCGACTAGTACAGAGGGATCGTGTTTGTTGGTGTTTCAAGTCACAATTTAGACAGATATTAGTTTCATGTCTCATGTATTGATCTAAACCTTGTTCGATCTTTCACATATGTTTTGACAAAATCCGTGCACACGGACGCCAAACGAAAGGACAAGCCTCGCCCATACGTTGCGTTGCCCCTACCCCGCCGCGGTGGTCTAGTGGCTAAGGAACCCGGTTGCTGACCCTCAGGTCGCGGGATAAATCCCGACTGCACCGGCTGCATTTCTGATGGAGGAGTAAATGCTTTAGTCCCGTGTGCTCAGATTTGGGTGCACGTTAAAAAAACGCCGAGTGGTCAAAATTTCCGGAGCACTCCACTAAGGCGCCTAACATAATCATATGGTGATTTTGAGTTGTTAAACCCCACATATCAATCAATCAATCAATCAATCAATCAATCAATCAATCAATCAATCAATCAATCAATCAATCAATGCGTCACCCCTAAAACATAAACAAGGATTGTGATAATGTCTACTCGCCATGGCATCGAGAAATGATTAAAGCAAAATGCCAAGTGAATGATCAGGAGCCAATCTAAAACTTTTGAATCTAGTGGGGACCGTAAAGCAGCCATTTTAAGGTGAAGTACATACAAAGGCAACCCTGAATCACGTTTCAACTTGCATATTGCACAAAAAAGTACTACTTTCCTGTTAAGTGTGCGGGTTCGATGATGACTGTTGATTCCTTCTCATTACCTAATGGTTTGACCTAAAGCAACGAAGCCCAAATATTCAATTGCACGATCACTTGAAATACTATCAGTCGCGCATAATATTTTTCAAAGAAAGCATCAAAACTGCAGGGCTGTAGTCAAACCACTGCAACCTCTTCTTTCCGAACGACGTTAGCAACGGTTCTATGTGAAGCGAAGAAGATGAGGATCACGTGCTGTCCCAGCACGGTCATCTCGGCCAAGCTGTAGAAGAAATTTCACGTGCCTTGTTCGAACGCCACATCGCATCGCAAGAAGTTTGCTCCACGTTCCAGAAGGCTACGAGTACGAGGACGCAGCATCACATGCCACCTTTGACGAGACGGTTCGCCGCGCCAATGGTTGAACACAAGGTGGGCTGTAGCATGGAGAGGCGAAAGGCGAACGAGCGCTTTGACTCAGTGGAACGCCGTCTTTTTCCGCTCAATCAGGTGAGCCTGGCTCATCGCAGTGACAGGGTGTTGTAGGCACGCTTTTCCTTCCTGTCTAATAAGGTTGTCTAGCGAATCGAGAATATGTATGTCCGACATGTAACCCTTTCATATAAATTCGCTTCATATGTATGTGTTAATCGCAGTTCCTAATAGAATCGCTAATACTAGACTATTTTATCGTTTACTATGCTTGGAGTGCCCACATTTTCATGCCAGAGTGATAATAGAGGTAAAAATAATTAAGGGGTATCGAAAAATTTGTCGTAGTTTTTGTGTATGTGCTTGCCACCATTATTGCGCAGCTGAACAACAATCACAAAGCATCTTCTTTTTAAGGCCATAGATGCGTCGGAATCGTGTCTGTTTAACGTGGCGCTCGCGTTTTGCAAAAGATGTTAAACAATGTAGTATGCGTGATTAAAAACATGAAAATATGATTTTTACAGAAGCAGTGTACAAGCATAAAATTTTTGCCACACTACAAGTATACAATAAATAATACTTGATATTGAATTCAACAACAATATAATAATTTGGCTGATCTTGCCATGGAAGGTAGTACCCAAGTTTGGAGCAATCAAACAAACATCAGGCTTTGCGGCACCTAGTACGTTACTGTGGACCTATTCCACGAGAGGAAGGACTACACTACCGATATCGCCTGCCCGAAAATGTTTGTTCTAAAGTGTAGGAGATCTTCGGGGCGAAATACTGTCGCAAGGGAGCATTTTATGTTCGCCTGCGACTCGCTACTGATGTGAACATTTTATGAAAAATATGTCATGAAAGACACCGGAATATTTCATCAAAGACAAAAGTTTTGCTTGACAATACGCGTTGCACTTAGGCTGTTTAAAATGTTATTGCTTTCGTCTGGTTGTATAGAGTTTCGTTGGTGCTTATAAAAAACCTGACTTACGTATTGTGTATATCACAAATCAGTGTTTCTTATATGCGTCAGCAACACTTACAGCGTACCCACCCGTTACCTATTCTCAAAACGATTAATGAAAACCGCTGATGCCCTCGGCTACCTTATTTACTCTGGTGATATACCATCATCCGCCAGCTATGACCAACTATTGATGTTCATAAATTGATGGATAACAACGCCTAGAACTGGCTATTGTATAAAATCTGTGGTTATCACATCTACACCGCCTTTACTCAATTCAAATCTAATCTTGCTGCGAAATGTACAGGGACACCGAACTAAGCTGCTGTTTTCCGTATATATATTTTTTCTCGAAGGCTTTCAACAAGCTTCAGATTTGCATGGACCGCACCTCGTGCATCAGAACGGACAACGCTCACCTGAGGCAGAACTGCACCATGGACACCTTCTCGCCACCGCTGTTCGAAAAGCAATTGAGATGTGGAATCCTCTTGCAAGAAGCCTGTAACAAGTAAGGGAACATTTTATTAAAGTTATTGAGTTATAGAAGTCATAAATGAACATGTTGATAACGCATAACATCAAAATACACGATGCACTTAGTCGGTATACCCACCAATGTGGTCTAGTGTTTACGAAGCTCGTCAAGTAACTCATAGGCAGCGGGATAGAATTCAATCTGCACAGGCCGCAACTTCACTGGAAGCAAAAATATTTGGGTTATAATGAACGTGTACACGGAATCAAGTAATTAGCTTTCAATAGGCGTAAACAACCCAAGGAAGTCTTATTTCAGGAAGCTCCGCTGCGATAGTCTAGTGGCTAAGGTACTCGGCTGCTGACCCGCAGGTAGCGGGATCAAATCCCGGCTGCGGCGGCTGCATTTCCGATGGAGGCGGAAATGTTGTGGGCCCGTGTGCTCAGAATAGGGTGCACGTTAAAGAACCCCAGGTGGTCGAAATTTCCGGAGCCCTAAACCACGGCGTCTCTCATAATCATATGGTGGTTTCGGGACGTTAAACCCTACAAATCAATAAATCAATCAATATTATTTCTGGAACACTCAACGGCGTCCTTCCTATATTTATGTCAAAGTTTGGGGGTATAAAACTACCGTTACTACTTTAATTGTATGAATTCCCAAGTTTTGAACTCACTTGTACATAGATCTCTTACAGTCAAGTGATAACTGTGTTAGACGTCCTTTCAATAACGTACACATAATAAAGTATATTCTTCAGCTAAAAAAAACAGATTACCGAAGCCACCCGCATTGTTTCAACGCGAAAATGAACGACTGTGTCGCGATTTGTCGTATTTTACTAAAAGTTTATAACAGCATCCGCAAGCACTGGTAAAATTTTTCTAGTGTTCGTAATATGATGAATGATGTCTGCTGCTGTTGGCTACTAACCAGGACTACAGGTGATACGCACTTACAAATTAAACACGTGTTTAATCGATCAAAATGTAGTTATGCTTTGAAATATATATAGAAAGAGAAATATTGCCGCCTGTATTTTTCACTCCAAGCTTGCCATCAAGCTAAGGAGCAGCCAGGGACACGCCAGGCTTTCCAGAACTTCACTTATCAAACTGACAGCCTTCACGAAAGGCAGAGCTAAACAGCCGAGAAACTCTGCCCGCCTGCTGTTACCTCTAGTCGAGGGGACATTGCGATATGCAAGCTACAGTCAAGAAACCACTGCTTAAGAGGTGAACATGACAGGTATTGAGAATCAGCAATGACAAATAACACTTGCATTTCGTTTCACAAAGACCAGCGCAGTGTCTTCGTATTGCGTGCGCAAAAGTTTCAGTATGCAGCCAAAGCACTTGCCCACCTTTCAGTATTATAACAGTGGAGGGTAATATACGTTTTAGCTGTCTACAAACACAGGTAGAGGACGGTGCTTTTACTATTCTATGCCGGCGACAACTTTAATGAAAAAAAAAAGCCTTAGTGAGAAGCCAGCACATATTAGTCACTTTTCTTCCTGTGCCGAGGATTTGCCTTACTTGCGCTGATGACCGGATCCCGGCAAGGAGTTTCGTAACCGTTGCTGATTTTATTTCCCCTCAGGTCGCTCGACGCTGAAAGCACGCTGAAAAAGAGCGCATCTCCGGCTGCAGAGGTGGGAGATCACTGTTACTTTCCCAGCTTGCCCGCAACACCGAAGTACAAGGAGATAGTGCGTGACATGATCTACCAACTGCGAAAATGCAAAGCATGGCCGGACTTCGAGCACAGTTGTCACATGCTCTACCAGCGGCACGGCCTGAGACAAGCGGAGGTTCAAGAGGAGCTAAACGTGCTCGTCGACTCTGAGATGCTCGTCAATAGAGACTTCAATGGCAACACGAGCTACTGCAACGCCGCGAAATGGGTGCGTTTCAAAATTTCATATATTTCAAATGAGTGTTCTTCTAAGTTATACGTAATATTATAAATCTAGGCTCTCACAGTAAGCGCCTTGCTTTCATCGAAAACCGGAAAAAAAATTTTTTCTTACTCTGGCACAACTTACAAGAAGACCTTTCATCTTCTGTGTGAAAGAGTGATCATTAAAGTGTCCGTCAGTTTCTTGAGTGCTTCCGCCATCACAGGCTCGAAACCAACCAAAAGGCTAAATCGCATTACCATTTCGCTTATAGTAACCCCGATTTCGCTTACTGTTCAACACAACGTTTGTTAAGCCTTGTTTCAATGTGCTCTCAGTCATCGAAACATTTCTCTGCAAGGTCACCGCCCCACTGCTGGACATCATGGGTAACATCAAGCGTTGCGGGACATCACCCGTCATACTGGACGGGGTGCACGAATTTCAGCTGTGCACTGCTGGCAGGGATGTGTTATCGGCGCTGCTACAGCTGCTCCTTCTGATACCAGGGGTATGTGGACGCCTCTCAGGAGAAGCCACAGCTCAGAAGGTGAGCATCATTGCACCAGTCACTGTAGGCAGTCGTGTTAAGGTTATGCAGCATGGTCAAGCTGATTCTGAAACAATGCAGGAACTCTTTAAAGGAGCTTCTCCCATCCCTGTTACGGCCGTTGTCAGGCGAAGTCGGGGTGTCAAGTGATGTGATCTCGAGCGTCTGCGATGGGCACCGATCGTCGTCCTCTGAGACGCAAAGCAAGGCGACGCGCTTAAGGTGATTTTGGGAACCCACCAGCTTTGATATCATGGACAATTCTAGAAAGATAATGGAAATAATATTTTTGTCAATGCTTCGATGGTCAGCGCGAAAAAGATAATCATTAATTCAAATTGCAGATAATTATTTGTAATAAAAGCTCATTTAGGCGTCGAATATCTGTGTATATCATATGAAACAATGCTTGCTTCTTGCCTAGCATTAGTCCTATACTCGTGCAGATAGTGGAGACTTCCTAGCATGCACAAACATTATTTGCTGAACTTAATAGGGAATAGTGATAAGAAATTATTTGACACTTCCTTTTCAAAGCAAGCCAGAAGATTTAGTCGAAGCGTTCGTTAATTCTGGGAATAGGCATTACAATTACTATTTTTAAAACACTGAGGTGTTGTTTGAGTGTTAACTCACGCTGGCAGCATATGCTTCTCTTTTTTTTCTCTTTCCTATTATGGGTCGCCGACTCCCTATCGGATTCACCACTGAATGCAGGATTTTTACTAATAAGGTGAATTGTTCAACATGGTGTTTGTCTATTCTTTCTTGCAAAGCGCTAATCTGTTAGCGAGGAATGAACAAGATACCTAACCTTACAATATATGATTGTTTTGGGGACTATAGTGCAGCCTCGAACAATGCTTCTGAGAACGAAAGATATCAAATTTAGTAAATATTTTTGTAATATTTAAGATTGACATTGTTTATAGCTGAGCTACTTGCCTTGTTTTGTATGGAAGTTAATTTTCAAAAAGCAAAGTTCAGCAGCAATTATAGTTAAGAGTATTCTACTGAAATTGATTGATGTACCAATGCGCAGAACTCCCACCCTGAAGAGAATGAGTCGTATACATTCTCCACTTACAATTGCTGTGTTGCTAATATATATTTATGTTTCTGTTAGCATCGTTCCACTATCGTACATGAGTTACATGAAACATACAGTGGTAATTGTTGGTGGTTTAACATCCTAAATCTACCAAATGTTCATGAGAGACGTCACAGTGGAAAGCTCTGGAAAGTTCGACCATTTGGGTTTTTGTGCACCTTAATCTGAGCACACGTGCCTAAAGCATTTAGGCCTGCATAAAAAATTTGACCGCAACAGCCGGGATCGGATCCCGCTACTTGCGGGTCAGCAGTCGAGTGCCTTAGCCACTAGACCGTTGTGGTGGGTATTTAAAACGTGTGCGAGTTTTCAACGTGCGTCTAGGCTCAAAATACTTGCACATATTTTTGGCATCGTTTTGTAATAACGCTTCGCAGAATAAAAAAAAATACAGCACACTGATTTCGCCACAGCATGCATCACAGGCCATCAATTTTCGAAGTGCGTGAGATCTGCTAAATTATAATGAATTGAAGGTTTTTTTGCCCTTGCACTTCCTTGGGGTTCACTATACAGAAGCGCAGGACATACAAACAAGTAGGCATAACTACGTTTACGGAAGCAAAGCTTGTGACGTGCATAACCCCAAGTTTTGTTGCCGGATTCAACATCTTATTGTTTTATTTTTACAGCTTTGGTGAAGTTCCCTTTGCTTTTATAGTCAAGATACTGAAAAATTGATAATGCTAAAATCATTAGCTGTTATTTCACAAGCCATAGGAAAAAACAGCTAAACATATTATTCAGAAAGTCAAGCAATACTCTTGATTCTCAATATAGTTTTTTCAATGGAGTTTCTTTTCAGGGACATAGCAACAGGAACATCTGCATAGCAGTGTGCAAACTTCTCAGAGTTCCAAGTTCAGCGCTCATCCCTGTTGTTCCTATCCCTTGTCGTTTGTTGCGCTGTTGTCAGTATAACTTCTAGACACAGAAAGATTTACTTTTGAGATTATTGTGAGGCAACGTTTTTAGCTGTACTTTGTTCATTCCGAAATAAAATCTATACTTTGCATTATCAACCTCTTTATTCATTCAATGTTTAGTTCTCTACTTACATTTTTATTCATTCAATGTTTAGTTCTCTACTTACATTTTTTTGTACGTAACCTTATAATTATTATTATAAATTTGTATCTCTAGATGACTGATTACTTCATTTTGCCTTATAAAATTATTATTATATTTTTTTTCTGATTAAATTAGGCACCGGTTTAATGGCCCATTCTCCGTAGAGGGTACAAGCCAAAACATCGGCACAGCAAGCAACCGAAAAATGCCAGGCCTGTCCGGAATGCGCAGCACAGTCACAGCGCAAGCTGGAAGAGTGGCCTGGCAGAGCCTTTTCTAAACACGTTTTAAATAACTGCTGCGACTTGCTGGGTACCCATGCCATACATAATCAAGATTTTCGTGTAGTAGGCCAGCCTTCACTATGCTATCTTAGATCCTTCTTCGGAGACGCGTGGTATCCGCAACACACTTGCTAGGAATTTTGTGGAAGTTTTTTTGCAATGGGTGACGACTGTGAAGAATTTTGCCTAAATTGGGTATGCCTCACAGTAATTAGGTGATCAAGAACAAGTTTCCTAATAGGTTGGAGCGTTGGACGACGCACTCGTTACGTAAATCGCATTGTATGGCGCTCATTGTTGTTCCTTTGACGTTCTAAAAGACTTTATCACTCATATCAGCGTCATTTCTTTCCCGACATCAGGACTGCATAAGTCCAGTTGAGAAACAATTGAAAGCACCGATGTAACTCAGTGAATGATTACGGGGATGACACGCAGCAGACCATTGTTTTAATTCATTGTTTATTTCAATCCTTGATGTTTATATTTACCGAGTTTTCGTTCTTCTTTCTTGCGATACTGGTAACGGACACCAGCGGAGACGGTGGCAGCTATCGCGGTAAAAAAGCCATACATATGATCAGGATTTGTCGGCATGTGCAAGAAGCGCCATCTCTCTTCGATGGCTTGCCGTTACTGAATGAATAATAGGCGAAGATTATATATCAGTCGATAAGCTAGTTACCAAAAATGAATCCCAGTCATATGCAGCCGAATCACACAGGAACATTGAGGTTAAAGTAGAGGGCCGTTCTACAAACCACCTGGCTTCCCAGAGTGTTTATTGTTTTTACATAGGGGCCTTCAGGCACCTTAGGTGGGCGGCGTCCAATAGTCTTGAGAAGCCACACTCTTTCCAATGTGAGACTGCAACTTTGCCAGAATACTCCTGTGGGTCTCTGCTGAAAACATAACCGGTAGTCATATTTTTACACTAGTTCTCTTCATGAGCTTTCATTATATTAACTTACTTCGCATTCAGTAATGGAGGGACGCCATTGCTCTCGCCAAGAAATGGCACAACGCCATTTCAAGGGTTACGGAAGGGCATTGTTGGAGGTAAACGGCGAGCGTGTCCTGATGAGTAGGACGGGACTTCAGGGCGAGTCAAGGGACACTCTGATGGAAGGCCGAGGTTCGCAAACTCCTGCCTCACTAAAGCTTGAATTAACGCCACTGACGACTTTTGTTGGTCAGAGGCGAGCGTTGCGAAAATGGGTGGCTGAAGAGGAGCCGGACAGGCGGCTTCGATTTCCCGACGAACAATGCGCGTGACATTGTCATACGTGAGGGACTGGCGGGCAGCTTCGCATGATGAGGTCGCAGCCATGTTGGGCAGCCGGGTGAATCACTGAGTAATACGGCGGCTCTTGGCTTCTTCGAACCGCCGGGACTCTTAAATGATGGCGTCGATAGTGGCAACGTTGTTATATACTAGAAGAATAAAGGCGTCGTCTGCTATGCCTTTCAGTACATGGGTCACTTTCTAAGACTCACTCTTGTGCTCGTCCATCTGGCGGCATAGGGCGATGACGTCGTGAATGTACGTGACGTATGACTCCGTTGACGTCTGCGCACGAGCCGCCAATTGATTCCGCGCGGCGATCTGCCGCTCAACGGTGTCGCCAAAAAGGTCGCGGATCTTCTCTTTAAAGGAGTCCCAGCTCGTAATCTCGGCTTCGTGCGCCTCGAACCACACCCGCGGTGGGCCATCGAGGTAAAAAAGCTCATTGGCAAGCATAAGAATCGGGTCCCATCTATAGCTTGCGCGGACCCGTTCGTACCGGTTGACTCATTTGTCGACGTGAACGCCATCCTGACCGGAAAGTACACCGGGATCACGAGCAGGAAGTAGAACGACGTACGTAGAATTCACGGAAGGGGCAGGTGGGAAAAACGATGGTTGGCAAACCTGTGACATGGTTGGACCTATGATGATGTTGCCGTTGCTGAGCTTCATGATGAAGACAGGGAAGTACCCTGCACATCCACCACAAAGATGTTAGATAAAAATGACACGAAGCGTGTCTATTTAGAATCTATATTGAAACTGATGGGTAGAGCATCGACTAAGACGGAGGACAGCACGCACAACCCACAGACCACTTCCTCGTTGTCATCTTCTGACCGCTGATATGTCAGCTACGTAGCAATATGTGGGGTTTAACGTCCTAAAACCACCATAAGATTGTGAGAGAAGTTTTGTTTTTGATTCCATTATCAAAACAGAAAGGAGAGCCTAAAAGTCGCAAGCGGATAGATAGATAGATAGATAGATAGATAGATAGATAGGTAGATAGATAGATAGATAGATACTGCCAAATTCACTGACATTTGCTAAAATATGCTTCGTATACTGATGGAGAATGTTAATTGAATTCGCTAAATTGTTTCTGCAAGGTCGCCACCCCACTGCTCGACATTCAGGCTCAAAACAAGCGTTGCTGAACATCTCGCATCACAGTGGAAGACGCGCACAAACGTCAGCTCTGCATTGCCGCCATCTTCCTGTTCCCACCGCTCCATCTCCTGCTGCTTCAAAAGCCCTGCGACGTGGGCGTGTCTCGCAATTAGTATGAGAATTTCCAAATCGCGTGTCCGTCTGTATCCACTTTTAGCGTGTTTTGCTTGATCCCTAGGCGTCTTGTCGTGATAAGCGCGGTGATTTTAGATTTGTAAAAGAGAAATATCGAAATATTAGAGAAATCAGTTGTCTTTTTTTCTCTCTAAAGTGCATCGACATGACACAGCGCACGGGCTTCTTCTTCTTCTTCTTCTTCTTCTTCTTCTTCTTCTTCTTCTTCTTCTTCTTCTTCTTCTTCTTCTTCTTCTTCTTCTTCTTCTTCTTCTTCTTCTTCTTCTTCTTCTTCTTCTTCTTCTTCTTCTTCTTCTTCTTCTTCTGCTTCTCCTTCTTCTTGTTCTTCTTCTTCTTCTTCTTCTTGTGAACAACATAATTCGTAAAATAAAAAAACACGGGATTTTGGTTGTCACTGAAGCATTGTACAAGCGTAAATATCTCGGTACAACAAAGGTATACATATAAACTAAGCGCAAATGAACACTTCCAATTAATGTCTACAACATTATGTTAGCTTCGCAGATTTTTATGGAAGATTGTCACCAGCCTCTGTAGCAATCAAGAAACAATCAGGTTTTGCGGCAACTGACACGCCACTGCAGCACCCTTTCACTTGCTGGTCTACCCTAAGGATATCATCTAGCCGCTAATGTTTGTGCTTCGAGGAGACAATGCGACGAAGCCTCTCGCAAGACACCTCCAACGATGTGAACATTTCATCAAAGTTGTTGAATTATAGAAAATAAAAAAAACATGAATATTGCTTGATAACGTGCGTGACATAAAGACGGCGCAAGATTTTATGCCTCGCGTTTAATTGTACAGCGTTTCGTCCACCCTTACGCGAAATCTGCGTTACACATTGTTTCTATACATATATTCTATCTATGTATTTTATACGTAATGAAACCTTATAGCGTGGCCATCTATGATGTATCATTAAAGAGATGAATGGAAACCATCGGTGTCCTGGTCTACCATATATATTCGCATAATATACCAGCACCCACCATCTGTCACTAACTATCGATGTTTGTTAAATGATAGATAAAACGTCATAAACACTTATAGTGTAGGCATTCATGATGTGTAATCAAAGCGATGAACGGAAACCGTTGGTGTCCTGGTCTACCGTATTTACTCAGGAGATATACCAGCACTCGCCAGCCATGACAGACTATTGATGTTAGTGAAATGATGGATAGTTACGCCTACCATTGGCTATTGTAGAAAATCTGTGGTTATCATACGAACACCGTCTTTACTCAATTCAAATCTAATCATGCTCCGAAATATACAGAGAAACCAAACTTAGCTGCTGTTTCCTAAATATTTATATTTAGATGCGGAAGCATCTTATACTCGCGCCTTGTAGTGCGCCGTCCGCACCGCTTCTCGAACATTCGACAGCTGACGCGCGCGCATGCGCCATCGCGCCGTCGCCCACCATCTGTGCCGCGCGCGCTTCTCCTTCGAGAACATTCGACAGCTGACAGCGCATGCGCCGTCGCGCCGTCGCCATCTGTGCCGCGCGCGCGCTTCTCCTTCGAGAACATTCGACAGCTGACAGCGCATGCGCCGTCGCGCTGTATATATACTCAAGGTCGGCGCTCGCTCGCTCAGTTGCCGCTCGTCCGTTGGTTTGTACGGCGCGTCGACGTCCGAAGTCGCCGTGAAATGAATGCCAACGAATCCACAAACACAATGATCGACGTCCCTTCGACCAGCGCCGCCCTTTCGCATACGTGTGTACGTGTTCACTCATTTAACACTCCCTCCTACAACCACTTTAACCAATTTAGCCATCGACCCAAGTAAGTCGCAATTTAACACCCTGTTAACCAATTATATGCTCCGCATCCTCCTCAATGTTCCCCCGAGGGAAGCTGCGGGCAATTTTTTTATCGGAGGCTTTCAACAAGCTTCAGAATAGACCAGACTGACCCTTGCACATCAAAACGGACAATGTTTATCAATGACAGAACTGCATCACTGACACCTTCTCGCCGCTGCTATCCGAAGAGGAAATGCGATGTTGAAGCCTCTTGATAAAAACGAAGTAGGTGAACATTTTATTTAAGTCATTGAGTAATGCAAGTAATAAATGAACAATGCGTGATAACGCATAACATCAAAATATGAGATGCACTTAGTCGGTATACCCACCAAGGTGGTTTAGTGTTTAGGAAGCTCGATAAGTAACTCATAGAAAGCGGGATAGAATCCAATCTGCGCCAGCCGCATCTTCAATGGAAGAAAAGAAATATTTTGGCTATGTGAACCTGTACACGGATTGAAGTAATTACATTTCAATAAGCGTTAAGAACTGAAAGAAGCCCTTTTTCTCGAGCACTCAACCGCAGCCTTTGCATAATCATGTCAATGTTTTGGGGCATAAAATTACTGTTATCCATTTAATTGTATCAAATGTCGTGTTTTGAACTCACTTGTACAATACAACTCTTACAGTCAAGTGATAACTGTGTTAGACGTTGTTTTAATCACGCACACTTAATATAGTATATTCTTATGCGACAGAACAATTTACTGAAGCTAGCCTCATTGTTTCAACGACGGACTGAACAGCAGTGTCCTGATTTGCCGTATAATTACTAGAACTTTATAACAGCGCCCGTAAACACCATAGTTAGATTTGTCTAGTGTTCGTTAAATGCTGTGTCTGCTCCTGATGGCTACATACTAGGCCTACAGATAATACGCACTTATAATATAAACATGTGTTTAGTTGATGAAAAGACAGTGATGATCAAAATTGTACAATAAAAATGGATTCGGTCGCTCCTGAATTTTCCCCCAACCTTGACAACATGCACGCTTCGGAGTAGCCAGGGCGACGCCAGGTTATCGAAACTCACAGCCTTCACGGAAGGCAGGACTGCACCAACGAGAAACACTGCCCCCTGCTTTTACCCCTACTCGAGGAGACATTGCAATATGAAAGCCGCTGCCAAGAAACCACTGATTAAGAGGTGAACATGACAATTACTGAAAGACAGCTATGTTAAATAACACTCGCATGCTGAAACATTTGCGCACACAATACGGATACACAAATGAAAGGTTCGCAGATACCAGTGCAGTCTTTGTCGATGGTTGATTTGTGTGTTCGTAATTTGTGCGCAAAAGTTTCAGTATGCAGCCAAAGCGCTTGCCTACCTTTAAGTATTATAACGCTAGAGGACATTAGACCTTTTAGCTGTGTACAAACGCAGGTGGTGTACGGTGCTTTTGGTATTGTGCGCCGGCGTAGTTATAATAGGATAGGCGGGAACGAAAGCCTTGGTGACTATCCCGCACATATTCAACACTTTTCTCCCTGAGTCCAGCGTTTACCTTGTGTTCGCTGAATTCCTTGAGTCCAACTATAGGAATTCCTTGTGTCCAACCTGTAATGACACAGGTCCCCATTGTGGTCACTGTCGGTTGCCAGAAACGCTCGAACATATATTTTGCGACTGTCCAGCATATGCAAGCAAACGTCAGCAACTGATATCTTCGATTGGCCGATATATTAGTCGACCATTACCGATGAGGTTGTGTTAGTTCCTTGGTCTGACGCCAGCAGCACGCATGTGGTTATACGAGCCGTCAACCCTTTCTTAAAAGCCACTGGACTGGATGCACGTCTGTAGAGTTACCCAGCCTTATAAGAACATATCATCTCTCTACCTTACCATCGTCATTCATCACTCTTTCACTCCCCAGTCACCCTTCCCCAGTGTAGAGTAGCAGGCCAGAGCAAACTATAGCTCAGGCCAACCTCTCTACCTTTCTGTAAATAAATTCCCTCGCTTCTCTCTTGTGTCCAACGGTTGTTGATATTTTTTCTATTTCCTCAGCCTAATTGACGCTGAAGGCACGCCGAAAAAGAGCGCATCACCGGCAGCACAGGTTGGAGCACACTGTTATTTTTTGAACATGCCCGGTACGCCGAAGCACAAGAAGATAGTGAGCGACACGATCGACCAACAGCAAAAGTGCAAAGAAAGTCCGAACTTCAAGCGCATTTGTCACATGCTGTACCAGCGGCACGGCCTGAGCAAAGCGGATGTTTAAAAGGGGCTCAATATGCTCGTAGACTCCGAGGCGGTCATTAAAGTAGTGTACAAGGGCAGCACGAGCTACCGCAACGCCGCCGAAATGGGTTCGTTTCCACATTTCAAATATTTAAAATGTGTGTTCTTCGGAGTTTTAGGCAATATTTTAGGAGTTGGTCTATCCCAGTAAGCGCCTTCCTTTTACAGGAAAGCGGGAAAAGTCTTTCCATACTCAGGACAAACTTAGACGACAAGCTTTCAACTCCTTTGTCAAAGAAGGATCATGAAAGTTTCCGTAGGTTTCTCGAATACTTCCGCTATAACAGTCTTAAAACCCACCGAAAAGCGAATACGCATTACAATTTGGCTTAAATTACTGTTCAACACAACACTTGTTACCCCTTGTTTCAATGTCCACTCAGTCTGCGAAATATTTCTCTGCAATGTCACCGTCCCACTGCTGGACATCATGGGCGAAATCAAGCCTTGCGGACATCTAACATCAGAGTGGACGGGGTGCGCGAATGCCAGCTGTGAACGGCCGACGTCGCTACCTTCTCAGCGCTGCTTCTGCTGCTCCTTCTGAAGCAGGGGTATGTAGACGCCTCTGAAGAGATGCTACAGGCCAGAAGGTGAGCTTTAGTGCACTGGTTACAGAAAGCAACATTGACAGATGATGCAGCATGGTCAAGCTAATTGAGGCACAATGCAGGATCTTTACGAACGACCTTCTGGGATTTCTGTTCGGGCTTTTTTCTGGTGAAGGCGAGCTGTCCAGCAAGGCGGATAGGAGCAAGGTGGCAATGAGAACCGAATGTTGTACTCGGAGAGGCAATGCAGAGCAAGACGCCTCTGGTGATTTTATGTCGGCGTCAGCTTGGATAGCACTGAGTATCCAAGAAAAAATATACGATATGCTATGCTGCGAAACACAGCGCTAAAAGGATAACGATGAATTCAAAATTCACACACACACACACACACACACACACACACACACACACACACACACACACACACACACACACACACACACATATATATATATATATATATATATATATATATATATATATATATATATATATACATACTATATATATATAATACTTTTTAGGTGCCGAATATCTGTGTGTATCATTTGAAACAATGCCTGCTTCTTATCTAACAATAGTCCTATACTAGTGCAGAAAATGCAAACTTTCTAGCATGCACAAACATTACTTGCCGCACTTAATAGGGAACAGCCTTCGCGAAAACGTGTGATACTGCTTGTTCCCTGTAAGCCCGACCACTCACTGGAAGTGGTCTGTGTTTCCTAGTATAGGTATTACGGTTTCTATTTTTAAAACTTTGAGATGTTGCGTCAGGGTTTACTTTTTTGTCAGCGTTTTCTTTTCTTCTTTTTATTAAGGTTTTTTCACTAGCTGAGGGATTGGCCAAGAAATGCCCGATTTGTACCCAATAATGTGAATTGTCCCACAAAGTGTTTGTCTATTCTTTCTTGCTACGTGCTAACCTATTAGCGTGGAATGAACAAGCTGCCTTGCGTTTTGTATAGTTGTTTTACGGACTATAAAGCCCCGAAAAGAATGTTTTAGGAGCAAAAAATGTAACGTTTAGAGATAAATTTTATACTATTTGAGATGGAAAATTCTTCCATAGTGGGTTTACTTTCCTTTTATGTATGCAACCGAATTTTCTAAAAAGCGCGGGTTGACGTCAACTGTATTTATTTGCCATCCGCTGAACTTCATTGATGTAGAATTGTCCAGGGCTCCGATCTTGCAGAGCATGAGTGCTCCGTATCCGCTTACCACTTCTCATGTTCCTAATACCCATGTTTCTGTAAGCACCATTACGCAACTGTATATGAGTGTTGTAAAACATATAATGATAATATTGTTGGGGTTTAACACCCCAAAACCACCATATGATTAGGAGAGGCGCCGTAGTGGAATGCTTCGGGAATTTCGACCACCTGGGTTTTTTTAACGTGCAACTAAATCGGAGCCCACGGATCAAAAGAACTTTCTCCTCCACGACCGGGATATAATCCCGCAACCTGCGGGTCAGCAGCCAAGTGCGTTAGCCACTATAGACCGCCATGGCAGTTATGTAAAACTTGTGCGAGTGTTGAACGTGTGTTTGTGTTCAAGGTATCTGTACAGGCTGTCTCACACTCAGTGGAGATCTCGAAGCGCTTGGAATCTTGATGCGGCCAGCGCTGCAACTGCACGCCGTCGGGATCTCGTGCGTGAGCAGATGATTCAGGAGTGCTTTCAACCATGTCGACTGCGATGGCGGCTCTTGCTTGCCGCATTACTGCCGAGCACGCAGATAGTGTATGAACGGATGATAATCTGCACTAAACTTTGTGCGACGCCAAAGTCCCAGACTTTATTTGTGATGATGTGGTGCCATATGGAGAAATGGACAGCATACCCTGCTTGATCTCTCGAAACACCATGGTGCTGTGCGTGTTCACGAATACTTCACTTTGTGTTCACTGCAGTACACTTGGACGAAGAAGACGTGACAATTACAACCCAATGTGCATTGTCCTGATTTGACTTTTAATTAAGAAGCGCTCCACTGTAAGAGTCGTACTGCTGCACTGGCTTAACGCGGTAACACATATCAGAACAAACTCAGGAATATTTTAGGTGAGGACAAAGCCTGAACGTGTCTCTTCAGGACGACATTTTATTACCAGAAGACTCGCCAGCCGGATCTAAAATGTAGTGTAGTTTTTACAATAGAGTTCAACTATCTTATGTCGCTCGTTTTCTGGTAAATGAACATGGTAAACAAGCCATACAGGAAAGTGCTGCTCTTCGGACGAGACAAAATAGCAAAAACATGCAGCATTCGAGCCCGTGTTTTACTCAGCTCAATCTTGATCTTGTGATGTTACACCAGTATCGTCAATGGAATTGCATGCTGCGGTGGAACACATCGCTGACACCATGCATTCAGTGCTATCTAGAACGAGTGGTAGCATTGCTACCATTAGGGACATGAACGTGAAAGCTTCACGAGTGCATTTCGGCACCGAGAGCGAGTCCGTTTTGTTGTGATGAAACATTGTCGACAATAAGCACGTTCAGGTGGATGTTTTATCCCAAATCATTCCAGCAATCATTCCCATTTGTTTTGCTGTGTTAAACCTATTCAGCTGTCGGCAGTCAGCACTGGGTGCCATGTTTTATTTAAAGTTAAATATAAATAGAGTCCGCGCGCGATGCATGTTCATTATTGTGTCTTCATCATCGAAGCTTACTGCAGCGTGCCCACAATGAAAAAATAATACCGTGGAGCACTGTATTTTGATAGATCGATTAGAATACCTTGCTTTTTCATCATACATAATAGCGTGGGTTCACAATTTTTTTACAAACTGGAAACTTTATTGTTTTAAAGATGGGTTTTCATTATCTACTCATACCCAAACGAGGGGAGTACTGCAAGACTCGGTGGTTTTGCCGGTGCTATTTTATTTACTAATGAGCACCATTCCACGTAAACAGGATATAACAACTTATGTTTATGAAGATGATATCACACTTTTTTGCAATGGCAGATAACATTAGGACCTTATATGAACAGCTGCAGACTTACCTTAATATATTGGAGAGCTGGCTCGATGGCAACTGCTTTCTACCTATTCCGATTAAATGTGCCCTCCTTGTTTTCCCGCTGCATTACCCTGTGAACATCTCCCTGTCTTACCATCATGAGGATATACCACAGGTAGAATCTGTTGAATACCTTGGAGTAGTTTATCACACATCGCTTAACTGGCGACCTCATACCGAATATATCGCCGGAAAAGATGTGCGGGCCATTGGCATATTACGTAGGCTAAGCAACTACCGTCAACTACCTACTGTCACTTTAAAATGCGGAAAAGCACCTGATCACGCTGCTCCCGCTAACAAGAAGACGTCTGGGCACTGCTGCACTCTTTGAACGTTAAAACAATCAACGAAAGGGGAAGGTATTACTGAGCACTACCTGTGAAGATCAGAACACGACGCGGAAATTGTGCAGGTGTGGCGTTTTCAGATTGCCTAGATTTCGATTCGCCAAGAAACTCGTTTTGGAACGCTTCCATTTGCACGAGCTATGTAACAAGAGACTAGTGATTACTATTAATGTCTTGTTATACCTGCGGGTCTCATGTAAGTTACCCGAGAATCGCCCCACCTAATGTATGTACAATAAAATAAATTAGCGTAAAGGGACAAAGTCTCAAATAATCGACTACAAAATGTGTATAAGTGCATAACTATAACGTCGAAGTCGCTGTCTAGTACAACGACATTGTACTTGTGGGTGTTTTATACATGCCAAAAATTTGACTGATATTAGTCTATTCGCTGGTTTATTAGTCTAAACCTTTTTTTTTCTGTTTCACATATGTTACTACTATAACCGTGCGCACAGACGCTAAACGAGTGGCAAAGCCTCGTCCGTACATGTCTCACGCCTAAACAATAACAAGAAATTGTAATATTGTTTACTTGTCAAAGCGTCGATAAATAATACAGAAAAATTGTTTAGTGAATGGACAGAATCCAATATGAAATTTTCGAAGCCAGTGGGGACCGTAATGTAAACATTTGGGCGTGAAACAGCTACAACGCCAACCCTGATTCACGTTGCGACTTGCATATTGGACAACCAATACAACTGCCCTGTTGGGTGTGCGGCTTTGATGATTACTGTTGATTCCTTCTCATCACCTATACTCTGTTTCAGATATCATGTGCAACGTTGCAGAAGTTAACGAGACTTCTTACAGTCGATGCGTTCGAACCATAAAGTCGTTCGATGTATTTACTACCAATAATTTATTTTTTTTTGCATATTACGGCGGAAGTAATTCAAGGTATTATGTGCCTTACAAACAAAAGCGCAGTGTTTTAAAATGCTTTATTGCTTGGTTTTCACGTGACGTCACATACAGGCTGTCAACTCTGGGTACGTCACAATGGCGGCCATCTGGACTTTCAGTGTCAGTGCAGGATAGGACGCCACAGGGTCGTTCGAAACCCGCGTTCTTTTCTGATCACCCCGATTTTTTCTGTTCCACAGTTGCACTAAAGTGGAACACAAAGGAACGCGGGGGTGCCACTGCACTAATCATGTGTCACGCGAGTGAACCCGAAACGAAGGGAGTACACGTTTTGCTGGCCGAACTTTTTGCATAGCTTCTACAGCGTTGCAGCTGATGTATAAAACGTAGTATAAATAGTGTGACATAAAGCAAAGCAGCCTAAATATTCGATTGCACAATGAGTTAAATTATTATATCACTTGCGCATATGAATTTTACAGCGAAAATTCTTTTGAGGTCATAACTCAGGTCTCGCGCAGTGTTGTAATTGTCTGCCCCCGCCGTCGGTGTCTGTAATGAAATCGCGCGAAATTAGAAAAAAGAACTTAGTACCAATGACAAAGTAAATTGTGTCATTGGTGCTAAGTTTTTTCTCCCAGTTTCGACCCGGTTTCTAGTCCTATAGGATTCGAAACCAGGTCTGCTGGGTGTTAGCCCAGGATTACACCACAGAGCCACGCCGCTGCTTGGGGCTTGTTGGCAAACTTGCTTTGGGCAGGCTTGATGTCGGAAAATCGATTGTGTTAATACAACTTATAAAGCATTATAAAACAGCGACAGAACAAGCAGTCGTCGCACAATACGAGTAGCGTAACGAGTGACTCATCATAGCATCCAACCTATCAAAAAAGCTTGTTTTTGTTCAGCTACTATTTTTGTTTTGTTTTGTTTCCCTGGGAGGCTAGCTCATACCCACTCAGGGGGATTGGCCAAGAAAGTGTAGTGCAGTTTTTCTGTAATCATTTTAACAATGTTTAATGAATTGGTATTATAATGAGATTAATGTAAAAATAAAAACAACATAAAAAGAGCAAACGAAAAAAAAATCAAGTTGAGCAATTTTGAGATTTGAGGTGTTATGATTAGCACTCAGCTGCGTTTACTTCACTCTGCCCTGGGGAGTAATAAATATTTTTTTTTGGTTGAAGATCACAATGGTATACGCTTGGTTGCCTGAATATAATTGCAAACGGCATTGAAAGCATCCCTGTGGCAATGTCCCAAAGCTGAGGCGCCAAAGCTTAGCGCCGTTTCCGCCGTTAATCTAAGGCCTATTTTCCGAAATGGCATAACTAGTAACCTTTTTATAAGTATCTCGTAGCGGCGACAATACAAAAAATAATGATCTAGTGATTCCATTTCTCCGCAGAATGCGCAGAGGGGTGATGTTGTCTGACCAGCTCTGTGTAGATACAGGTTTAGAGGGGGGACACGACATCGAAATTTAGTAATTAAGACTTCGAGCTTTCTGGACTGACTCCAGTGGTGTTGCCATGGAAACATGAGGTGGTTATAGTCTGTCCGTGTAATTACTTTTTCTATCGTATCAGTGGAGATTGCTGATTTTCGATATCTCATTGCCGTGATATATTCAACATCTGGCAGTATGGACAAAACTGGCCCATCAAGAGCGGCTCGTGCTAAGGAATCGGCCAATTCATTTAATCTTAATCCACAGTGTCCCGGAACCCATAGTAATCTCAGGAGTCTCAACTGCGGGGGTACTAATGTTTTGAATGTGCTTAGGATTCGAGAGTTCTCTGAAGCCGTCAGAGCTGCACAAACTGAAAGAGAATCCGTCATTATTACTGCGTTGTTTTGATTTGATGGAAGTTTTCGAAGAGCTAAAATAATCGCCAAGAGCTCCGCTTCAAAAACTGGAGTAAAATCAGGCAGTCTCACTGAAAAGGACCAGTCAAGCAAATCAGACGCAATGCCTACACCTGCCTTTTGATTATTTACGGAAGCATCTGTGGCTATTATATTTTTAGTTTTTGCATGCTCCAAGTAATCTAATAATATGTTATTTAAAAATTTGAGGGATTGTAATTTGGCGTTTTGGGGGAATATATCATCATACTCAATCATAACATGACAATTCGAGTCATTAGTCTCAATTACATTTCTAATGTTCACATTTATACTTTGTAGATTTTTTTGTACAAACATTATCTGAGGTGTGTGAAACCGTGGCCAATGAGCAAGAAAGAAGGCGTCTGGGTTTGCGATAAAAGCATATTGAGATCTTGCCGGTAAGCTATAAAATTTTAAAAATGCTTGTACGGTCAAAATTCGAAATCGACAAAGTAGTGTAGGCAGGCGCGCTTCCTGGTACAGTACGTTGATAGCCACAAATCTAGGGAGTCCCAGACACATTCGCAGTGCTTCTCGCTCCAAGACAACTAGAGGTTTCGTTTTATAAGCAGGGCCACCCGAGAATAATATGCAGCCAAATTCCATGATGGGGCGCATGTACATCTTGTACAACGTTATCAAGGTGTGCCTCCGTAATCCATATTTCCGGTTACTTAGCTTGTGTAGTAAGCCTGAAGCCCGCTGTGCTTTGGTAGTTATATACTCTATGTGTGGACTCCAGTTAAGTTTGTCATTATAAATGATTCCCAAATATTTTATAGAGTCTACTTGCTGGATGGGTTCCTGTTTATATAGAATTGAAATTGAAATTGGTTCTGCAAGCGGAAATGCCATGAGCGCGCTTTTGTTGACATTTAACGATAACGAAATCGACTGCAACCAAATTTCTAACATGTTAATATATCTTTGTAATTTAAGTTGTAGTGAGTAAATATTACAGTCAGCAGCAAAGAGTGCGATGTCATCAGCATAAATGTAGACAGTAACTTCTTGATCTGTTGGAATTGTGCTCAATAAAGCATTAAATAATATTGGAGATAAGACTGCTCCTTGGGGAACTCCGCGCGTTTGTTTAAATCTAGATGAGGAACATCCATCCTTGACGCAGTAGAATTCTCTTGATTTTAAGAATTCTGCCACCCACTCAATAAAATATTGTGGGAAGTTCAATCTCTCTAGCGTATTTAACAATATGAAGTGCTCCACACTGTCATACGCCTTGGCTATGTCAAGCGTTACTAAAGCAGCGTATTGCCTTCTTTTACGCGCGAGCTGTATTCGGCTCTCTAAATCAGCATGGGCACACCAAATTGAGAAATCACTACGAAAGCCGATTTGGTTCGGTTTTATTACTAAATTGTCTGTCATCCAGATACTTACTCGGCTATGAAGGACCCTCTCTACTAGTTTGACCATGTTAGATGTTAGAGAGATTGGTCTGATATTATCGACTGTTAATCCTCCACCCGGATTTTTTAGTATAGGAATCACCTTTGCTATCCTCCAATCCTGCGGCACCCATGAGTTTTTTAAGGAGTAGTTAATAACATTGGCGACGTCTCGAGGCGATAAATTGAACAGAATTTTAATCATGGCTACTGTGATCCCATCTGGGCCAGGAGATGCACAGGGTAAATGTTTAATCACGTTGGATACTTCAGTCTGTGTCACTTCTTCAAAGTCAGACCTTGTCGTAGACTTGTGCCAGTTGTTTGGCACTACTGAAGTGAATCTGCTTTCCAGACCTTTACCTATTGCCTCTAAGGTAGTGGTCATTTCTTGTGCCGACAGATTATCACAAGCTACATTAACTGGTGATGGCAAGATTTTCCGAGCTCTCATATATCGGAACAGTGCTTTCATATGTTTAGGCTTCGACAGGTATTCATAATGTCTTTTGTCATAATCTTGTTTAGCTTGAGCTACCGTTCTTTTAAAGCCCGCAGCAATGAATTTATAATCGGCCCAGTTTTGTGGGGATTGATTATGTAAGAGCTGCTTCCAAGCTGCCTTACGTCGTCGGTGCTCTCTTGTACATTCATCATTCTACCAACGGCTATATACTCTTTTTGTGGATTCAACAGTAAATTCGGCTCTTTTGTAGGATCTTTTAATGACTGCGTTTATTTTCAGTGCTTTTTTATCATCGCTCTCTTCCGAGTGAGTAGCCAGTGCTGACTTCAGGTCATTCCTAAATTTAGTGTAATTTACAAATACTCTTACATTTGAACAAGATGGAATTATCGGACAAGAAATTTCAAAACTTATCGGTAAGTGGTCACTGTTGGTGCCACAGTCCAGCGCTTTCCAAGAAGAAGTAGTAATGGCTGAACTGACAAAACTTAAATCTAAGGCCGACCTGTAGTGAGTACGAATAAATGTGGGGGTTCTCACGTTGAGGCACGTCAGGTCATTAGCCATTGTCCACTCCCACAAGCGTTTCCCACTAAGATCAGTTCTAAAACCCCAACTCGTGTGGTGAGAATTAAAGTCTCCAACTAAAACTTTGTCTTTGCACCATGATTTTGTAGCTAGATCCAAACTTCGTGTGTCTTGAACTCCATCCGGAAAATACATATTAACTAAAGTGAAAGGAGTGCAGTTGGGCAGTGTAATGTCTACTGCCAAAATTTCGCATTCTGGCGACATATGTTTGTATGAGCATTTGACTTTCATACTAATTCTATTATTAATAAAGAGAGCTAGACCCCCACCTCTCGATGGACGGTCTAATCGAAAGGATTGGAAGTTATTTAAATGGAACAAATTATGTACAGATAGCCATGTCTCTTGTAATGCTATAATATCAGGAGCGAATTTAGAAGTGAAGTATACCAAATCCGTAGATGCAGAATGGATTGATCGGCAATTCCAATGGAGAATCTTAAGCGACCCTATGGTTTCTAAAGAGCTGCTTCCGCTATAGCTTTCTCTAGAATGCCTTCCTTCAAGAAATCCCTCTTCGAAAGGCTCTCCTTTTCTTTCAGATACTTTTTGTTCTTAGTTTGTTTCGGTGAGTTAGTTTTCTTTGACACAGGGGATCTAGATCTCTTCAGGGACCTAGGGTCCAAATCCATGTCATCGGAATCTATTGTATATGTAGCTTTGTCCTCACTTACACTCTGTATATCTACTGCAGGGGGTGCTGTAGACGGAAAATACGAGGGTGCGGTTTTCAGATTCCTCATTTTGGCTGTGGACGCCTATTGCAGAGGCTCCTGCTGGCGGATAATACGATGGCGCAGTTTCAGATTCACCGTCAGCTATTGGTCGTGAACTCTCAACATGTTGGGATACTAGGCCTGACTTTCCCGTTGTACCAAATATGCGAGTCATCTGGTTAGCCAAAATTTGAGATAGAGAATCGCACAGGTTAGAAGTCAGTCGTTCCATGGCTTTTTCTAGAGCCTTTTCTATGGCCTCCGCTATATTCAGGGAAATCGACCCATTATTTCCGAGAGATGTCGTGCTGCAACACTGGCATACCCCTGAGTTCTAGTCTGTATTTCCGCTAGGGCTTCTCGTCGAGAACAGCGCCTACGCCCTATAATTTCAAGAATTTGCATTTCTCGAGCCTTTGCTGAACAATCTGGATTATCTGCACAGTGTTGTTCGTTGCAGAGACAACATTTCTCTTCTTTAGCTTTGCAGTAATTTGTTTCGTGGTTGTCACCACACACTCGGCATCTGAGTTCTGACCTGCATCCTTTAATAGTGTGACCGTATCGCCAGCACTTCGTACACTGGAGTGGTCGCGGTGATAGCGGTTCCACTCTGTATATTAGTGGCCATGCCTTGATTTCGCTTGGGAGATTCGCTCCAGCAAAGGTTACAATTACCGACTCAGTCGGCGTCTTCTGCTTCTCTACTAGTCGTGCACTACTATAAACGGAAATAGCACCAGTCACGGCAAACATCTCTAACACCTCAGACGGAGTCAAGTTAACATCGACACCGCGAACAATACCTTTCACACATGCCAGATGCGGGGGAATAAAGGCGCTTACCGGATTGGTCGCGAAACTCGAGCACTTCAATAGGTCTTGGACACAGAGCTGATCAGATGAAAAACATAGAATACCACCTCTGCCGAACTGGCGGACCTCTGTGATGCTGTGGAAGTGAGACGTCGCAGCTCTAAGCTCCGCCTGAATCACTTTCGGATTCTTCATCCTAATGAAGCCGTCATTGCTAGGGACGAGGGCCACAGGAACTGCGGGAATGCCGTTGCGTAGAAACTGATCCACTGGTATTTCCTGTGGCGGAAGTGAAGCAGACCAGAGGCAAGCCCCTGGTCCAGGTGAAGAAAACTGCATCTAAGTGAACTTTCTGGCGCTAAAAGCGCTTACGTAGCTGTAAAAGCACTATAGGAACACATAATAAAGACAAAGAAACCACAGCCACTACACAAACTTAGGCCAAAACCCTAGAGCAAGCACGACCAGCTACTTGCGTGTTCGAGCGTTCCGAACTGCGTTCCTGCGTTCAGCTACTAACTGTGGCGCATACCGACTAGGCTTTATTCCTCATTGTCATCCGTTCCTGCTTGATCAATTGGTGCTGCAAAATTCCTCGCAAAAGTTTAGTGGAGACAACGCTTCTCAGAAGATTGACGGAAAATAGCATAGCGACTGACGGCCTACTACACTAAAATTGTTATTAACAATTCCGTAGCGGGCATCAAGCAAAGGAGCTTGCAGCAGTTACCCAATAAGGGTTTAGAAAAGGCTCTGAAAGGCCACTCTTCTAGCTTTCGCTGTGACTATGCAGTGCCTTTAGCACAGGCCTGGCATTTTTTATGAACAGAGCAGCAGCTGAGCTCTATTCAAACCACTTTTCGAGTGGCATCAATAGCGGGTTTCTCCGAAGTGAAGACAATGAAGATCACGTGCTGTCAGAGCACGGGCATCTCGGTCAAGCTTTAGAAGAGATCCCACGTGCCTTGTTCGAACGCCACGTCGCATCGCAAGCAGTTTGCTCCATGTTCCAGAAGGCTACGAGTACGAAGACACAACCTCGCATGCCACCTTTGACGAGGCGGTTCGCCGCGCCAGTGGTTGGACACAGGCTGGGCTGTAGCATGGAGAGGCGAAAAGCGAACCAGAGCTTTGACTCAGCAGAATGCCGTCTTCGTCCGCTCAATCAGGTGAGCCTGACCTATCGCAGTGACAGGGTGTTGTAAGCACGCTTTCACTTTCTGTGTAGTAAGGTTGTCTGTCGAATCGATAATTTGTATGCCCGACATAAACCCTTGCATATAATTTCGCTCCATATGTATATCGCATTCGCAGTTGTTAATATAGAATGGCACATACTAGACAAGGGTTCCGTTTATTACGCATAGAACTACCGCATTTATGTGCCAGAGTGATATAAATGGTATAAATAACCAAGTGGTATAAAATATTCATCGTAATAATTGTGTACACGTCTGCCATTATTATTGCGGTGCTGAATGAGAATCACAAAGCATATTTTTTCTAGCGCCATACAGGCGTCATAATCACGTTTGTCTAACACGGCACACGCGTTTACCAAAAGCTGTTGAACAACGTAGTTCGCCTAATAAAAACACAGAGATATCTTCTTCACGGAAGCAAAGTACAAGCATAAATAACGCAGAACATTACAAGTTTACATATAAACAAAACGCAAATGAACAAATGACATTTCTTTCAACAACATTACGTTAACTTGCCGGATTTTTCAATCGAAGGCGATCGCTAGTCTTTAGAGCAATCAAGCCAACATCAGGCTTTGCGGCACCTGGCACGTTACTGTGGGTCTCTTCTACGATTGTAGGACAAGACTACCGATATCACCTGCCCGCAAATGTTTGTTTTATAGCGGAGGAGATCATGCAGTGCGAACGACTAACGCAAATGACTTGCGTTAGTCTTGTGACTTGCGACTGATGGGAACATTTCGTAAAAGTGAATCTGCATTAGGCATCGTTTCCGCATTACGCATCGCATGGCACATCGCATTATGAATCTGCATTACTTCTTGCTTATACGGGAAAACTGAGTTTTTATAGGCGTCAGCAACACTTACAGCGTGCCCACCCGTGATGTGTTCTTTAAGCGATGAACAGAAACGGTTGGTGTCCTGGTATACGGTATTTATTCGCGTGATATACCAGTAACTTGCAAGCGATCACTACTAAATGATGGATAACAATGCCTACCACTGGATATTGTAGAAAATCAGCAGTTATCATATCAACACCGTCTTTACTCAATTCAAACCTAATCATGCTCCAAAATATACAGAGAAACAGAACTTAGCTGCTGCTCTCTGAATATTTTTTTCCTCCAAGGCTGAAAACAAGCTTCAGAAGAACCACACCTCGCACATCAAAACGGTCAATGTTTCCCAGAGGCAGAACTGCACCATCGACCCTTTCTTGCCACTGCTGTTCGAGGAGGCAATGCGATGTGGAAGCCTATGGCAAGAAACCTGTACCAAGTAAGTAAACTTTATGAAAGTTATTGAGTAATATGTGTCACAAAAGAACAACGCTTGATAATGCGTGACGTCAAAATACGCGTTGCACTTAGTCGAAACCCACTAAGCTGATGTAGTGTTTACGAAGCTCGTCAAGTCATGATAAGGGAGCGGGATAGCATCCAATCTGCGGCGGCCGCTTCTTTGATGGAAGCAAAAATGTTTGGGCCATGTCATGTGCACGTGTACTTGAATTAAAATATTAGGGTTTTGACAGGCGTTAAAAAACCCAAGATAATATTTTTTTCTGGAGCCCTCAACGGTGTCTTTTCTATAATCGTGTCAAGGTGCTGAGGGACAATATTACTGTTATCAATTAAATTATGAAATGCGATGTTTTGAACTTACTTGTACACATCTCTTACAGTCAAGTGATAACTGTGTTTAACATTGTTATAAACATGCACACTTAATATAGTATATTCTTATGCAACAGAACAATCTACTGAAGCCATCCCCAATGTTTAAACGAGGGAATGAACGGCAGTGCCCTGATTCCCCGTATTTCCTAGGACTTCAAAACTCTGAGACGTGTCTCCTGCGTTAACTTATTCTGGCGGCATTTGGTTCTCTTTTTTTATGCTATGAATGCATGACTTGACCAATCAACTGAATTGTCCAACATGGTGTTTTTGTCTATTCTTCCTTGCTACGCACTAATATATTAACCTGGAAGGAACACGCTGCTTAACATTATATGGTAGGGTTGTTTTGGGGACTATGTCGCTTCGCAAATTAATTGTAAGAACAAAAATATGAAATTTAAGAATGATTTTTGAAATATTAAGGATAACAATCGTTGTATAGTTAAGTTACTTACCTTTTTATGTCTGCAACTGAATTTCTCAAGAAGCACAGGTTTACACGAACAATAGTTAGGTGTCATCCCCTAAATTTGATTGATGTACCAATGTCCAGGACCCAACTCTGGAGAGCACGAGCCTTACCTATATATGCGCTTACACTTTTTGTGTTTCTAATACCCATCTTTCTGTTCGCATCGTTGCGCAACGGTTCGCCAGTTTTCTAAAACATGTAATGATCATTATAGGGGTTTAACGTTCCAAAACCACGATATCACTGTGTATGGACAACATGTGCAACTGTTCAACGTGTGTTTGGGCTCAAGATATTAGCACATATCTTTGGCGTTATTTCGCAATTATGCTTCGCAGAATAAAAAATTAATATAATATATAATGAGATCTCGCAGACAACATTGTCAGAGAAAGTATAGACGAAGTTATTAGACCCAATTTTAATATAAAAGGGAAGAAAGAAACGCGGATGAAAAGATAAATTGCTGTGGGCAGGAACCGAACGTGCGACTTTCAAATAACGCGTTCAATGCTCTAATATATATATATATATATATATATATATATATATATATATATATATATATATATATATATATATATACTTTTTTGATTATATATTTTTTAGTATTAAAAACCAAGGACAAGTATACTACATCGAATTGCCCCAATTAACCCATCTCCATCGAACTCGCGTTCATCTGCTAAAGCACTAACATTTGTGAGAAGCTGGTGAACAGTCAATTGCGTAAACTTGAACGCATCAGTTTGCAGTTATGAACGTTGCGGTGTATAAACAAATGCTGCAGGAGTATGGAAGACATTAAAAGGAACGCAAATGTGGTTTCTTCAATTTTTGTATACTATTCAAGTAACCTGTCTGAAAACTGTAGTACGTATGGATTCTAACGTGCGAGCTGAATGCGCTTTTTCTAAGGTGGTCGCGTGGCTTTGGAGCCTTCAAAGCAACGCCGACCTTCGTGGCACCTGGCCCGTGATTGCAGACGTGCTGCGCGAATCGCATGACTGCACAACCGAAATCTTTACGATAGTGCTGCTGCGACAAGGGCTCGAAAAGACACTTCGATACCAAGACTTCTCGCAAAAAACCACCACTAAGATGGTGATTACTAAGAATTTCTTAAGGCAGATAGATGGACTAGCTAGTATGGCTTCACAAAAAGGACAGCAGCAGGAAAACGACACACAAAGTTTTCTGTGCGCAACCATTTCGGTCATCAAAACTTTCATTTCATATATAGAGCTCATCCTTTTTTTTTCACACTGTTTTTGGTGTGCATTGTCTTGAACGTTTGTGAGAAAGAGCAGCAATAAATAATATTCTATGGCAATGATAATCCTTCATTCGTATGAAATTTAAAAAAAATGAATTTTACCATAAACCCAAGGAATACAATTCAGCAGAACATAATTGTGGGTTACCATTTTTATGCAGAGAATTGCGTTAATCCTCTTGAGTCCGTGGATACCCAAATGGGGCTATTTCAAAAACACGTGCTGTGCTCTTGAAGACCACTTGACAAAAATTCATGTTTCTGCGAGCGGAATCATAGCTAAACATTATGCCCACAACCTGTATGCCCATGTATGTGCTCGCAGTAAAAAAAATATGGCGCGAGGAAAGCGTGTGCCGTCGACCGGGAGAGAGAAAGAGAGAAAGGAAACTTTATTTGAGCATAACGCGGAGCATTCCAAATGGTCGGGCCTCTATTCCAGGGCTCCACTGGAACTATCCATCATCTCTACTCGTTGTACCCGCCAGCGCTGATCAGCAATGGCCGAGCTGGACAGCAGTGCTTCCTATTGTTCATCTGTGTTGTTCATGTTGAGGTGTTCTTAATTGTGATGTGCACACTCGCACTTGATGTGAAACAGAGTTGGTGCGGTCACACAACGGACATGTATTCTGTATGCTGTGGGGTAGAATACATGTAGAGATAAAATTTTTCTTGACGAAATTCTACACATATATAGCAACACCGTGAGAATAAATGATCACGATAGACTAGACAAGGCGCATGAAAATTTCGGACTTGTTGCTCAGAGTATCATCTGAGATAGCGCAACTTACAAATTGACCCAATAGGGTACTTGAGGTCATCGCGTTGAAAACATTTGTTTCTGTTGTTTTTTTTGTAGCAGGCACATTTCTGAGTGTCAAAGAAATACAAGCGCCACTTTCTAAGAGTCTAAACTGACTTGTCTGATGAAGGTGGCAATACGGTTGAGCTGATCTGCACAGCAACAGTGAATAGTCAGTTAGCAGTGATGAGGATGAAGATAATGATACACCAGTGAGTTTCTGAGTTCAACTTAGCGGATCTATCTTGAAAAAGGCAGAGTACACCCACTTAGAAAGGGGTAGAACACACGAGGGTACGTGTATGTCAAAGGAGGAGAAAAAAATGGCAGTGTCTTAGCTCAGCTATGCCAGGATATACGTAGCGTTAGCAAAGGTTCAGCTGATTATACTTAGCTTTTCAGATATCATGCTTACAGGTGTTCCAATGACACACACACGGTACACGTATTATGTGGCACATGTGTATTTATTTTGTCGGGCAACTACTTCGGGATCCGATGAGTTAAGCTTCTCCGCTCTACTGCACCGTTAAGCACCATTTGCACTCTCCTTCTTCATGTCTATACCGCAGTGGCAAACGCCACTCAGAGGCGCTATCAAGCGGCGCCAGTGCAGTGTCTGATGGAAACTGCACAGGGAAGGCGCGCGCCTCGGCGTCCATATGTCTACCAAGGCTATGACGGCACTCCTCTGGAAAGCGCACACCGGCGGCGGGAAGTTGCGCGCGGCCGCGGCCGAGTGCGAGGGAGGTGCCGGCTCCGGTGCATGACACCACTGATCGTTTGCGCAGCGCATCGAATTGCGCGCACACCGGCGGCGAGCCGCGCGCGGCGGCCGTGGAGTGTAGCTAATGCTACACTCCGCCGCCGGAGTGTAGCTAACGCCAGTGTAGCTAACGCTACAAAAAGATGTATTGCAGCCCTGTCGCATCAAACCATACAACAAGAATATGGGTTGCATTGACCTTGTGTCCAGGTATGTGCCCTAATAAACTACAGATATTCGTAACAATGAAGTGGACCATCAGGGTATTCATTCCCTTTCTGAGTCTAGTGGCAATAAATTCAAGGATTCATTCGAGGAAGGACTGCAAGCCCGTCAATGTTCTGGAAAAAAACATTGTCGACGAATTGAAGTTTGAGAACACAGTGGCGAAAGCACCAGCTTGAAGACAAATCAAGCAAATAGAAAGATTTCAAAATTCGATAGAGCTGCATGTTCAAATCAGCCTGTCTCTGTCAGCTCCAAAATTTAGCACGCCGATTTCAGTACCAGCTAATCAGGCGTTACTCGACATGAAGGCGCATTTTTCAAAGCATGTGCCACCACAGTTTCAGATAATTTGCCACACCGAAGATAACAGCCCGAAACCCACGTTAAAGCATCAAATGTGACCTGCAACTTTGCCTCCTGTACCAAGTGACTTTGTTTTTTATTTTTACTCAGCTTCGGCCTGATGTACCCAAATAGGTACTTCTTTTTTCTTCTCTGAAATTACAGCTTTCGTTTTTTTTTCTTCGCAGAAGTACTGTGACACCAAAATGCCCACAATAGTTTGAGTGCACTTCGCGTACTTTTTCCTCAGGTCTGAAGAGGTAATTCCTCCACACAAGCTTTTCTGCACGCTTTGTTCAGTTAGTGTCTACATCGTGTTCACTGAATTTGCTAAAAATGTTTCTAACAGGTTGCCATCCCCCTTGCTGGACAGTCAGGCAAAGAAGGAACCTTGGGGAACCTCGCTAGCCCAAATGAAAGGGGCGCACAAATGCCACATTGGCCTTGTCGTCATCTTCCTGCTGCCACCGCTGCTCCTGCTGCTGCTCCAGGAGCCAGTGCGACGTGGATGCGGCGGAAGGGCCAGCAGGGTGTCCAAAGGCACCGAAGATGGGCCGTCTGCCTGACGCTCTTAACCATGTATAGGCGCGGCGAGACGCTGATGTGAAGTGCGTATACCCATCATTTTTATACCAGTGGCCATTATAGGAATGGTTAAACTGTAGTATAATAATCAAAGTTGTGTATTGTAGCACCAAGAGGAAAACGACGAGGTCAAAACAACATATATTATGTGTAATAAAACAATATTTGAGCGTCGAACCTGTGTTTGATATTTTAAACGTGTACACCTAATCTGTTACTTGCATTAGTGATATATCCTTGCTGGATGCGTACACCCGTTATCATACACATAATTTTTTTGGCGGCTGTTAAAAAGGATACTGAGACAGTGTGCCATTGTGTTCATTTAAAGCAATCAGACGAATTAGTTTTTCTATTACATAGGCGATTCTATTTCACTATCCAATTTGTGTAAATATTCCTCCAGCATAGTCGTCCTGTAGGGCAGAATTTTCGTAACATAATTTTATAGTCCGAGTTTCATTTTAACGTGACAGTAGTGAAGCTTCTTCGTCGCAGCCATTGCGGTACTGATTTCAGCGTCGTCGTAGGCGGCATTTCTGCGAGTGAGAACTTGGCATCGTCCTGGTGTTAGATTTAATTGAGTTTCTTTTGCGCTTCTCCTCGCGAGATTGCCGTGGCAGATTGATTGATAGATTTGTGGGGTTTAACGTCCCAAAACCACATTATGATTATAAGAGACGTCGTAAAGGAAAGGCTCCGAAAATTTTGACCACCTTGGGTTCTTTAACGTGCACCCAAATATGCGCGAACGGCTCTACAGCATTCTCGCCTCCATCGAAAATGCCGCCGCCGCAGCCGGGATTCAATCCCGCGACCTGTGAATCAGCAGCCGAGTACCTTATAGCCACTAGACCACCGCGACGGGGCTTGCCGTGGCAGCTAAGTACTAATCCGTTGGTCAGAATCTTGGCAAATATGTTTTGTATCTATATGGCTAAACAAATTAGCTTCTACCTAACGCCAACACAATCGATGTGCTTGGGTAGTGTCCAACCTGGCAGTCGAAGCCTGATCTATACTGCAGGAGGCGTATTGTTATATAGACTATAGTCATCAAACATTCCAGTGCAATGTCTTGTGATGACGTAGTTCAGGAATGTACACGACTAGGTAACCCCGTCGTACACGCATACTGATGAGGTTCGAAGGCTTTGCATAAGTTTCGCAAAAGCTTGATTGCGTATCATTCTCTGACACACACCTTCGCAAAATTAAAGGTTTGTCGGAAAGTGGTTTACCGGAGAGAACTGTGTGTGTCTATATGATTATGCGCTGACGGAAATGTAGGAGGTGCGTTACAAAAGTAATGAGACTGATAGTACTTTCCAAATTTTTAGTTCTATTTTAACAACAATGTCATCCCCTTTAAAGTTGTTTCCTTTTGCAACTCTACACCGGTGCATGCATTGTTTTCACCCTTGGTAGCAGCGCAGGAAGGCTTCAACTGGTACGGCTTCTACCAGGTCAGTCACAGTCTTTGGAATGTTCTCCAGAGTTGCAAAGTGGCGTCGCTTAAGGAGACGTTTCAACCTTGAGAAAAGAAATACTTACAAGCACTTGATTCAGGTGAATCTGGTGTTGAACAAATTTAATGCGTTTTGAAATCAAATATTCACTAATGGAAAGCAGTCTGTTACACGGGGCACTGTCGTGATGAAGCATCCACTTCTCGACAATCTCAGGTTTCACACTAATCACCCTGTCACATGTTCAAAACATCTCCCAAAATTTATGTACGGTGAAAGTATTACTATTCCAACAACATCAATGTAGTTAAACGATGGTGTGATTTCACAAGAGCTTTCACAAGTCCAACGTTTTCGTCAATTTTTGAAGTTGCATGTCTCTCTGAGCAAGCTCCATCTTCAACGTTTTCTCAATTTCCTAAAATAATTTTTGCCTGCGGAAACTTTGTGCTCTCGATAAATAATGTTCCCTATACACCTAAACTTTTCAAAAGTTGCACTCGCGTATTCATCAAGTTTGACACAAAACTCTATGACAGAACACTGCTCTAAATTGCGATGCTCTATTTGTGTGTTACGAACAACAAAAACACCATTCAATTTACACCACTGTCAAAATTATTCTGTTATGTGCATGCAGTTGTAACTTGGGCAAAGACAAAGTGAAAGGAATAAAGAAATCAATAAAGTAGGGGCCGTTAAACACAACGTTTCCAGATCGCCTACACTGCGCCAGTCTCATTACTTTTCTAAAACACCACACTGCGTGTATGCGCGCAGTATTAAGAAGTGCGTCTTATCAAATGTATGTGGCGCTTTTCTGGCCAGTATGCGACAGAAAAGCTTAGCAGTACGCGATCCCTTCCCTTCGGCCCCGTTCGCGACACCAGAGGCAATGGCATTGGCGAAAAACAAATATTCCACAAGGAGTGGGCCGATGCGATTCAGGACTGTGGCGGTGTTGCTCTTGGTTCTGCACATGAGGAACGTATCACATTGCTGTCATAACGTTAGGAGATCAAAAATAATCTCTTGTCATCATGACGCATCTATTCTCACATCTCACTGACACGCACGACTATGCAGACAGGACGGTCGAGTTGCTCACAAAAACAAACCACAACGTTTTTTTTTCATCCAACGCTCATACATTCACATTGTTCCAGTGAGTTTTGCAGCTCGTTGGTTACAAAATTTGAAAGAAATAAAAATGCTAAAATTATAACACATCATTATTACTGAAAGAGACGTTTCCTTGTTTTGGCGGCTTTCGGCGTCCCATCACAACAAACAAGCCTGCTTGTGGGAAGCTAGCATGATGCAGCTTTGGTGCAGTTGATATACCAGATCCTTAAACAGGCTTGATCTCGGGAGAGGAATCACGTAATACGACTTATAAAGCGTTTTAAAACAGTGATAGAACAACCAGTTGTAGTACAATGCGATTAGAGTAACGAGTGGGTCGTTCAATTCTCCAACGCAATACAAAAGCTCGTTCTGTTACCTTATTAACTGTGGCACATACCCACTTCAGCCATATTTTCTCTTCGTCGTCAGCCCCTGCATGAACAATTGGAGCAAAAGTCCTTGCAAGCGTTTAGTGGATACGACGCTTCTCAGAAGAATGACGAAAAAAAAATTGCCCGCAGCTTCCCTCGGGGGAACACTGAGGAGGATGCGGAGCATATAATTGGTTAACGGGGTGTTAAAGTGCGACTTACTTGGGTCGATGGCTAAATTGGTTAACGTGGTTGTGAAATGGGGTGTTAAATTGCGACTTACTTGGGTCGATGGCTAAATTGGTTAACGTGGTTGTAGGAGGGGGTGTTAAATGAGTGAACACGTACACACGTATGCGAAAGGACGGCGCTGGTCGAAGGAACGTCGATCATTGTGTTTGTGGATTCGTTGGAATTCATTTCACCGTGACCTTGGACGTCGACGCGCCGTACAAACCAACCGGCGAGCGGCAACTGAGCGAGCGAGCGCCGACCTTGAGTATATATACAGCGCGACGGTGCATGCGCTGTCAGCTGTCGAATGTTCTCGAAGGAGAAGCGCGCGCGGCACAGATGGTGGGCGACGGCGCGACGGCGCATGCGCGCGCGTCAGCTGTCGAATGTTCGAGAAGCGGTGCGGACGGCGCGGACGGCGCACTACAAGGCGCGAGTATAAGATGCTTCCGCATCTAATAGCATAGCAAATGCTGGCCTACTACCAAAAACTTTTTATTATATAACATAGCCCTAGTGACTATCACGCAAGTGTGGTTGCAGTAGCTACCCAACGATTGTTTTAAAAGGCTTTAAAAGGCCGTTCTTCTAGCTTTCGCTGCGACTGGGCCACACCTTAATCCGCACAAGCTTGGTGTTTTTTTTCTTCTTTGCCAAGGCCGACTCTGATATTTGTGACCCACGGTGGTGTAAGCATTGATCGGACATGGTGCATTTTATTTTCTGTGCTTGCGTAAGCTTTACTGCTTTGCCATATGTGTCGTGTCTTCATGAAGTTATTTAGTGGGTCGCGCTAATGTTTACATTGCTACTTGCAGAAAAGCAGATGCACATAATGCTGATTTGTACCATACCGATCAATTAAAAAGTAATAAATTCTTGAGATTTACGCGACAAAATCACGGCACCACTTCGAATCACTTCGTATAGTGGGGGACTATATATTAACGTTGACGATTTTGTTTCTACAACAAAGCACATACAACAATGTCGTTATCATCATTATCATCATCATCATCATCATCATCATCATCATCAGCCTGACTACGCAACCCGAAAGCTAACGCCTCTCCCACGTTCCACCAATTAATCCAGTCCTGTGCCTTCTGCTGCCACAATATACCTGGAAACTTTTTATTTAATCTCATATTCCCACCTAATTTTCTAGTCTCCCTCTCTCGTGGTTGCATTCTCTTTGAATTCTGTCAGTTACACCTAATTATCAGTGGTTATTCTGCTATACGTGCTATGTGCCTGCCCCGTGTCTATTTCTTCTTTATTTCCACAACGATATCCTTAACACCGGTTTGTTCTCTCAACCCTTCTGTTCTCGTCTTGTCTCTTAAGGTTACACCTAATATTTTCCTTTCCATCGCTCGCTGTGTCGTCCTCAACCTAATTTGAACCATCTCTATCAGCTTCAGAGTTTGGCCCACAGCATTGTAGGGGGTAGGCCAAAAATTAGGTAGACGATATCTTGAGAATTACATAATAATAAAAACTGAGTATCACAAACATTTTAACAAGAAATGGTTCAAAGCTGCACAGTGGGGTATTCATCCCAGATACACTAACGGTCTACTGTGACTGCAATAGCAATAGCTAAAAAAGAGTGTCGCTGCTTTGTTGCTGCAATAACAGCACCAAATACATCCCTGTAGTTATAAGAAAAACACCAAGGTACCGAAAGAAATAATCCTTCTGAATTTATGTTTAAATGAAGTTTACCAAGAGGACTTTATATGTCGAGAATCTTCAGTGAGCTTCAAATCAGATTTTGTGAAACACAAGTGGCAAGGCGATGAATGAAATTCGCTCACAGAGCTCATATTATTTCCATAGTAAATATATGGACACTCTCGGCTGGGTAATGCCGCCGGCGTCTTCGTCGATGTCATGCACCGTATATATATATATATATATATAAGGAAGAGAAGTGTACAACTAAGGGCTCGTTTTTCCCTGCTTGGACTCAATATAAATGAGATCTAACAGACAATAATGCCAAGGAATGTATAGGGGAAGTTATTAGAACCACTGTAATGTAAATAAGAAGAAAGAAAAGTGGGTGAAAAAAATAGCTTGCAGTGAACAGAAATCGAACCTACGACCTTCGAATAACGCGTTCGATGTTCTATCCACTGAGCTGTCACTGCGGCGAATCCCCTACCCACTTTATTGGGTTTATATTTTAATTGAAACTTGGGAGTGTCAGTCAGCGCCATCTGTAGCCATGGCGGCGAGTGTGGAACCCCATTTTATGAGCCTGTGTGGCGTCACGTACCACATGAACCTACTACGAGTGTGCAGTTGACCAATAGTCCCTAGTATACAACCTAACGGCACCAAGTCTGCCAGTACGAGACCCTTGTTAGAGAAAAAGGGAAAGAAGTGTATACCCAAGGGCTCGTTTTTCCGTGTTTTGACACAATAAGAATGAGATCTAACAAACAATGTGCCTAGGAATGAACAAGAGAAGTAATTTGAACCAATATATTGTAAATAGGAAGAAAGAAAAGTGGGTGAAAAAATAACTTGCCGTGAGCAGGAATCGAACCTACGACCTTCGAATAACGTGTTCGATGCTCTATCTACTGAGTTTTCACAGCGGTCATTCGCCCGGCCACGTTGTTGAGTTTATATTTGAATTTAAACGTGGGAGTGTCAGTCAGCGCCATCTGTAGCCATGGTAGCGTGTGTGGAACAGCTTTTGACTGGCACTCCCATGTTTAAATTCAAATATAAACCCAATAAAGTGGCTGGGGAAATGGCCGCTATGATAGCTCAGTGGTACAGCATCGAGCGCGTTATTTGAAGGTCGTAGATTTGATTCCTGCTAACGGCAAATAATTTTTTCACCCACTTTTCTTTCTTCTCATATACATAATATTGGTTCTAGTAACTTCCCCTATACAATCCTTTGCATTATTGTCTGTTAGATCTCAATAATATTGTGTCAAAACACAGAGAAACGAGCCCTTAGAAATACACCTCTTTCTCTCATTAATTAACGAGGGTCTCGTACTGCCAGACTTGGTGCCGTTTGGTTGTATACGAGGGACTACTGGCCAGCTTCCCTCTCGTAATAAGTTCAAGTGCTGCGTCACGCCACACAGGCTCATAGGAGAGTGTCAAGTGGTAAGTCAAGTGGTAATAAGTCAAGTGGTAATGGCGGAACCAGCCTGTGCACCGAGCTGACCAAACGTCGTATTCTTCACAGACTAAGTGATACCCTCTGCCTTTATGAGTAGCACTCATGGGCAGTAGACAATAGAGGGATCGTAATACGGTTTTAGGTGGTCTGTGTGGACAGTCTCACGTCCATGGCGTCGTTGATCATAGGGCTGCTCAAGCGGCTCCACGATGTAATTGACGGGTGATGTTTGTTGTGACCACATGATTAGGGCCGTTATACTTGGACATCAGTTTCGTTGAGAGATCAGGGCTGGTTGAAAGGATGCGAAGTCAGACAAGGTCATTGGATGCATAAGAAGCCGGAGGTGTCGTGCTATCGCAGTGGTGTTTATGGCGTTGCTGTTCAGCACTTGTGAGGGAGCGGGGAAGGTGACGACACTCTTCCGCGTATTTAGCAGCTTGTGACACCATCGTCGACTTGGCAACACTCGGGTGGTAAGAAAGCATGGTGTCCAGCGGGCAAGAAGGCTCGCAATCATAAAGAAGGAAGTAAGGAGAGAAAGCAGCGGTTGTCTGGACAGCAGTACTATGCGCGTATGTTACGAAAGTGAGACTACTGTCCCAGTTGGAGTAATCGGTTGCGACGCGCATTGACACCATATCTCCTAATGTACGGTTGAATTGTTCTGTAATGCCATTACTTGAGGATGATACGTGGTGGTGGTGCGATGAATGATTTGGCATTCCCTGACAAGCGATTCAACGGAGTCTGACAAAAACACACGCCCTCAGTCACTCAGGAGTTCACGTGGTGCACAGTGACGTCAAATGATCCGATGCAATGTGAAACGACCGACGTCACTTGCTGACGCAGAAGAGAGTGGTAGAGTTTCTGCGTAGCGCGTAAGGTGATCGATGTCGATGATAACCCAGTGATTTACAGTTGGTGTAATCAGAAGAGGTCCAAAGAGATCGATACCAACACGGCCAAACGGTCGGGCAGGACAAGGTAAGGGTTGTAGTGGAGTTGGACAACGTGGAGTGGGATTCTTCGGGCGCTGGCTAGCGAGACAAAAACGTACGTAGCGATGAACGGAGAGAGAGAGAGAATAAACTTTATTGGGTTCCAGCATGCGGGATTCCCTCCGGCCGCGCAGGGCGTGGGGTTCACCCTATCTCACGTTACACTAGAAGTCCTAATAGCCTTGGCGGCGCGCTCCCCGGGCGTGCGGACAATACTCAGTGACAGCAAGACGGCCATCCGTAGCTTCTCGCGCGGAGCCGTGTGCGGGGCGGCTGCTAGGGCGTTGGCAAGCGACGAGTCCAAGTCGAGGCTGACGCTAAAATGGTTCCCAGCTCACATGGGTAGGGACCTGATACCAGGATCTCCGAACCGCAATGAGGAGGCGGATGCCGCGGCCCGTGGTCTCGCCACGTGCCGGACCGCGGCCGCGCCCGCCTCCGAAGACGCGACGGCGACCGAAGAAGAAGGCGAGGAGCAGCTGCTCGATTACGGCGACATCCTCGCGTGGTACAGGGAGCAACGGCGTGGCTTCCCGCCTCCGCACAGGGATCTTACCCGGTGGGAGGCGGTGAGGTTGCGCCAGCTCCAAACCGAGACTGTGCTGACCCCATCGCTAGCGCGACACGTGTGCCCCGAACTCTACTGTGAGTGAAATGTGCAGTGTGTGCGCGAGCGCGAGAGCCACCCTGGCTCACATACTCTGGGGATGTGACGCAGACAGCGCGGACGGTCCGGTGTTACCGCCGCAAGTAGAACAGCGTGTGGGGTCTACGGACCCAGAAGACCAGCGAAGGGCCGTCCGGCAGCTCGAGGTCGCACTGGCGCTGCAAAGGCGAAAGGGGGACACCCTCAGTAACCCGAGCGGCGCCGGGGCACGAAGGCCTTGAGGTCTAGGCCCGCGATGAACGGAGCGATACATTCCACGTCAGTAGTAGCCGCGGGACATGCGGGTGTAGGTTTTTAACACTCCAGCATGGACGCATTGTGGGTAGGCGTGAAAGGAGGCGTATATGTCTGAGCGGAGACGTCTGAGAATTACCACGGGCCACTTGCGTCCTTCGGATAGATTATTCCGTCTGTGTAGCAAACCATTTCTCATAACGAAGTGCTGTATTTTACGGCGCGTACCTCTAGGGATAAGTGAAGCGATCCAAGGATCTTTTGATTGCTCCTGCAGCATGTCGGTGACACAAAGTGCAGATACCTCGGGGGCAGGCGAAGACGGCTACTTGTCACTACATCATAGAGGTGATCGGGACAAAGCGTCTGCGTAGGAATGTTTTCGTCAAGATCGGTAAACCACGGGAATGTCGTACTCTTGTAGCCGAAGCGCCGAACGGGCGAGGCGGCCGGTGGGATCTTTTAACGAGAAGAGCCAACATAACGTATGATGATCTGTAACCACGCTAAATGGGCGCCCGTAAAGATAGGGTCGAAACTACCCTATGGCCGATATGATGGCTAGACACTCCTCCTCAGGGATCGAATAGTTGTTTTCTGAATTTGTGAGCGCACGACTGTCGTAAGAGACAATGTACTCATAAATCCAGGTATACGCTGAGCGAGCACAGCACCGAGACCAACTCCGCTAGCATCCGTGTGTATTTCCGTCGGGGCAAGAGGATCAAAATGTCGCAGTATTGGAGGTGACATTTGAAGGTGGCGGAGTGGGGCGAATGCATCATCACAAGCTGACGACCAACTAGAAAGGTCGCTGTCGCCGACAAGAAGGTCAGTCAAAGGCAATATGATGGAGGCGAAGTTGCGAATAAAACGACGAAAATATGAACATAGGCTGAAAAAGCTGCGAACTTCTTTTAAGGCGTTCGGCTTAGAAAATACGGCAACCGCATGGAGTTTCGTCAGATCCGGAAGAATGCCATCTCTAGATACAACGCGGCCCAAAATTAGGAATTTTTGAGTGCCGAAGCAAAACTTATTCAGGTTGAGCTGTAGACCGGCGGATGTGAGGTAAGTGAGCACTGTCCCGAGGCGCTGAAGATGCGTTGACAAGTCGCTTCAAAATATCACAACATCGTCTAAATAACACCGACATATCTGCCATTTCAGTCCACGGAGGATGTTGTCGATCATGCGCTCGAAAGTAGCAGGCGCATTGCAGAGCCCGAATGGCATGACGTTAAATTCGTAGAAGCCATCGGGGGTAACGAAAGTCGTATCGGGGTGATCAGCCTCAGCCGTGGGAACTTGCCAATAACCTCAGCGCAGATCTAGTGACGAGAAGAACTCCGTGCCTCATAAGCAGTCAAGGGAATCGTCTATGCGAGGTAGCGGGTAAACATCTTTGCGCGTGATCTTATTCAACCGACGGTAGTCGACGCAAAATAATATTGAGCCATCCTTTGTCGTGACTAGAACAACTGGGGAGGTCCACGTGCTGTTAGAGGGCTCAATAACGCCGCGCTTCAACATGTCGGCAACTTGTTCTGCGATTATACGACGCTCAGGTGCTAATACCTGATACAGAGGCGGACGTAAAGGAGTGTGAAGGCCAGTGTCGATTTGGCGAGATACTGTGCAAGCACGACCCAAAGTCAAGTTTCTGGTGGTCGAAGCTGGTACGGAAGCGCTCGAGGACGTTGATGATGTCAGCAATCTGCTGGGCCGTAAGGTTGGTGTCGATGCAGTGCGAAATTGCGTCAGTGAATGATGGGCAAGAGGGTGGCGCGGAGCAATCAACAGCGTTAATGTGTAGCGTAGTCGAGTGGTCAGAACTATACGTGCACTCGAAAGATAAATGTCATCGGCAAAGCCCAGGCTCTCTCCGCACAGTAACATGGAAGGCGCGGAAATTGAGCTTGATCCATCGTGAATTTTCAGAACGGCGAAATTGATTAGGAACCACTTGCGGCGGACAGTGGTTTCAGAAGGCGTAAAAACAACAGTTGAGCCATTATAGACGTCGCAAGAAAGCGGAACTAGGGTGGGTGAGAACGGGGGTATTGATGTGTCGGCGGCAATGAAATCTTTTGCAGGTCAAAGGGGCGAGTCGAGTGAAGCAGCGTCGCATAACGGCGAGAACTCCACTTCGGCTTGAGCACAGTCTTTGACGGCATGATGAGTGCAGAGAAAGTCCCAGCCTAATAATATGTCATGGGAAAACTGTGGGATCACTACAAACTCAACGGCATAAATTACGTCCGCGATAACGGCATGTGCTGTGCATGCAGAAAGGGCGAATTTGTTGCTCACTCGCAGTGCTCAAAACCAAGTCGTGAAGAGACATTGTGACTTTTTTAGTCGACGGCAAAGTTTCGCAGTCAATACAGACTTTGCGGCACCATTATCAACCAATGCAAAGACAGGTATATCTTCAACGGAGACAGCAACGACGTTGGAAGGCGAAACACAATGTCTTGTGGAGTTTGAAATATCCGCAGCTCTTGCCCCCGGAACTGCGCCTCCTAGTTTTCCTCAGGGACAGGGCGAGGTAGACTTAGCATTGTTGAAAGAGAATGGCGTTGAAGTGAAGGCGACTGGTGTCTGTTGAAGTTCTGGTGAGGTGAAAATGTGTCTATGGTGGCAGGCTCGCCAGATACAGCGGGCTCAGGTCGTGGTGGGAAATCATAAAAGTTGGGCCTGACGTCGTCACGCAGTAAAAACTCATGCCGTCGACAAAACCACGCCAACTGACCTGTATTTTCACAGGAAAGCATATTGGGCGGTTGTCTTCTGTGCGCCAAGGGTTATGAAAGCGTGGTGGAGGTGGTCGGGAGAAAGGACGGGCAGCTTGGTGCATAGGCTCAGGTGGTAAGACAAAGGCGCGCGTGAATGTAGGTGTTCACGCCAAAGAAACGTGGGCGTTCATGACAGGCGGACGTCGGGTTCCGTTCAGTGCTTCGCGATAGGTCAGTGGAACAGCCACAGGTGGTGCGTGAGCTGTTGGTAGTGCCTCGGACACTCGCTCCTGAACGACTCGCTGTAGGGATGGCGCTAAAGTAGATGGGACACCTTTGGAGGTATAAGGCACGAGAGACAACTGGCGTGCGACCTCTTCTCGTACTAATTACTTGATGTCGAGAAGCAAAGTGGTGTGGTCTACAGCAATGCCAGCCGACGTGTAAGCGGAGATTGTTGCACTTGGCACGGTGGTATGACGAGTGGTATCACGCTGTTTCCAGAGCTCGTCTTAGATTGGACAAAGTTGGATCACTTCCGCTACTGTTTGCGGGCTCTTGGCGACAAGCATCTGAAACACATCGTCAGTCACGCCTTTCAATATGTGTTTGATCTTCTCGGCTTGTGTCATAGCCGAGTGGACACGCCGGCAAAGGTCGACCACAACTTCGATATAACAGGTGTACTTTTCACCATTCTGCTGAGCCCTAAAACGCAAGCGCTGTTCGACCCGTAGTTTGTGAAGCACTAGACGGCCAAACAAGTCCGCAAACGCTATTCGGAAGGCCGACCAGGTGGGAAGCCCCACCGCGGTTTCCTAGTGGCTAAGGTGCTCGGCTGCTGATCCGCAGGCCGCGGGATCGATTCGCGGCTACGGCGGCTTTATTCCGATGGAGGCGGAACTGTTGTAGGCCCGTGTGCTCAGATTTCGGTGCACGTTAAAGAACCCCAGGTGGTCGAAATTTCCGGAGCCCTCCACTACGGCGTCTCTCATAATCATATGCTGGTTTTGGGACGTTAAACCCCGAATATCAATCAATCAGTTGGGAAGGTCTCTCTCGTGATTACGGTACCACAGACTGGCGACGTCGGCCAAATAAAATTGGATGACAGTAAGCTTGTGCGCATCATCCCACTTGTTGTGCTTGCTGACCCGGTCGTATTCCTCGAGCCAGTGTTTCACGTCCTTGTCATCGGTTGCACTGAAGATAGGTGGATAGCGTTGCTGAAAGGAGCCAAGATAGACAGGAGCTGCAGTAGTTGGAGCCGAGGCGGCCGCCTGGTGATCGTCGTCCGGGGACATAGTAGCAACTGGAGGCAACGTATGGTTTCGCAATTCCAGGATTATGTGTTACCCAGCACCTCCACCAATTAAAATGAGGCATTTCCGAGTGGCACCTTTCTATATAACCGGAGCGCGGTCACAATAAGTGAAGTGGTAACGATGCAACCAGCCTGTGCACAGATGATGATGATGATTACTCTACAGCCTTGGCTCGTACCCTTTCAGTGGAATCAGCCAAGAATCGATGAATCGATGAACTTTTTGCATAGCTTCCACAGCGTTGCAGCTGATGTATGAAACGTAGTATAATAGTGTGACGTAAAGCAAAGCAGCCTAAATATTCAATTGCACAATGACTTAAATTATTATATCACTTGCGCATATGACTTTTACAGCGAAAATTCTTTTGAGGTCATAACTCAGGTCTCGCGCATTGTTGTAGCTGTCCGCCCCCGCCGCCAGTGTCTGTAATCAAATCGCGCGAAATTAGAAAAAAGAACCTAGTACCAATGACAAAGCAAATTGTGTCATTGGTACTAGGTTTTTTCTCCCGGTTTAATTCGACCCGGTGTCTAGTCTTATAGGAGCCGAAACCACGTCTGCTGGGTGTTAGCCCAGGATTATACCACAGTAGCCACGCCGCTGCTTGGGGCTTGTTGGCAAACTTGCTTTGGGCAGGCTTGATGTCGGAAAATCGATTGCGTTAATACACCTTATAAAGCATTATAAAACAGCGAGAGAACAAGCAGTCGTCGCACAATACGAGTAGCGTAACGAGTGACTCATCATAGCATCCAACCTATTAAAAAAGCTTGTTTTTGTTCAGATACTAACTGTGGCGCATACCGACTTCAGGCTTTATTCCTCATTGTCATCAGTTACTGCATGATCGATTGGCGCAAAATTCCTCGCAAAAGTTTTGTGGATACAACGCTTCTCAGAAGATTGACGGAAAATAGCATAGTGAATAACGGCCTACTACCCTAAAATTGTTATTAACAATTCCGTAGCGGGCATCAAGCAAAGCAGCTTGCAGCAGTTACCCAATAAGGGTTTAGAAAAGGCTCTGAAAGGCCACTCTTCTAGCTTTCGCTGTGACTATGCAGCGCCTTTAGCACAGGCCTGGCATTTTTTATGAACAGAGCAGCAGCTGAGCTCTATTCAAACCACTTTCCGAGTGGCATCAGTAACGGGTTTCTCCGAAGTGAAGACGATGAAGATCACGTGCTGTCAGAGCGCGGGCATCTCGGCCAAGCTGTAGAAGAGATCCCACGTGCCTTTTTCGAACGCCACGTCGCATCGCAAGCAGTTTGCTCCATGTTCCAGAAGGCTACGAGTACGAAGACACAACCTCGCATGCCACCTTTGACGAGACGGTTCGCCGCGCCAGTGGTTGGACACAAGGTGGGCTGTAGCATGGAGAGGCGAAAAGCGAACCAGAGCTTTGACTCAGCAGAATGCCGTCTTCGTCCGCTCAATCAGGTGAGCCTGGCCCATCGCATTGCAGGGTGTTGTAGGCACGCTTTCACTTTCTGTGTAGTAAGGTTGTCTGTCAAATCGGTAATTTGTATGCCCGACATAAACCCTTGCATATAAGTTCGCTTCATATGTATATTGCAATCGCAGTTCTTAATATACAATGGCACATACTACACAATGATTTCGTTTATTTTGCATGGAACTACCGCATTTATGTGCCAGAGTGATATAAATGGTATAAATAACCAAGTGGTATAAAATATTCATCGTAATAATTTTGTACACGTCTGCCATCATTATTGCGGTGCTGAATGAGAATCACAAAGCATATTTTTTTAGCGCCATACAGGCGTCATAATGATGTTTGTCTAACACGGCACTCGCATTTACCAAAAGCGGTTGAACAACGTAGTTCGCCTAATCAAAACACGGAGATATCTTTTTCACAGAAGCAGTGTACAAGCATAAATAACTCAGAACTGTACAAGTTTACATATAAACAAAACGCAAATGAACAAATGACATTTCTTTCAACAACATTACGTTAACTTGCCGGATTTTTCAATGAAAGGCGATCGCTAGTCTTTAGAGCAATCAAGCCAACATCAGGCTTTGCGGCACCTGGCACGTTACAGTGGGTCTGTTTTACGATTGCAGGAGAACACCACCGATATCACGTGCCCGGTAATATTTGTTTTATAGTGGAGGAGATCATGCAGTGCGAAAGACTAACGCAAATGACTTGCGTTAGTCTTGTGACTTGCGACTGATGGGAACATTTCATAAAAGTGAATCTGCATTGAGCATCGTTTCCGCATTACGCATCGCATGGCGCATCGCATTACGAATCTGCATTACTTCTCGCTTATATAGGAAAACTGAGTTTTTATAGGCGTCAGCAACACTTAAAGCGTGCCCACCCGTGATGCGCTCTCTAAGCGATGAACAGAAACTGTTGGTGTCCTGGTCTACGGTATTTATTCACGTGATATACCAGTAACTTGCAAGCTATCACTACTAAATGATGGATAACAATGCCTACCACTGGATATTGTATAAAATCAGCAGTTATCATATTGTCGCGGTACAACGCGAATAAAACACAGATACACCTTGGGACGACGAAAGCAGCGTGTCCTCAACAGCTCAGTCACAAGATCGTCTTTTTCAGCCTCGAGAGAAGCTAGAGGCCCACTACCTCGTGCCCACTAAATGCCCCATCATCGTTATCGTCCACATGTAGACAAGCGTCATTTGCCTCTCTCCCAAAGAGCATCGCCCCGATGCGCAGTCTGTAATGCAGTTTTTTTTCTAAATTAAAGTATCATGCAATCACTCGCTAACGTAGGGTTTCATGCGGACTACGTGAACGAGTTCAGGATGGTGCTGGCGACGCCTTGTACTATACGAACAGTCGGGAACAACTTCGTAAGTGACATCGCTCAGTCGTCGCACAACTAGGTACGGTCCAAAGTATCTTCTTAAGAGTTTTTCAGAAAGTCCTCGTTTTCGTATGGGCGTCCAAACCCATACTTTGTCGCCAGTTTGGTAGACGACTGTTCTGCGGTGAGCATTGTAGCGGCCTGCATCGTAGCCTTGCTGCTGGCTGATCCGTAAACGTGCAAGTTGCCTAGCTTCTTCTGCGCGTTCTGTAAACGTGTCGGCGTCCGGGACAATGTCGTCGCCTTCGTGCGGTAACATTGCATCTAACATGGTTCGTACTTCCCGTCCATGAACGAGGCTGAAAGGTGTCATGCGGGTCGTTTCTTGCTTGGCCGTGTTGTATGCAAACGTTATGTAAGGCAAGATTGTGTCCCAATTTTTGTGTTCGACGTCAACGTACATCGAAAGCATGCCTTCAATGGTTTTGTTTAGACGCTCTGTCAGCCCGTTCGTTTGTGGGTGGTATGCGGTGGTCTTACGATGCGTTGTTACACTCAGCATCAAAACATAGTCCAAAAGAGCGGCTGTAAATGCGGTTCCTCTGTCTGTGATTACGACGGTTGGTGCACCATGCCTCAGTACAATATTCTCGATAAAAAATCTTGCCACCTCCGCTGCTGTACCTCTCTGGATAGCCTTTGTCTCGGCATAATGGGTCAAATAATCCGTCGCGACGATAACCCATCGGTTGCCTGCAGTAGACGTAGGGAGTGGGCCCAAAATGTCCATGCTGATCTGGTGGAATGGAGTCATTGGGACCTGTACGGGTTGCAGGAGGCCAGCTGGTTTAGTTGGTGGTGACTTGCGTCGCAGGCAGTCGAGACAGGTACGAACGTCGTGCTTCACGGCTGTGGTTAGTCTTGGCCAGTAATACCTTTGCTGTACCCTGGCCAACGTTCTTGTGTAATCCAAGTGGCCAGAGGTAACCTCGTTGTGACATGCTTTCAGTACTTCGGTGCGAAGGGCTGCTGGGATGACGAGCAGAGGCGCCAAGAGTTTTCGCAAGAGCGTTGTCATCATTTTGTTTACGTGGCGGAGTACTCTATAAAAGAAATTTTTCGTCGACGGGATCTGCCTATCTGCTACATAAGACATAAAAAAGAATGCAAATGTGCTTTCTTCAATTTTTGTATACCATTCAAGTAACCTGTCTGGAAACTGTAGTACGTATGGATTCTAACGTGCGAGCTCAATGCGCTTTTTCTAAGGTGGTCGCGTGGCTTTGGAGACTTCAAAGCATTGCAGACGTGCTGCGCGAATCGCATGACTGCACAACCGACATCTTTACGATCGTGTTTCTGTGAGTGGAGCTCGAGCAGTCACTTCAATACCGACGCCTCTCGCAAGAAACTACCACCAAGAAGGTGATTACTAAGAATTTCTTAAGGCAGATAGATGGACTAGCTAGTATGGCTTCACAAAAATGAGAGCAGCAGAAAAACGACACACAAAGTTCTCTGTACGCAACCATTTCGGTCATGAAAACTTTCATTTCGTATATAGAGCTCATCTTTTTTTTTTCACACTGTCCTTGGTGTGCATTGTCTTGAATGTTTGTGAGAAAGAACAGCAATAAATTATTATTCTATGGCAACAATAATCCTTCATTCGTATGGAAATGAAAAAAAATGAATTTTACCATAAACCTAAGGAATACAATTCAGTAGAACATAATGGTGGGTTTCCATTTTTATGCAGTAAATTGCGTTAATCCTCTTCAGTCCGTGGATACCCAAATGGGGCTATTTCAAAAACACGTGCTGTGCTCTTATGTTTGAAGACCACTTGACAAAAATTCATGTTTCTGCGAGTGGAATCATAGGTAAACAATATGCCCACAACCTGTATGCCCATGTATGCGCTCGCAGTACAAAGAAGTATGGCGCGAGGAAAGCGGGCGCCGTCGACCGGGAGAGAGAAAGAGAGAAAGGAAACTTTATTTGTGCATAACGCGGAGCATTCCAAATGGTCGGGCTTCTATTCCAGGGCTCCACTGGCCCTAGCCATCATCTCTACTCGTTGTACCCACCAGCGCTGATCAGCAATGGCCGAGCTGGACAGCAGTGCTTCCTATTGTTCATCTGTGTTGTTCATGTTGAGGTGTTCTTAATTGTGATGTGCACACTCCCACATGATGTGAAACAGAGTTGGTGCGGTCACACAACGGACATGTATTCTGTATGCTGTGGGGTAGAATACATGTAGAGATAAAATTTTTCTTGACGAAATTCTACATATATATAGCAACACCGTGAGAATAAATGATCACGATAGACTAGACAAGGCGCATGAAAATTTCGGACTTGTTGCTCAGAGTATCATCTGAGATAGCGCAACTTACAAATTGACCCAATAGGGTACTTGAGGTCATCGCGTTGAAAACATTTGTTTCTGTTGTTTTTTTTGTAGCAGGCAGATTTCTGAGTGTCAAAGAAATACAAGCGCCACTCTTTAAGAGTCTGAACTGACTTGTCTGATGAAGGTGGCAATACAGTTGAGCTGATTTGCACAGCAACAGTAAGTTGTCAGTTAGCAGTGATGAGGATGAAGATAATCATACACCAGTGAGTTTCTGAGTTCAACTTAGCGGCTCTATCTTGAAAAAGGCAGAGTACACCCACTTAGAAAGGCGTAGAACACACGAGGGTACGTGTATGTCAAAGGAGGAGAAAAAAATGGCTTACAGCTGTTCCAATGACACACACGGTACACGTATTATGTGGCACATGTATATTTATTTTGCCGGGCAAAACGACTTCAGGATCCGATGAGCTAAGCTTCTCCGCTCTACCGCACCGTTGAGCAACACTTACACGCTCCTTCTACATGGCTATACCACAGTGGAAAACGCCAGTCAGAGGCGCTATCAAGCGGCTCCAGCGCAGTGTCAGATGGCGACTGCACAGGCAAGGCGCGCGCGTCGGCGTCCATATGTCTACCAAGGCTATGACGGCACTCCCCTGGAAAGCGCACACCGGCGGCGGCAAGTCGCGCGCGGCCGCGGCCGAGTGCGAGAGAGGTGCCGGCTGCGGCATCTCCGCTACACTCCGCCGCCGGAGTGTAGCTAACGCCAGTGTAGCTAACACTACAAAAAGATGTATTGCAGCCCTGTCGCATCAAAGCATACAACAAGAATATGGGTTGCATTGACCTTGTGGCCAGGTATGTGCCCTAATAAACTACAGATATTCGTAACAATGAAGTGGATCATCAGGGTATTCATTCCCTTTCTGAGTCTAGTGGCAATAAATTCAAGGATTCATTCGAGGAAGGACTGCAAGCCCGTCAATGTTGTGGAAAAAACTATTCTCGACGAATTGAAGTTTGAGAACACAGTGGCGAAAGCACCAGCTTGAAGACACATCAAGCAAATAGAAAGATTCCAAAATTCAATAGAGCTGCATGTTCGAATCAGCCTGTCTCTGTCAGCCCCAAAATTTAGCACGCCGATTTCAATACCAGCTAATCAGGCGTTACTCGACATGAAGGGGCATTTTTCAAAGCATGTGCCACCAAAGTTTCAGATAATTTGCCACACCGAAGATAACAGCCCGAAACCCACGTTAAAGCATCAAATGTGACCTTCAACTTTGCCTCCTGTACCAAGTGACTTTTTTTTATTTTTACTCAGCTTCGGCCTGATGTACCCAAATAGGTACTTCTTTTTTCTTCTCTGAAATTACAGCTTTGTATTTTTTTCATCGGAGAAGTGTACTGTGACACCAAAATGCCCACAATAGTTTGAGTGCACTTTTCGTACTATTCTTCCACACAAGCTTTGCTGCACGCTTTATCCAGTTAGTGTCTACATCGTGTTCTTTGAATTTGCTAAATATGTTTCTAACAGGTCGCCAATTCCCTGCTGGACAGTCAGGCAAAGAAGGAACCTTGGGGAACCTCGCTAGTCAAAATGGAAGGGGCGCACAAATTCCGCCTTGGCCTTACCGTCATCTTCCTGTTGCCACCACTCCTTCTGCTGCTGCTCCAGGAGCCAGTGTGACGTGGATATGGCGGAAGGGGCCAGCAGGGTGTCCAAAGGCACCGAAGATGGGCCGTCTGCCTGACGCTCTTAACCATGTATAGGCGCGGCGAGACGCTGATGTGAAATGCGTATAACCATCATTGTTATACCACTGACCATTATAGGAATGTGTAAAATGTATTATAATAATCAAAGTTTTGTATTGTAGCCCCAAGAGGAAAACGACGATGTCAAAACAACGTTTATTATGTGTAATAAAACATTATTTCAGCGTCGAACCTGTGTTTAATATTTTAAACGTGTACACCTAATCTGTTACTTGCATTAGTGATATAATCTTGCAGGAAGCGTACACCCGTTATCATACACATAATTTTTTTGGCGGCTGTTAAAAAGAATACTAAGACACTGTGCCATTGTGTTCAATTAAAGCAATCAGACGAATTAGTTTTTCTATTACATAGGCGATTTTCTTTCACTATCCAATTTGTGTATATATTCCTCGAGCATAATCGTGCTGTACGGCAGAATTTTCGTAACAGAATTCCATACTCCCAGTTTCATTTTAACGTGACAGTGATGAAGCTTCTTCGTCGCAGCCATTGCGGTACTGATTTCAGCGTCGTCGTAGGCGGCATTTCTGTGAGTGAGAACTTGGCATCGTCCAGGTGTTAGATTTATTTGAGTTTCTTTTTGCGCTTCCCCTCGCGAGATTGCCGTGGCAGATTGATTGATATGTTTGTGTGGTTTAACGTCCCAAAACCACATTATGATTATAAGAGACGTCGTAAAGGAAAGGCTCCGAAAATTTTGACCACCTTGGGTTCTTTAACGTGCACCCAAATATGCGCGAACGGCTCTACAGCATTCTCGCCTCCATCGAAAATGCCGCCGCCGCAGCCGGGATTCAATCCCGCGACCTGTGAATCAGCAGCCGAGTACCTTATAGCCACTAGACCACCGCGACGGGGCTTGCCGTGGCAGCTATCTACTAATCCGTTGGTCAGAATCTTGGCAAATATATTTTGTATCTATATGGCTAAACAAATTAGCTTCTACCTTGCGCTGACACAGCCGAAGTGCTAGGTTAGCGTTCCGCCTGGCAGTCGAAGCCTGATCTATACTGCAGGAGGCGTATTGTTATATAGACTATAGTCATCAAACATTCCAGTGCAATCTCTGGTGATGGCGTCAGTTCAGGAATGTGCATGGATAGGTAGCCCCGTCGTACACGCATACTGATGAGTTTCGAGGGCTTTGCATGAGTTTCGCATAAGCTTGATTGCGTGTCATGCTCTGACACACACCTTCACAAAATTAAAGATTTGTTGGAAGGGGGTTTATTGGAGATAACTGTGTGTGTCTATATGATTATGCGCTGACGGAAATGTAGGAGGTGCGTTACAAAAGTAATGAGACTGAGATCGTATTTTCCAAATTTTAAGTTCTATTTTAAAAACAATGTAATCCCCTTTAAAGTTGTTTCCTTTGGCAACTCTACACCGGTGCATGCATTGTTTCCACCCTTGGTAGCAGCGCAGGAAGGCTTCAACTGGTACGGCTTCTACCAGGTCAGTCACAGTCTTTGGAATGTTCTCCAGAGTTGCAAAATGGCGTCGCTTAAGGAGACGTTTCAACCTTGGGAAAAGAAATACTTACAAGCACTTGATTCAGGTGAATCTGTTGTTGAACAAATTTAATGCGTTTTGAAATCAAATATTTACTGATGGAAAGCAATCTGTTACAAGGGGTACTGTCGTGATGAAGCATCCACTTCTCGACAATCTCTGGTTTCACACTAATCACCCTGTCACATGTTCAAAACATCTCCCAAAATTTATGTACGGTGAAAGTATTACTATTCCAACAACATCTATGTAGTTAAACGATGGTCTGATCTCACAAGAGGTTTCACAAGTCCAACGTTTTTGTCAATTTTTGAAGTTGCATGTCTCTCTGAGCAAGCTTCATCTTCAACGTTTTCTCAATCTTTCCAAAATAATTTTTGCCTGCGGAAACTTTGTGCTCTCGATAAATAATGTTCCCTATACACCTAAACTTTTCAAAAGTTGCACTCGCGTATTCATCAAGTTTGACACAAAACTCTATGACAGAACACTGCTCTAAATTGCGATGCTCTATTTGTGTGTTACGAACAACAAAAACACCATTCAATTTACACCACTGTCAAAATTATTCTGTTATGTGCATGCAGTTGTAACTTGGGCAAAGACAAAGTGAAAGGAATAAAGAAATAAGTAATTTTGTCGTTTGGCAGCATTAATTCGGTTATAGCCACAGGGACGTCTGCTCTGCGGTATTTGAATACATAATTGAAACAAAGCAATTGCCATGTTAATCTGCCTATATATATATATATATATATATATATATATATATATATATATATATATATATATATATATATATATATATATATATATATATATACATCATTTTAGACCCACCATTACCTCTGTCTCAAATCGCATCTGATGGCCTGCATCGTTCCCTGCTCAGATATACTCCTTTTTCGATTTTCGGCTTTTCTTTCTATATTTTTTTTTCAGCCCAAAATTACGTTTTCTTTGAAAAACCATTAGCCTTTTAGTTAAGATCCTGCCGCCCGGTTCTTGGCCGATACCCCTTTGTGGGTGTGCGCCAGAGTGTCAAGGATCATCATCATCATCATCATCATCATCAATAAAGTAGGGGCCGTTAAACACAACGTTTCCAGATCGCCTACACTGCGCCAGTCTCATTACTTTTCTAAAACACCACACTGCGTGTATGCGCGCAGTATTAAGAAGTGCGTCTTATCAAATGTAAGTGGCGCTTTTCTGGCCAGTATGCGACAGAAAAGCTTAGCAGTACGCGATCCCTTCCCTTCGGCCCCGTTCACGACACCAGAGGCAATGGCATTGGCGAAAAACAAATATTCCACAAGGAGTGGGCCGATGCGATTCAGGACTGTGGCGGTGTTGCTCTTGGTTCTGCACATGAGGAACGTATCACATTGCTGTCATAACGTTAGGAGATCAAAAATAATCTCTTGTCATCATGACGCATCTATTCTCACATCTCACTGACACGCACGACTATGCAGACAGGACGGTCGAGTTGCTCACAAAAACAAACCACAACGTTTTTTTTTTCATCCAACGCTCATACATACACATTGTTCCAGTGAGTTTTGCAGCTCGTTGGTTACAAAATTTGAAAGAAATAAAAATGCTAAAATTATAACACATCATTATTACTGAAACAGACGTTTCCTTGTTTTGGCGACTTTCGGCGTCCCATCACAACAAACAAGCCTGCTTGTGGGAAGCTAGCATGATGCAGCTTTGGTGCAGTTGATATGCCAGATCCTTAAACAGGCTTGATCTCGGGAGAGGAATCACGTAATACGACTTATAAAGCATTTTAAAACAGTGATAGAACAACCAGTTGTAGTACAATGCGATTAGAGTAACGAGTGGGTCGTCCAATTCTCCAACGCAATACAAAAGCTCGTTCTGTTACCTTATTAACTGTGGCACATACCCACTTCAGCCATATTTTCTCTTCGTCGTCAGCCCCTGCATGAACAATTGGCGCAAAAGTCCTTGCAAGCGTTCAGTGGATACGACGCTTCTCAGAAGAATGACGAAAAATAGCATAGCAAATGCTGGCCTACTACCAAAAACTTTTTATTATATAACATAGCCCTAGTGACTATCAAGCAAGTGTGGTTGCAGTAGCTACCCAACGAATGTTTTAAAAGGCTTTAAAAGGCCGTTCTTCTAGCTTTCGCTGCGACTGGGCCACACCTTAATCCGCACAAGCTTGGTGTTTTTTTTCTTCTTTGCCAAGGCCGACTCTGATATTTGTGACCCACGGTGGTGTAAGCATTGATCGGACATGGTGCATTTTATTTTCTGTGCTTGCGTAAGCTTTACTGCTTTGCCATATGTGTCGTGTCTTCATGAAGTTATTTAGTGGGTCGCGCTAATGTTTACATTGCTACTTGCAGAAAAGCAGATGCACATAATGCTGATTTGTACCATACCGATCAATTAAAAAGTAATAAATTCTTGAGATTTACGCGACAAAATCACGGCACCACTTCGAATCACTTCGTATAGTGGGGGACTATATATTAACGTTGACGATTTTGTTTCTACAACAAAGCACATACAACAATGTCGTTATCATCATCATCATCATCATCATCATCATCATCATCAGCCTGACTACGCAACCCGAAAGCTAACGCCTCTCCCACGTTCCACCAATTAATCCAGTCCTGTGCCTTCTGCTGCCACAATATACCTGGAAACTTTTTATTTAATCTCATATTACCACCTAATTTTCTAGTCTCCCTCTCTCGTGGTTGCATTCTCTTTGAATTCTGTCAGTTACACCTAATTATCAGTGGTTATTCTGCTATACGTGCTATGTGCCTGCCCCGTGTCTATTTCTTCTTTATTTCCACAACGATATCCTTAACACCGGTTTGTTCTCTCACCCCTTCTGTTCTCGTCTTGTCTCTTAAGGTTACACCTAATATTTTCCTTTCCATCGCTCGCTGTGTCGTCCTCAACCTAATTTGAACCATCTCTATCAGCTTCAGAGTTTTGGCCCACAGCATTGTGGGGGGTAGGCCAAAAATTAGGTAGACGATATCTTGAGAATTACATAATAATAAAAACTGAGTATCACAAACATTTTAACAAGAAATGGTTCAAAGCTGCACAGTGGGGTATTCATCCCAGATACACTAACGGTCTACTGTGACTGCAATAGCAATAGCTAAAAAAGAGTGTCGCTGCTTTGTTGCTGCAATAACAGCACCAAATACATCCCTGTAGTTATAAGAAAAACACCAAGGTACCGAAAGAAATAATCCTTCTGAATTTATGTTTAAATGAAGTTTACCAAGAGGACTTTTATATGTCGAGAATCTTCAGTGAGCTTCAAAACAGATTTTGTGAAACACAAGTGGAAAGGCGATGAATGAAATTCGCTCACAGAGCTCATATTATTTCCATAGTAAATATATGGACACTCTCGGCTGGGTAATGCCGCCGGCGTCTTCGTCGATGTCATGCACCGTATATATATATATATATATATATATATATATATATATATATATATATATATAAGGAAGAGAAGTGTACAACTAAGGGCTCGTTTTTCCCTGCTTGGACTCAATATAAATGAGATCTAACAGACAATAATGCCAAGGAATGTATAGGGGAAGTTATTAGAACCACTGTAATGTAAATAAGAAGAAAGAAAAGTGGGTGAAAAAAATAGCTTGCAGTGAACAGAAATCGAACCTACGACCTTCGAATAACGCGTTCGATGTTCTATCCACTGAGCTGTCACTGCGGCGAATCCCCTACCCACTTTATTGGGTTTATATTTTAATTGAAACTTGGGAGTGTCAGTCAGCGCCATCTGTAGCCATGGCGGCGAGTGTGAAATACACCTCTTTCTCTCAT